>OX596013.1:2354354-2419905 GCA_951394025.1 Heteromyza rotundicornis | reverse complement strand
AGTTGCTAAAGCCGAAATATTTTGAGAATCACCATTAAATAGAACAAAATACATTTCCAGGGGGTGACCCGAGCTACTTTTTTTCGAGGCGGTTTAATGTACTTGTATCGAGTAGCGGAGGCAATTAGGAAAACGAGCAAAGCGAATAGGGAATTGAAAGTTCAAAAAATAGGACGTGAGCGCAGAAGCAAGTCTCCATCGAAAAGCAAGCCTCCAACAAAGATCTGCTCCACTTAAGTCCGAGCTAGAAAGCGAAGGGTGTGAGCTAGAGCAGGGCGGCTGCTCAAGCAAAAGCTTTTGCCTAGAAGGGAAAAAATTAAAGGAAAGTTAGTGAAAAGTGGAGTCGCCCGCGATCAGTGAAATTAATTCGTTTGATATAAATTGTAGTTAATATTTTCTTATCTTTATTTTTATTTGCATTTTTTTATTGAAGTAAAATTTAGTTGTAAGTGAAAGTAAGCGGTAGAAAACGCAAAGAAAAAAAATAATTATATAGTGAAGTGCACCACCGAATGGAAAAGTCTCGAAAGGAATCAAGAGGAGATAAGAAAAAGTGAAAGAAGTGTAAGGCGGGAAAGGAAGAAGAAAAAAACCAAAAGAAAGAAGAGAAAAAAAAAACATTTAAGAAAATAAATTTAAAGAAGAAAAAAATAAGAGAACAAAAAAAACATTTGGGGAAATAAATTTAAATTTCCTCAAAATCTTTTCTATAAATTTTTGTGATTTGTTTTGTATAACTAGTGTAGCTTTCCAGGTAGCAGATGCTGGCGCCAACATCGAGTACCAGAACGGTGAGTGACACTATTTCTCTCCTTCTAATATAAATATGCAAGAATTAGCAAAGAAAAGTTAAGCAAAAGAATGGCAAATCAAAACACACAAAAGTAGTTAACAGCTTTCTGCGGATGACCCTTTTGGTTTGTTTTTCATTTCATTACCTTTTTCTTTTTTTTTTACATGCAGGTTTTGTTGTATTAGCACAAAGCAATATATGATTTCTTTATTTTAGCTTTTTATATATATATATACAGTCCACCCAAAGCAAGTTAATATAAGCCCTGCTCTAGCTCACACCCTTCGCTTTCTAGCTCGGACTTAAGTGGAGCAGATCTTTGTTGGAGGCTTGCTTTTCGATGGAGACTTGCTTCTGCGCTCACGTCCTATTTTTTGAACTTTCAATTCCCTATTCGCTTTGCTCGTTTTCCTAATTGCCTCCGCTACTCGATACAAGTACATTAAACCGCCTCTTACTTTGTTCTATTTAATGGTGATTCTGAAAATATTTCGGCTTTAGCAACTGTAATCCGTGAGCTGGACAATTTACAAAAAACCTCTATAAATCATGTTTTTTACATGCATGTATTTCTTTATATAGTTTAGGGTGAAATAAATTTTATGAAATAATATACATTGAAAAACTGCACAAACCAGGACAAGTCCGATATTTTTGCGATTTTTTTTAACCACTTTAAATCGATTTTGCACATTTTTTTTTGGTTTCGGTTAAAAAGTGACAGAAATAAGGGAATTACAGGGTCAATGTGTTCAAGAAAAATGTTCCCCGTAAAATTTTACTATAGGTCACTGAATACACGAAACACCAAATATGTCTGTTTCTCATGTTATAACGTTTTTTTTGCGCCTTCTTAGATTTGAGATATAAAGTTGATTGTGAATATTTATTATTCAATCCACAAACTTAAAGTAAATTCACAATTATTGGTTCTGAAATTTGAATATTGTATGTCGAGGTTGATGAAATAGCTACAAAGTTCTGATAGAATTCTATTTTTTAAATTTGTGAAGAATACTTTGTGGGTTTTTCTGTACTATTTTTCAGAACCAAAAATGCAAAAAAGCTATCAAAAAATTCAATAAAAATGCTAAAAAAAAATCGCAAAAATAAGGGACTTGTGTGGGTTTGTGTAGTTTGTCGATTTCTATTATTTCATAAAGTTTATTTGACCCAAAACAATATAAAGAAATACGTGCATGTAAAAAACATGATTTATAGAGGTTTTTTGTAAATTGTCCAGCTCAGTTACTACACAGAAAAAAAAGGTCGGTAAAATTAACCGAAAAAAGTGGTTGACGTACAGCATTTCAAAATGTATGAAAATTGTAAATTTTTTTACCGAGCTCGTCGGTAGATTTAACCGACAAAAAACAGTAAAAAAAATAGTTGAAATAACCGAAAAAAATTGTTGTTGTACAGAAATTTTAGGTTCTTTTACAGCAATTGTTGGTTAAATTTGAATTTTCACCAACTTGTGCAATTTACCATTCGCGCATCTTCAGTTGAATCGTTGGGATTCAAAGAAAGAAGAATTCCCAATCGTGTTATGAATGTTGTGCCTTATAGAGGCAGCTTGAGCAGAGCCAAACAGAGGTTTTTGCTTGTAATACTACTTTTGGAAAATAAGTGCTTGTGTCAGTTACGCGCTCATGCTAATATGTATTTTTAAACATGCAATCTTGCATTTTCGAAATATATTTTTGTGTTCAATATGTTTTTTTTTTGTTGTTGGGGTTTGTTTTCAAATAAAGAAAAAATTTATTTATCGAAAAAAATTTTCTTATTAAAAAAATATGTATCGAAACAAATTTTTGTTGTATGTTTACAATTAAAAATTGTAAACCAACAAATTTAAAAGGTTTTCTTACTAAAAAAAATATGTATCGAAACAAATTTTTGTTGTATGTTAAAAATTGTAAACCAACAAATCATTAAAGTAAATCAATCACTTCTCATCGGTTAGATTAACCGACGAAGAATGGTTGGAGCGTTTTTAACCGTCTTTTTCGGTTAAATCTACCGACTTTTTTTTTTGTGTGTAGAGCCGAAATATTTCCAAAGTACATTTCCAGGGGGTGACCCGGGCCACTTTTTTTTCGTCCACACAACGTGAGGCGGTTTAAAGTACATATGGTCAACGACCCTACTTCGGTATCGCTATGTACAACAACCTTGTGATCGCCGCGGCTTCTAGCTATTCCGCTACGTCTGCCAAATTTGTCTGTCACGATACTGTCTATGCATCCTATACGAAACTCATCTGTTCCCATATTGGGTATTTATAAACGCAGTCTTTGCAGTTTGAAATAGTAAATTGGAATAATTTTATTTAGTGAAAAAACTTGAAGTAAAACTAAACTGAAATTTTACAGCAATATGTTCTACAATATACAAAAGGTGCAAAGTGTTTTTGTACAGTTATTAATATAATCAACACCCCTTCTCAATAAACATTTTCACCAAATTATAAAACCTAGCCAAGTCCAGCTAAAATTCTTATTTTTGAAATTTTAATATTTAACAGTGGTTTTGTTAAAATGTCAGCAACCATTTCATCGGTCGGACAGTATTCAAATGTTATATCCTTTGACTGCTTCATATCTCGAAGAAAATAGTATTTAAAATCAATGTGTTTGGTTCGAGGATTGATTTTTTCCCCTTCAATAAGTTTCAAACAGCTCTTATTATCTTCATACATAGTTACATCTATCAGATTTATGACCAAGTCATTGAACAACATTTTCAGCCAAACAAGCTCCTGAGTTGCTTCTGCTAAAGCAACCAGCTCCGCTTCAGTTGAGGATAATGTCACATGCCCTTGTTTTCTGCTTGCATAGCTTATGACTGCATCGCCAAGTTTGAATATATACCCACTTGTGGATCTTCGGCTACCAACATCTCCAGCCCAATCTGCATCAGCGTAACCAGTAAGCTTAACTTCTTTGTCTTTGCAGCCAACAAAACGACTTCAAAATCTGCAATGATATTAGGAACAGAGTAGCCAAAAACCCTTAATTTGAAATCGAAATTGCGGGAATTAATTTAAAGGAAATTTATTTTCTGCTTTTTAGTCGGTTAAAGGGTTATATTTTAAAAAACTTGTTGTTTGGCTCACTCGTAAAGTGGCCAAACGATATAAAAAAGAGAAAAGGGGTGGAAATGGAGAATTAGCAAAATATAATTAAAGGCGTGTAGGATGTAGGTTTTTAAGTATGTTTTATTGATAAAGGAGCACAAAGGTTGCTTACTTGAGACGGATGTCGTAGGATACCAAAAAGTAAGGTTTATATAAATATAAAGCACTGCAGCACGATGTTGCAGGAGCGTAAAAATATACGTTGGTGACTCGTTCGATGCTGGTACAAGAAGAAGGAAGTTAAAGTTACGGAAATGACAGAAGGCCGTCATATTGAATTAAACCAGTTTTGGGACACAGCTTAACAGAATGTTAAGCGGTGTTCCAGTAGGTTTAATGGTATAAAGTTGGTTGCCGTACAATTCCGTATTCAGGGTGTCAAACAGGGTGTTTTGACGTAAACACTTGTTTTTTTACTCTTTTTTATTAGTTTTTTATTATTTTATATTTTTTTATTTTGGTCAAACATTTTTGTTTGGCTTTTTTATATACAGCTGCGTTTCAAAAAATAGTAGCAAACATTTTATGGTATTTTAATTGATACCATTGGAAAGTTCTCTTGAAGAATTACTGGAATGAGTATCTGTACATTTTTATCCATAAAGTACTTATCGAGAAAATCCATTTTAAAAATTTACTTACTGTTCAAACTTTTTTCTTGGGTGCTATTAAATTTTTTTTTTATGCAAAAAGTTTTATTAGCCAAAAAAAAAGTATTTTACTAAAGGCAGTTTTGTGATAAAAAATCCCTCTTAATTTTCAGAATTTTTTGAAAAATTTGTTATTTTTTATGAAAAAATGTAAAACTGAAAAAAAATAGTCGATACGGTTTTTTTATACAAAGTAAATCCACACCCATTACAAAACTGTTAAGACTGTTTAAAAAAAATAGTTATGAACAACAAAATTTTAATTAAAATTTTTTTTTTCGTAAAAATCAAATATTTTAAAAAATTCTTAAAATTCAGGGAATTATTTTATCACAAAACAACCTTTAGTAAAATAGTTTTTATTTTTTCCAGCGCAACTTTTAGCATCCAAAAAAAATTGTATAACCCCCAGGAAAAAAGTTTGAAAAGTATGTAAATTTTTAAAAATGATTTTCGCGACAGGTACTTGACGGATTAAGGTGCTTTGGTACTAAGTCGAAATGGGTCTAGGAGGCCTTTCCAATGGCCCTAATATCGATACTATAAAATGTTTGAAAACAAATCAAAATTTCATATTTCGACCAATACTATTTTTTTGACCGCAACTGTATATATAATTTTAATTTTGATAGATCTATTTATAGTTTGCTAATTTTGAATTTGCCATTAGCATTATAGGATAATAAATCATTTGTCACAATTATAATTAAAAAAAAAAAGAGAGTTTTTTTTCTCTGTATTTTTGAATTTTTGTTCATTGTTGTTTAGTTACAACCATGATGTCTGAGTAGACAGCTGTAGTGTTGGTGTGTGTGTGCCACTCTTGAAGATGCGGTGAGCCGAAGTATCCAGCGAATGCAAGGGGATCACCAGCAATCTGGAGCTGAATGGTGATCCGATGGCTGTACGCCTGCTTGGCGGCAGAAGAGGGTGGGTTACGCTCCGTCGGACGTTGACTGGACTGTTTCTTGGATGTGAATGCGAAAGGGGCGGGAGGTGCAGTTGCGATACCCAAGAGTTACATACTAAGAGAGAGTGACTGAGAATAGGAATGAAAGAGTGTATGACAAAGAATGAGTGATAGTTATGTGTAGATACAGATTGCAAGATGCATAAATGTGAGGGTATCTTCAATGCACCAGAAGTATGTATGAATTATCTTGACAGCTTTCTTCTTCTTTTAATTTACACTACTAAATTTCATTAAATTCGAATTTTTTTCCTCGGCAGGAAGATTTGGTTTGTTTGGTCCTGAGTGATTGATATATCCACCCCATAGCCGACGAGCATACCGTGCCAACGGTACAACATATAGCATTTTTCCAGAATTGGACCTTGTAACAAGGTAGTCGAATGAGTAAAAATGTACTTACTTTTAAAATTTTTTTCCTTCGGTTATACAATTTTTTTTTGCATAAGTTTTTGGTCGAAAAAAGGGTATTTTACTAAAAGCAGTTTTGTAATTAAAAATTCCCCTAAATTTTCAGAATTTTTTGAAAAATTTGTATAACCGTCCGGAAAAAAGTTTGAAATGTAGGAACATTTTTAAAAGAGATTTTTGCGACAGGTACATAACGGATTAAGGTGCTTTCGTACTTATACGGAAGAGGTATAGAGGGCCTTTCGAATAACCCCAATATCGATACTATAAAAGGTTTGAAAACAAAATTCCATATTTGGAACGGTACTATTTTTTTTAACCGCATCTATACATCAAAGACAACCAAATTTTCTCTGATTGAAGACAATAAAGGTATTTACAAGTCGACATATATATAAGTAGAGTCAAAAACGGGAATTTGTCAAAAATCGTTATTTATCTGAGAATTTTTCATACAAAATTTATTGTTAATTTGTGGTATGTTCCCGTTTATGACTCTACATATGACAACATGTCGATACCCTTAAAAATTTTTGTTAAATTTGAATTTAAAAAAAATATATATAAAGTTATTTTTATATTTCCTTTTGGTAGTTTTTTTGTTGCTCTTGTACCAAAATTTGGTTGCAAATTTTTTTATTGAGTGACAACACTGGTCAAGATAGAATACTAGATGGCACGGAAAAAGTGCAGTATTTCAGCCTACACTCAAAAATAAAAATACCATAGAAATACAACAGATTTTAAGGTTCATGGGCTCATTGGAAAGGTATTTAAAAAATCTTAAATTTTGTGTCAAAATCTTCTAGACTTTTCCAGTTACAGGCATTTTTATATTTTGTTAGTACTTAAAAATGTATATTAAGTTATTCTTATATTTCCTTTTGGTAGTTTTTTTTTGCTCTTGTATCAAAATTTGGTTGCAAATTTTTTCGTTGAATGGCAACACTGCCCCTATCCCTGCCATTATTCTAGTTTACAAATTCTACGAGTTACTCTAATTTCTACACCACTCACCTGATTCCGGAATAATTACAATAGACCGAAATCAGCGTGAGTGTGCGTCTTTTATACCCTCGTCGGTTCACCAACCTTCGTTGGTGTATTGTTGCGTTTGTTTTGCCGTTTCACGTGGTGTGTTGTTGCGTACCTATTGTAGTTTCAAATCGCGGTGCTATATCGCCGTTTTTTCCCTCATTGTTCCCCATATGACGGTTTGTATCTGGTGTGACCAAGTGGTTCGATTGGTGGACTGTTTGTACCGGTGTGACCAGGTGGTTCGATTTGTGCTCTTTTGTCACCAGGGTGGCCGTTGTGCCACTGTTCACCCTTTTATTAAGTACTACTTCATTTAAGGTAATGCTGCATTCCTAATCTATATATAAAAAAGAGACGTGTATGTTTGTCACCAGTAGACGCGAAAACTGCAGCACCGATTCTCACCAAAATTTATATATGTGTTCTAGGGGTCGTGAGTCGTGACATAGGATAGGTTTTGACACGCCCACTTTTACCGCCCACAAGTTAGTAAAAACTAATATATCTCAGATGTTTTTGATCACAAGAAAATGAAATTTGTCATGAACATACTATAAGACCCCAGCCATAATCTGGACTACAAATGGCCGGGATTAGACAATGGGGCGTGGCACCGCCCATACAAGTCAATATTTGAAAATGCTGTAATAGCGCTCCCACACAATGTTTTCCAACGAAATTTGGTAAATGGCTTCATGGTTTCAACTCTAAGCTAAATGCAATATATCGGCGTAATTGGACAAAGGGGCGTGGCACCGCCCAGACAAGTCAATATTTGAAAATGCTGTAATAGCGCTCCCACACAATGTTTTCCAACGAAATTTGGCAGATGGCTTCATGGTTTCAACTCTAAGGTAAGTGCAACACGTCGGCGTAATTGGACAAAGGGGCGTGGCACCGCCCATACAAACCAATATTTAAAATTGCTGTAACTGGCCTCTCATTTAATGTTTTCCAACAAAATTTGGCAAATCGTTTCATGGTTTCAACTCTAAGCTAAATGCAACACATCGGCGTAATTGGACAAAGGGGCGTGGCACCGCCCATACAAACCAATATTTAAAATTGCTGTAACTGTCCTCTCATTTAATGTTTTCCAACAAAATTTGGCAAATCGTTTCATGGTTTCAACTCTAAGCTAAATACAACTTATCGGCGTAATTGGACAAAGGGGCGTGGCACCGCCCATACAATTCAATACTTCAAAGTGCCATTATTGGGCTCCCATTGAATATCCTTCGACGGGAAATGGTTCTATGCCTTCAATGCAACATATTGGAATTGGACAGCGGAGCGTGGCACTTCCCATACAATTCAATATTTTAAAAAATGTTACACTTGGGCTCCTAATGAACATTTTTCAACGGGAAAAGATTTTATGCTTTCAATTCTAAGTTCAATGTTACATATGGTTGGAATTGGACAGCGGGGCGTGGCACTTTTCATACAATTCAATATTTCAAAATGCTACACATGGGCTCCCAATAAAAATATGTGACAAATGTTTTCATTAATTTATTATGAGCAAAAATAACTTTTTTAGGGCGGACCGGGCCCTGCTAGTGTAATAATAAAAATAAAAAAGAATATAGATATCGTTAATGGGACGACTCTATTTTTAGGTGTCGTCACATGAACATCTACAGTGCAATATGGTTGGAATTGGACAGCGGGGCGTGGCACTTTTCATACAATTCAATATTTCAAAATGCTACACATGGGCTCCCAATAAAAATATGTGACAAATGTTTTCATTCATTTATTATGAGCAAAAATAACTTTTTTAGGGCGGATCGGGCCCTGCTAGTGTAATAATAAAAATAAAAAAGAATATAGATATCGTTAATGGGACGACTCTATTTTTAGGTGTCGTCACATGAACATCTACAGTGCAAAACGGAAAACATTATATCGCTCATTCCCTGCAATAAAGACACACCTCAACAAATGATATTGTTGGGGAATCACTATTTCAAATTTTAACTTTGAGTATTTTTTAGCAGTTGAAAAATTTTTAAAAACGTTAAAAACTAAAGATATGAATTCTGTCTTTTGACAGCATGTAGATTAATATCTGAAGATCCTAGTGACATTCATAACTCCAAACACCCGAATTTGTCTCTATTGCAGGGAATGAGCGATATGTGCTTAACAAGCGCATTTTCCCCTGATTCGCGGAAGCACGACGTGCAGTGCAGTGGCAGATTATTTATAATTACCAATTGTTTGAGTAAACTGAGACTCCAAACAAAAAAAAAACGAAAGTGATTAAACAAATTAAACAAACAAAAAAAATCCCAAAAAACTTGTGATGTCGTCTTCGTTTGAAGCCATCTTTGTTTGGTTTTGTCGAAGGCTGAGGTATGACTCACGGTTATCCATAATTCGCCGAAGGACCAATTACCTTCTGCAGGAAAAGAATGCCATGTACTAGTATATAAACGTGGTTTTTTTTTAGAGGTATAGAACTTTAAGTTGGCAACACTGTTTTAACTGGAGGCCATTTTGTCAGCTGTCAAGTGATTTGTGTTTAGTTTGGTTAGCATTTCAACATGAATAGACTGACGTCTAAACAACGCTCCAAATTGTCGGCGCAACATGTCACACAATCCAATTTTCAATCACTTTTTCTATTAATTCATTATTAATTCAACGGATATTAGGGGTATTCACGGTTTATATACAAATATGGATTGAATACAGAATTGGGGTTATTACGGGTTTTCACGGTTTTTACCTATGAATATAAAATAGTGTTGTTGTAACTTGTGCAACTTTACAGTTCCAGTTACGTTACAGTTTACCTCGGAAAGAAATTTTACTATACAGGCGAAATGGGCGTGTATGGCACGATTTCTGTCCTTATTACTACTTAATTTTAAATGTGAAGCTAACATTATTTTTTTTTGTACTTATATATTTTGTTGTATATTTTTTTTTTTTGATTTATTTTGTATTTTTGTATTTTTTTTTTGGTTATTTATATTTAGAGACTTGGCAACTGTAGTGAAGTGAAGTTCAATACTGTTAATACTCTCGGTTCTTATAAAAAAAAACACAAAAATCTAAAGTGCGATACGGAAAATAATATATGTGCTAAAAAAGGGCATTTTGCAAGAGAACAAAGTGCTAATTGGGCGCAGGCCTTGTTCTTCTACGAACTATTCGATAGCTCTCGAAATCGTTTTCAAAAAAGATAAAAAACAGAAAATTCGTTTCAAATTAGTTATCTTTTCTTTATTTATTTATATATTTTCCTCAGAAAATCTTACCGGCTTTTTCTTGGCTGTGGCGGCTGCTGCTTCGTATGGTATTCGGACGAGAGTGTAAATTAATATTTTAAAAAGCCAAAAAGCCGTCGGCAAAACCGAAATCGCCATACTTGAAAGCAGATTTCGCCACAGACAACAGCGCCCCCTACATTTAACAAATTTATATAAGGTTGCGTTCATATTTACGCGGTTGGCGTGAACATTGCCGCCCGCCTTGCAGCATCACTGCAACTAAATCTAATAGTAAATTACAAAATTTCATATTTATAAAAAATGGAGGGCGTACATTTATAAAAATGGTGATCAGCGCAATATAAATTCAATTTAATAAAAATACATAGAAATTACATTTGGTAATTTCCTCTAAAAATACCTCCACAGATTAGGGGTTGGACGAAAGTGACGTTGCTGCTCAAAGGCGCGCTGGGATTGTGTTGGCTCAAGCGTACGAGGCCCAAGTCCAACCGACTGATAGCTGACCAGCTCAAGCGTACGAGGCCCAGTCAGATCACCGTCGTGCGCTTCTATGGATGGCTCAAGCGTACGAGGCCCAAGTCCATCCATATCATCGTCGCGCGCTTCCATAGATGGCTCAAGCGTACGAGGCCCAAGTCCATCCGTGCTGCAGCCTTGTGCTTCAGATGATGGCTCAAGCGAACTAGGCTCAAGTCCATCCTTCTTTTTACTATGCGGCTCACATGATGGCTCAGACGAACGAGGTCCAAGTCCACCATCCGCAGTATCGACGCTTCCGCCACTTTCGTAGAATTTTGGCGCGTTCGTAAAACAACGCGATCCGTATTCTTTTCGGATACCTAAAATCCGAATTCTATCGTCTCGGCCGGAATATTTTTTCATATCTCTGCCTAGCCGCCACTCATTTGGAGATAGCCTTTCTTCACTCATTATCTCTAACTTCTCAAAATTTTTCTGTGTAGTTTTCCATTTTAAATATTTACGCCCATCCTCATTTTTACGAGTGGTTTTGCTATAATTTTTCTTACTCTTATTTTTATTTGAAGTCCAAGAACTTTTCTTTGAAACTTCCTCAAGTTGTTGCAAATTTGACGACTGATCCTTCAGTGAAATTTTATTAAAGTATACCGAATATGTCGGTTTAATTGAAACCCCATTAGGGGGCAAAGGCCCAGTTAAGATCCACCCAAAAACTGTTTTCTGAGCCATGAGTGACCCTAGAATACCTCTTCGTATTCCATCTAAAATAATTCGTGGATATATGTCACCTCCAATGAGGACATCCACTTGTTCGCTTTTATGAAAATTAGGATCTGCCATTTGCAAATCAGGTAAATTCTGCACCAAGGTCCTATCGATAGAAACTGTGGGAATGTTGCCGCTTAATTGAGGAAGAATGAGACCCTTCGTCTCTATTCTTACCCTAGGATCAATTGGTGATCCTATTGCAAAATTGCACATTTTTTGAATTTGTGCCGAAACCACATTATTTAGCGCCGCTACTTGGGCATTCACGCTTTGAGTGGGTATATTCAGCCGTTTCTGCAAACGCGCTGATATAAATGTGCCCTCTGACCCAGAGTCGATTAGCGCTCTGGCCGTATAAACGGAGCCTGAATGACATATGGTCACTAAAGCTGTCGCTAACAGCACCCCTTTTGTACTCGTTGTGAAATGCGTCTGAACCCTATCGATATGACCTTGCGATGTGGAAGGTTCAGTGGATAAATCACTTGAAACCGGAAAATTGTTTTGATTTGCACCATCTGATGGCGCAGGAGAATTAGGCGGTGACCCAAGTCCTTCACGATGAAGTAGCGAGTTATGACGCCTCTTGCAACTAAGGCACTTGTAATTGCTCGTACAATCTTTCACCTCATGAGAACTGGCCAAACAGTTTAAACACAGATGCAACCTCCTTACTGTTGACAACCTGTAACTAACGTTCATATCTAAAAATTGTGGACAATTCCACAGTGGGTGTTGTTGCGTATAACAAAGTTTGCAATTCGCCGGGTAAACGTTTGCATTATGGGAATTTACTTTTCTATTCTGATTTTGGGAGTATTTATTTTGGTAGCCACCAGTCCTTTGGTTAAGCGTACCTCGAATATCAGATACTGTTTCTAAGGTCTGAAATCTCTCAGTTAAAAAATTATTTAATTCAGCCCATTTGGGAATGGCTGTTTTATTTGTAATCCCTTGCTCCCATAAGGAGAGCGTTGCTTCTGGCAAGCGAGTAGAACATAAGTATACGAAAATCGCGTCCCAATTTTCAACATTAATGTGATATAATTCCAAAGCGGATATACAATTATTTATATCCCGCTGTAATTTCTTTAAATCGGACCCCGACTCCGAAGTCACTGGCTGAAGGCCGAACAAAATCCTCAGTTGACTATTCACTAAAATACGCTTATTTTCATATCTATCTGATAAATTATCCCACGCCTGCACAAATCCATCATTTGTGAGAGGGGACTTCTTGACTATATCTTTGGCTTCACCTCTAGTCTTCTGGTTAAGGTGAAAAAGTTTTTCAACTGAAGTTAGCCCGGAATTCTGAATATAAATGGCCGTGAACATGTCACGAAAAGTGGGCCATGACAGATAATCTCCATAGAAAATCTCAGTGTCACACGGAGGCAACCTCATGTTGCTAGAAGACGGACGATGTTCATTCGAATTCACAATCATAGTAGAACTGGGAGGGGGCGTTAAATGATGAGCTGTCAGATTGTGAGCAAATTCACCCATCATGGCAGCGCAGGCTACATATGCCTGATAACAATTTCTGTACCTATCTTTTAGTATTTGTAAATCGCCACTAGGCTCCCCATTACTGGCAAAGGCTGCCTGTGAGCAGACCTCATACGCTGCCTTTACTTTTACCCACAAATCTTTAAATTCTTCGCGTTGCACTTCTAACGAAAAAGTCGAATGGTCATTCTGACCAGTGGTATTGAATTCCGCTTCGAATTCAAGAATTTCGTCAGCCAGACGATGAAATTCCTTTAAGGTAGCCATTTTTCACAAAAAATATCAAAAAACCAAAAATCTACTTAAATTTCAAAAAATCAAAAAAATTTCCAAATAACAAAAAATATTTGGAATCGCTAATTTTATTTAAATATTTCTCGAAAAGATTTAAAAGCGATAAAAAAAATTTATAATAATAAATTTCAACCCTTTGTCAGTGTCGGAAATACTGACGTAGGGCGCACTTCAAATACTATAGAATGTGAGAATAGACAAATGGAAAAAACCAACAAAAAATTCCACGAAATGCAAATCGGCCAAAATAAATTATTCCTTATTTAAATATTTTGCTCTGTAAATAATCAGTTTCAGTCTTAGAAATTTCGAAATATTTCTTGACTGACTGAGGACACACACAAATTAAATAAAAAAAGAATTACTCTCACTGTTGTTGTTGCACTTCGGAACTTCGGGTTTTGTTTAATATTCCCGCGTTGCTAACTTTTTCTTCAGTTAGTTCTTCACTGTCACTTTTTGTATCACAATTTATTCGCACTGAGTTTAATTTAATTTTAAATTTACTTTATTTTACTTTAATTTACTATTTGAAAAATTCTATAAAAAAGCGAACGTCTGTCCGCTGCCAAAATACCGAAAACTAATTAAAGCAAACGACAGAAATGCAGCAACAACCTGCAGTGGAGACTTTTTCTAGTGAGAGCGGGTGGGAGTATGTGTTTGTGTGTGTGTGCTTTTTGTTATTTCTGTACAGTACAATATGTCAAATATTTTTCGATTATTACTTTTTATTTTCTCAATTTAAGTATGGAGTACCTGCATTTGGTTGGTATTATTGTCATTCTCTTTTTATTCTTCACTCAAAAATATACTTTTTCGGAAATTATTTGAACTATTATTAGAAAAGTTCTCGGAATTCAAATTGGCGCCAATGTAAGCTGCTTTGTAAAGAGTTGGCAGAATTAAAAAAGAGAATAATTGTGTACTAATTATTTGAAGCTTTACTTTATAAATCACTTCACTTTCAAAATAAAATCACAAAGTTGTTTTTGGAATAATGAAGAAAAACGAGAGTAAATGAGTGGCTTCGGCTGGCTATTGAGCGTATGGAAAATTTTACTTTAATTTATATCTCGGATAGAATTTAAATATCTATCTATTTTTTAGTATTTTTAAAAATGCGCACATAAGATCACCATTAATAAATGTAACGCACCTTTTTTAATTCGAAGCAGCAGCTTAGATAATGATGATTTTGTATTTGTGTATTTTATTGTTGTGTGATCTGGAGGGGCTTTTCGTCTCCGTGTCAATTTGTTTGTTGAAGGGCTTTTCTTCTCCTTTTCTTTAATCGGGATTGAAGGACCAATAATTGGGCGCAGGCCTTGTTCTTCTACGAACTATTCGATAGCTCTCGAAATCGTTTTCAAAAAAGATAAGAAACAGAAAATTCGTTTGAAATTAGTTATCTTTTCTTTATTTTTGTTGTATATTTTCCTCAGAAAATCTTACCGGCTTTTCTTGGCTGTGGCGGCTGCTGCTTCGTATGGTATTCAGACGAGAGTGATAGTAATTAAGTTTTAAAAAGCCAAAAAACCGTCGGCAAAACCGAAATCGCCATACTTGAAAGCAGATTTCGCCACAGACAACAGCGCCCCTTACATTTAACAAATTTATATAAGGTAGCGTTCATATTTACGAGGTTGGCGTGAACATTGCCGCCCGCCTTGCAGCATCACTGCAACTAAATCTAATAGTAAATTACAAAATTTCATATTTATAAAAAATGGAGGGCCTACATTTATAAAAATGGTGATCAGCGCAATATAAATTCAATTTAATAAAAATACATACAAATTACATTTGGTAATTTCCTCTAAAAATTCCTCCACAAATTAGGGGTTGGACGAAAGTGACGTTGCTGCTCAAAGGCGCGCTGGGATTGTGTGGGCTCAAGCGTACGAGGCCCAAGTCCAACCGTGCTGCAGCCTTGTGCTTCAGATGATGGCTCAAGCGAACAAGGCTCAAGTCCATCCCTCTTTTTACTATGCGGTTCACATGATGGCTCAGACGAACGAGGTCCAAGTCCACCATCCGCAGTATCGACGCTTCCGCCACTTTCGTAGAATTTTGGCGCGTTCGTAAAACAACGCGATCCGTATTCTTTTCGGATATCTAAAATCCGAATTCTATCGTCTCGGCCGGAATATTTTTTCATATCTCTGCCTAGCCGCCACTCATTTGGAGATAGCCTCTCTTCACTCATTATCTCTAACTTCTCAAAATTTTTCTGTGTAGTTTTCCATTTTAAATATTTACGCCCATCCTCATTTTTACGAGCGGTTTTGTTATAATTTTTCTTACTCTTATTTTTATTTGAAGTCCAAGAACTTTTCTTTGAAACTTCCTCAAGTTGTTGCAAATTTGACGACTGATCCTTCAGTGAAATTTTATTAAAGTATACCGAATATGTCGGTTTAATTGAAACCCCATTAGGGGGCAAAGGCCCAGTTAAGAAAAACTGTTTTCTGAGCAATGAGTGACCCTAGAATACCTCTTCGTATTCCATCTAAAATAATTCGTGGATATACGTCACCTCCAATGAGGACACTTGTTCGCTTTTATGAAAATTAGGATCTGCCATTTGCAAATCAGGTAAATTCTGCGACAAGGTCCTATCGATAGAAACTGTGGGAACGTTGGCGCTTAATTGAGGAAGAATGAGACCCTTCGTCTCTATTCTTACCCTGGAATCAATTGGTGATCCTATTACAAAATTGCACATTTTTTGAATTTGTGCGGAAACCACATTATTTAGCCCTGCTACTTGGGCAATCACGCTTTGAGTGGGTATATTCAGCCGTTTCTGCAAACGCGCTGATATAAATGTGCCCTCTGACCCAGAGTCGATTAGCGCTCTGGCCGTATAAACGGAGCCTGAATGACATATGGTCACTAAAGCTGTCCCTAACAGCACCCCTTTTGTACTCGTTGTGAAATGCGTCTGAACCCTATCGACATGACCTTGCGATGTGGAAGGTTCAGTGGATAAATCATTTGAAACCGGAAAATTGTTTTGATTTGCACCATCTGATGGTGCTTCACGATGAAGTAGCGAGTTATGACGCCTCTTGCAACTAAGGCACTTGTAATTGCTAGTACAATCTTTCACCTCATGAGAACTGGCCAAACAGTTTAAACACAGATGCAACCTCCTTACTGTTGACAACCTGTAACTAACGTTCATATCTAAAAATTGTGGACAATTCCACAGTGGGTGTTGATGCGTATCACAAAGTTTGCAATTCGCCTGGTAAACGTTTGCATTATGGGAATTTACTTTTCTATTCTGATTTTGGGAGTATTTATTTTGGTAGCCACCAGTCCTTTGGTTAAGCGTACCTCGAATATCTGAACTGTTTCTAGAGTTTGAAATCTTTCAGTCAGAAAACTATCTAAATCAACCCATTTGGGGATTGCTGTCTTATTTTTAATTCCTTGCTCCCATAAGGAGAGCGTTGCTTCTGGTAAGCAAGTAGAACACAAATATACGAAAATTGCATCCCAATTTTCAACATTAATTTTATATAGTTCGAGAGCGGATATACAGTTATTTATATCCCGCTGTAATTTCTTTATAGCGGACCCCGACTCCGAAGTCACTGGCTGAAGGCCGAACAAAATTCTCAGTTGACTATTCACTAAAATACGCTTATTTTCATACCTATCTGATAAATTATCCCACGCCTGCACAAATCCATCATTTGTGAGAGGGGACTTCTTCACTATATCTTTAGCCTCACCTCTAGTTTTTTGATTCAGGTGGTAAAGTTTTTCAACTGACGTTAACCCGGAGTTCTGAATATAAATGGCCGTGAACATGTCACGAAAAGTGGGCCATGACAGATAATCTCCATAGAAAATCTCAGTGTCACACGGAGGCAACCTCATGTTGCTAGAAGACGGACGATGTTCATTCGAATTCACAATCATAGTAGAACTGGGAGGGGGCGTTGAATGATGAGCTGTCAGATTGTGAGCAAATTCACCCATCATGGCAGCGCAGGCTACATATGCCTGATAACAATTCCGGTACCTATCTTTTATTATTTGTAAATCGCAACTAGGCTCCTCATTACTGGCAGAGGCTGCCTGTGAGCAGACCTCATACGCTGCCTTTACTTTTACCCACAAATCTTTAAATTCTTCGCGTTGCACTTCAAACGAAAAAGTCGAATGGTCATTCTGACCAGTGGTATTGAATTCCGCTTCGAATTCAAGAATTTCGTCAGCCAGACGATGAAATTCCTTTAAAGTAGCCATTTTTCACAAAAAAAATTTCAAAAAACCAAAAATCCACTTAAATTTCAAAAAATCAAAAAAATTTCCAAATAACAAAAAATATTTGGAATCGCTAATTTTATTTAAATATTTCTCGAAAATATTTAAAAGCGATAAAAAAAAATTTATAATAATAAATTTTAACCCTTTGTCAGTGTTGGAAATACTGACGTAGGGCGCACTTCAAATACTGTAGAATGTGAGAATAGACAAATGGAAAAAACCAACAAAAAATTGCACGAAATGCAAATCGGCCAAAATATTTAAATATCTGAATACGCTTATTTTGAATATTTCGCAAAAAATATTAAAAAGCGGTAACGAAATAAATTATTTCTTATTTAAATATTTTGCTCTGTAAATAATCAGTTTCAGTCTTAAAAATTTCGAAATATTTCTTGACTGACTGAAGACACACACAAATTAAATAAAAAAAGAATTACTCTCACTGTTGTTGTTGCACTTCGGAACTTCGGGTTTTGTCTAATATACCCGCGTTGCTAACTTTTTCTTCAGTTAGTTCTTCACTGTCACTTTTTTTCACCTTTCACAATTTATTCGCACTGAGTTTAATTTAATTTTTAGTTTACTTTATTTTACTTTAATTTACTATTTGAAAAACTCTATAAAAAAGCGAACGTATGTCCGCTGCCAAAATACCGAAAACTAATTAAAGCAAACGACAGAAATGCAGCAACAACCTGCAGTGGAGACTTTTTCTTGTGAGAGCGGGTGGGAGTATGTGTTTGTGTGTGTGTGCTTTTTGTTATTTCTGCACAGTACAATATGTCAAATATTTTTACTTTTTATTTTCTCAATTTAAGTATGGAGTACCTGCATTTGGTTGGTATTATTGTCATTCTCTTTTTATTCTTCACTCAAAAAATATACTTTTTCGGAAATTATTTGAACTTTTATTAGAAAAGTTCTCGAAATTCAAATTTGCGCCAATGTACGCTGCTTTGTAAAGAGTTGGCAGAATTAAAAAAGAGAATAATTGTGTACAAATTATTTGAAGATTTACTTTATAAATCACTTCACTTTCAAACTAAAATCACAAAATTGTTTTTGGAATAATGAAGAAAAACGAGAGTAAATGAGTGGCTTCCGCTGGCTATTGAGCGTATGGAAAATTTTTTTTTTATTTTATATCTCGGATAGAATTTAAATATCTATCTATTTTTTAGTATTTTAAAAAATGCGCACATAAGATCACCATTAATAAATGTAACGCACCTTTTTTAATTCGAAGCAGCAGCTTAGATAATGATGATTTTGTATTTGTGTATTTTATTGTTTTGTGATCTGGAGGGGCTTTTCGTCTCCGTGTCAATTTGTTTGTTGAAGGGCTTTTCTTCTCTTCTGGAATGGATCCGGTTCGAAGGACCAATAATTGGGCGCAGGCCTTGTTCTTCTACGAACTATTCGATAGCTCTCGAAATCGTTTTCAAAAAAGATAAAAAACAGAAAATTCGTTTCAAATTAGTTATCTTTTCTTTATTTATTTATATATTTTCCTCAGAAAATCTTACCGGCTTTTTCTTGGCTGTGGCGGCTGCTGCTTCGTATGGTATTCGGACGAGAGTGTAAATTAATATTTTAAAAAGCCAAAAAGCCGTCGGCAAAACCGAAATCGCCATACTTGAAAGCAGATTTCGCCACAGACAACAGCGCCCCCTACATTTAACAAATTTATATAAGGTTGCGTTCATATTTACGCGGTTGGCGTGAACAGTGCAGTTGGTATTTTTAATTACCAATTGTTTAAGTGAATTGAGACTCCAAACAAAAATAAAACGAAAGTAACGTTTATGGTTTATATTTCGCTCTAAAAATAAAACAAAACAAAAAAAAATTCCAAATAGTTTTTCACTCGAAACTAGAGTACCGTAAACACAACATCCGGGTTATCCGTTTGACACCAGCGCCCTCTTGCGGTCAAAAACTGCGGCGCTGGCTATCATAGTCACAAACCAAGCTCGATTGTAACCCAGTGAGCCAAAGCCATCGTGGTGAGCCATTCATCTACTCATGATGAAAATACAAATGCAGCAAACGTATTTATAAACGAATTAAATATGCAGAATCAACTGCAACCACAACAATTGCAAGAACAAATATTGTTACAGCAATTGTTAAAACAAC
This sequence comes from Heteromyza rotundicornis, assembly GCA_951394025.1. Classification (NCBI taxonomy): domain Eukaryota; kingdom Metazoa; phylum Arthropoda; class Insecta; order Diptera; family Heleomyzidae; genus Heteromyza; species Heteromyza rotundicornis. Next base: position 2,400,173 of record OX596013.1, on the reverse strand, counting down.
AGCAATTGTTATAACAACAGCAATTGTTACAACAACAGCAAATGTTACAACAACAGCAAGAAGTCGCTGTTGCAAGCAGTGGGACCAGACGGTCTCTCGATGCCTATGCTCAAACACGTAGACGAGTTGGGCTTAGAATTTCTCACAAAAATCATAAATGAGTCATTCCGCTCTGAAATCATTCCCGATATTTGGAAAACCGGGAGAATCACCCCACTGCTTAAACCTGGGAATCCTGCAGATAAAGGTAGCTCTTATCGTCCGATACTTTCACCGGTCATCAAAATACTGGAAGCACTAATCGAAACATAGAAAAGTAAAGCAAGGCGTACCACAGGGTGGAGTGATTTCACCCTTGCTCTTTAACTTCACCCCCGGGTATCGAGCTCGTCTCATATGCGGACGATTGCACCATTCTGGCAACAGGAAACTGCATACAGGATATGACAGAGAAAATAAATCGATACATCGAGGATATTGCAAATTTCTTAAACTTCAGAAATCTTACTCTCTCTCCTGAAAAATCATCTAGCACATTGTTCACCACATGGACTCAAGAAGTCGAAGCTGTGCTGAACATTATTGTGGAAGGAAGAACCATACCAACGGTTAAAAAGCCTAAAATACTTGGCCTCACGTTAGATAGTCTTCTAACTTTCTCAACACATGCTGTTGATATAAGGGAACGACTGAGAAGCCGAAACAATGCGCTGAAAGCATTGGGAGGCACGACCTGGGGTATAGACCGAGAAACCTTGTTAATTACGTACAAGGCCATAGGCAGACCACTGATTAATTATGCGGCCCCTGTATGGACTCCTCAACTAAGCGCAACTCAGTGGCGTCTCCTCCAAACAGCGCAAAACTCCGCTATTCGCGTCGTAACTGGATGCCACCTCATGGCACCTCATGACATCATGACTTTCATGCCAGAAATTTCCTCGCTGGCAGGAAATACTCCATTAATCTGGGAATCTTACCTTGCAGCGATTGCCACAATTCACCAAACCACGGTCCTGAAGCCTTACTATCAAGACGAGATAACATCGTTCTTGGTGGTCGCCCCCCTCCTATCAACACCGAGGAAATAGGTCTTCCCCGAGCAACAAGGTCGACACTCGCGCAACTACGCTCCGGCTACTGCAGACTTTTAAATAGCTATATGGCTAGAGCCAACGCAACAATTTTGAAGATAGATGCCCACTCTGTCGACAAACACCGCACAACACAAATCATTTATTTAGCTGCACTCAACAACCCACTCTACTCCAGCCCATCGATCTATGGACACACCCGATCGAAACAGCGCGATTCTTGGGCCTGGATACTCAAAATCAAACTCAAAACTAACATACATACATACATACAAAATGACAGCTGTTACAACAACAACAGCAATTGTTACAACAACAACAACTGTTACAACAACAATTAGCACAACAACAATATATGTCACAGCAGATGGCATTGCAGCAACAACAAACGCAACAAATCCAGATTTTTCAACAAATTCAGCAACTTCTTCCAACTCAGCAGCACCCACCAAACCAACAACAACCGAACATTCATCAACAGCACACCAGTCAACAGGTGGATTCTCTTATGCCTGTTATATCACGGAGTGTCACTGCTCACACAAACTCAGGTAATTCTGCATAAGCTATTTCTCTTATTGATACTCCTAGTAAATATATTAAAATCCCCCTTTGCATCACCCCCGTGTCTAATGCAAATGATACAAATAGTAGATCTACCATTGTTGCTAACAGCAGGGCAAAGGGCAATACTCGCTCTACAGCACATTGCCTGCAGAGCAAACAGGTATTAATGTTTACTTCTTCAAGCGATGTCTTTCGTCCCCCACTAATGGAATTAAGAATTCAGCTAAAATTCAAAAGACACTTACCAGCTCAAAAGCTTCAAAGGCCTCTCAGTCGTACTGAAAGGTATTGCATCTTCGTAGAATGCGACGAAATCAAAAGTGCTCTAACCGATGAAAGATTTGAAGTAAAGTCAGTATTCAATATACAAAATCGAAACAAAGTCCCACAACCCCTATTCCGTGTTGAACTAGAGTTCCACTCAAAAACTCTTAAAAAAGGTGAAACCCACCCTATATACTCTCGGCGATATCCTTAAAAAAGGTAAAACCCACCCTATATACTCTCGGCGATATCCTTGCACCGCAGAATTACAATTAAAGAACCCAACAAGCGCCGCGGACCGATTCAGTGTCACAACTGCCAAGAATACGGCCACACGAAGTCATACTGCTCACTTCCCAGCGTGTGTGTAATTTGTGGAGACCTTCACGAAACATGTTTGTGTACAAAAATAAAGGAAGATTCGACTATTAAAAAATGTTGTAATTGTGGTGGCAATCACACTGCAAACTATAGAGGCTGCGCAGTTTATCAAAGTTTTTTAAATAAGACGGTTAACTCGACTCAAAAAGAGGAAACAAGGAAAACCCCAAATTTTCCCCCGCAACCCGATGGTCCATCTCTTAAAAGCGGTGACTCGGTTTTTATAAACTTTCAAACTGCTCCTCCTAGTAATAGCCTTGAAAAAACTCTACAAATGTTCATGCAAAATATGTCTCAATTTATGTCTGGTATGCAAAATATGATGCAAGAAATGATTAAAAATCAAAGTCTTTTACTACAACATGAGTCTTACTAGGATACAGACTCTACACAAAGCATCCAAGCGGAAACGCTAGAGGTGAAAACGCCATTCTCATTAAAAGTCGGATAAAACATTATGCTCTCCAGAATTATTGCACAGAATATATTCAAGCGACAAGTATTTCTCTCGATGAATATTTAAATGGCCTTACATTAACAGCTATATACTGCCCGCCCAGACACAAAATAACTGAGCAACAATTCCAGACTTTTTTCCATTCTCTTGGACAAAAGTTTCTCGTTGCCGGCGATTTCAACGCCAAACATACATATCGGGGCTCTCGCCTAATATCACCAAACTTCAATTGAATCTTAGGTCTCCCATCAGACTATCCAACAATTATTACAATAAAGTACGCCCCGAGCTCTGAGGTCAATACACCAAATTAATTGACCAGTAAATTCACAAATTGGCTCAAATATCGGAAATATATAAGCTCTCACATTATCCCGAATGATTCTCAAAAAACGGAAGACGAATTAAACTCAGCTGTTAGTAATTTCACACTTTTGCTTTCTCAAGAAGCGACCACTCCCGCACTACTCACAAATTGTTCAACTCGCAGCTATACAAAGTGTACCCCAAAGGACATAGAGCTGCTAATCAAAAATAAAAGAAAAATACGCAGCGAATGGCAAAACAACAGATCCCCAAATCTGAAAAACAACTTAATGACATCACTCGAGATCTACAAAAATAGCTAAAGTTGAAATCGGAAAGAGAATTTCAACAATTTGTTGAACACCTCGGGCCTACAAAAACAACAAACTACTCTCTCTGGCGAGCTACTAAAAATATGAAATAACCAGTAATGGCTGAACCTCCTTTACGGCTGGCAAATGGAAACTGGGCCAGAAGCGATGCAGAAAAGGGTGCAGCTTTTGCCAACCACCTAAAAACCATATTCACCCCAAACACGACAACTGACAACTACGTATAAATTATTAACAATTCCCTTTCTTGGTTACGAGTTTCTTTATTTAGCAAGTCTTCTGACTGTGCTTTCCAAATCTGAACTAAAGCTTAAAATATTTTTAAATAACCTACAGCTACCGAATTTTTAGAGTTGCAGACGTTGAGTCAGCAGTTTATCAAGCGCTCGACTTCTGACCTGCGGAAATTCGCTGACTTAGGCCACGCGCGGTTGCTGCTTTTGTGTTTCCTCGGTCCTCCTAGTTGACGCTTTGAGGATAGCTTTTACCGCTTTTGCCGTTGCAGCTTCCTGCTTTCGTTTTACAAGGAAAATGATGAGGAGCAGCAAAACGCCAATGATTGCTATCGTTGCTAGGATCGATGATGTTACAGTCATTCCTGTTTTGTAACCGCTGTCAAGGTCGTTCATGAGCTGAAGATTCTTTAACGTGTGGTGTCGCAGATAGGGTAGGCCATTTATTTCATCGTGCCCCGTTATATTTATCTGGGTGGCCCAAGGGATCTCCCCAGCTCTTACGCGGAGTGCATTTCTGTTTGTGAATATTGTTTCGTTTACGCTAGCCTCGCCCGAAAAGATAATCAGATAAGTACCCTTTCTGAGTGTAGTTGTTTCGTTAGCTAGCGTTACTGTTGCGGTGCAGTCGTTAATTATGACCAGACCGCAATCGATCTCTTGTACTAGATCTAGTTGGCCAAATGTTTTTCTGCATTGCGCAACGGCTCGGGATATCAGCTGTTGCGCACAAGTGGTTGCGCGTGATTTTTCGCAGAATTGCATAGTTGTCCCAAACAAATCCAGATGCTATCCTCGTAAGGATAGCATCTGGTTGTCATGTGCTACGGGGAGGATTCTATTTCAATACTATCCAAAATTATCGGGTTTAATAACCCCAACTGTGCCAGAGTAATTGATAAAATTATGTTATCCAAGCCCTATTTCTGGCCAAAAGAATTTCGTAGAGGTGTCCAGTATCAATTTGCTCTTTCTTGCTAGCCTTGAGAATTTTGTTTATCACTTCAGTAAGGTCATTAACCTGTTCCTGAAGCTGAGAATTTATTACCGCTTGCTGATTGTTGTTATCCCTAAGCTTATCCATTTCTATCGTAATTTTCATAAAATCGTCGAAATCGCGCGTGCCCGCTATGACTTTGAGAGCGGATCTCAAGAAATTCAGGCAATGCGTCGGTCTTGGTGGACCAGTTAATGTACGGAGAAGTTTACCAATCTGTGCAAGATCAGCATTAACAAGTTTCGTAATGTGACTCGGAGGGTATAATTTTAGTGCAGAGTTCATCTATAATTTCCGCATACGCTGATAAGTTGGTAGTATGTCTCAAGTAACCGTAGGAGTCCCATATGACTATGTAGCCATCATTAATTGGTATGTGGTTCGAATGCGTGTAGTCTATGATTTTACTGTCTGTTTGGAGCGTAGCAGTGAACAGCCCCAATGTCAATAATCTGGAAAAAGAGAACATGATTTGTCTTACTTCTAGCTCTTAATTTTCGCTTACCGAAGATTGTCTTTGTGAACTATTCTTCCAATCACTCTAACTGTGGAACCTAGGTCCTCTTGGACTATTCCTTCGACGTACAAAGGTGTTAGTTTATTTCCCAACCGCCTATTTGACTTAATAAGCACCCTCTCACCCACCGAAAAAGTTCTTGGAACCCTATTTTTGTTGTGGCTCTTAAGGTCGATGTTTTGGGCCTGTCTTATTCTGTCATGTGCCTCCCCGACCATTTCTGAGGCTGAGTGAAAAACGTCTGAAGGCCTCTTCTCAGTAACGGAATTGATTGTTTTGTTATATTCTACAGTAGCCAGTAATATCAGGTCAATTCCTTTCTCCAACTTGAAGCACCTGGCTATTTCACCTATGGTGCTATGAAATCTTTCTACTTGTCCATTAGACGTCCTGTGCAAAGGAGGGGCATTTGCGATTTCAATGTTGAATTGATCTCTAAGACAAGACCTAATAGTATTTGAATTAAGCGATTTCTCATTATCGCAGAAGATAGTTTTCGTACCCGAAAACAGGTTGACTAACTGCAGAATGTATGGTTTTATGTTAATTATGGTGCGAGAAGGTATTGGTTGTACGACGGCGAACTTTGATAGCTTAGTTGAGAAGATATCAATATGGAGGATTTCTCCCGGAAATGTTGGCACGGGCGTTTTTTCGATAGGGTGTTTTACCGGATGCTTATCATATTTGGCCCTTGGGCAAATTCCGCAATTCCATGCAAGTTCTTTAGCCTTCCTCTCCATTTTCGGGAAGAAATAGTAATTCAGTATTTGCTTTACATTCTCTTGGGCAGCGCGGTGAGCCCTATTATGTTCTTGGTTTATGATCTCTAATTGCTCATTGGGATTAAATATATCTGTCACAAATTTTTTTGTGTGGCGGAACGTGGTGCTGGGGAACATACTAACTAACTAATGCAATTAACCACATCAGTTTTTACTAGTTCTCCCAACATTCTAAGCAGGCTCTCCTTATCGGGAAAATTAAGAAAATGACGAAGTTTGTTTCCAAAAATTACGAATGTTCTTTTGGATGGGGTTTAACCCGATTCCAGGATAATTTGGTTTCTATAGACGTTTACAGGTTTTTGAACGGTCTCTATTGCGCAGGTTAGCGATTCCTCGCTATGAATCGAGGCAGCATCGGAATCGTTGCTGTCTGATACCGCAAAAGTTAGGGGTTGGTGGTCGGTGTAAATGTTTAGATCCCTCCCGTACAAATAGTGTGTAAGACTCTTTAGAGCCCAAACGATAGCTAAAAGCTCTCGCTCATTTGTGGCAAAATGTTCTTCTTTTTTGTCCAATGTCCTTGAAATCATTGTGATCGGTCTACCTCCCTGCGATAGAACCGCGCGTAGAGCGTGAGAAGAGGCATCAGTGGTAAGATCGAAAGCCTTTTGGAAATCCAGGTAGGCTAACATGACATCCTCTGAAATAAGTATTTGCTTTAGTTTGTTTTAGTTTGTATTTGCTTTAGTTTGGCTTAGCAATTTTAGCGTAGTCACGGATAAAGCACCTATAGTAACCGGCCATGCCTAAGAAGGATCGGATACCCCTAAGAGTCGTGGATTGGCGAAAATTTTGGATTACCTGCGGGCAGGTTTTTATTCCATTTCCAGTTATTGCGAAGCCAAGGTATTCAAGTTCTGTTTTAAAGAATTTCGATTTCTCTACGGAAACTCTCATGTTTGCTTCCAACAAACTTTTCAATATAGCTTCGATGTGCTTTAAATATTCATCAGGCGGTTTTTTCGCGATCTCGCTCAGCGAGCTCGATTTGGTGGAAACCAGCCTTCAAGTCTAAGGTTGTAAAGAACTGGGATTTCCCTAGGTTTGATAGGATTACTCCAACGTTTGGGATGGGGTATGAGTCTTCAATTGTTTTATCGTTTAGCTTACGAAAATCTATTACGAGCCTTTTCTTTTTAACTCCATTTTCATCGAATCCCTTTTTGTCAACGACCCATATGGGGTTATTGTACGGCGACCTCGAAGGTCGTATTATATAATTTTCGAGAAGGTTTTTTATTTCCGATTTCACGAAATCGGCGACACCCAGTGGATATGGGTAAAATTTCGCATAGGTAGGTTCATTATCCCTTGTGCGAATTGTGGCTACAACATTCGTGTTCTAACTAAGTTTTTCGTTCGGGTCTGCAAAGACTCCGGATATGCGCTTTATCATGCTTGAAAAATGTTTTTGTGTGCTTGCTGGGACTGACTCGGTCTGGAGCTGAAGATGGCTGACATCTTGATCTTTGAGGAAATTAATTACTTCCTTCCCAGAATCGAATTCTATCAGGTTCTATTTTAAGTTAATGTTAGCATGAACCCTATTGAGTAGGTCAAGGCCCACAATTCCATCAAACACAGCTAGATCCGGTAAAATGTAAAAATCTGAGATTACCCCTAATAGATATACTTTGCACTTTTTTGTAATAGTGGTAACTCCATGTATGGATGTTACTTTGAAATCCTTGTCGACAGGCCTGACCCCCTTTAGACATGCTAGAGGTCTGATGTAGTTTTTGGAGGCTCCTGTGTCGATAAGAAATTGTATCTCCTGCCCACTTAGTGTTTTCGAGATCCAGGGCAGTAGGGACCTTCCCCTAAAAAATTGATTTCTTCTACTTCGTGTTCCTCGACTGCTGATTCAGCTAGTTCCTCATATGACAATTCTATGTTCGATTCCTTCTCGGGCTCTGGTTGGCCCAAATGGTATACCCTTTCAAATTTTTGTCCAGTACGACGGTCTCAGGACGCCTGGCGTTTTTGTAATTGGTCATTTTGGAAGTTCGTGAAATTTGTGGGTTGCCTCCAGCGAGACGAAGAAGGATATATGTCCATTTGCTCTGGACGTGGCTGCACCTCTCGATTGAGGCCTTGACGGTTCTGACCGCCAAAGTTCCCTTGACGAAAACCTTCTGCCTACTGCCTAATGTAATGGGGGTTCTTATAATTGCCAGAGTTGTCCCTGTTGTTGTTTCGTTGACTGTTATTGGTTTTTTTGCGGCATCGGTCGCCCTGTTTGCAAAGCTAGCAGCGAATACATAGCGTTCATGATTCGCGTCTACCTCTTGTGCTAGTGCCAATGCAGATGGTACATCATTGGGTTGTGACGCAAAAAGTATGTCACACAATGGCTTTATTAGTCCAGAAATGAAAACTCTAAGGGCATCGGCCCTGTATTTTTCGTTGATTGCATCTGCAATATTAACCTCATAGGACATTTTTGTCTTGTTCGCAAGCGAAGATAACTTTTTTTCCACTTCGTCGTAGAATTCCATTACGCTGTCAGAACCCTGTCTTAGAGTTGATAATTCTTGTTCCACTAGATAGATAGGACGCTTATCAGAAAATGTAAAATCGAGTCGGGCTATGATAGCTTCAAAATTTAACACGGTACTAAAAGAGGAGAGGAGTGCGTCAGCGGCCCCTCGAATTTTTTTTCTTATGATTGTAACGGCTTGATAATGCCTTGAGCTGTCATCGTATTTTTTAAATAACTCGTAGGCATTATGTGCTGCTTCGCGCCACGATACGTAACATTCGAGCTACCCCAAAAATTCTGGTAGCGTCTTCACGACGTCAAGGAATTCTTCACATGCTATGCCCTGGACAATCTTGACCCTCCCATACTTTTTTACTACCGGCTTATCGGAAGCACTAACAATCTGATTTCGTAACACTTCTATTTTTTGTTTTCAAATTCTTGTCTTTGCTTCGAAAGGGCAGCAGTCACTGATGCGTTTATCACTTGCGAAAGCTGTTGTTCGTTCATTTTTTTGTTATTCTCTGGCTGTTCTGATAAACAAATATTCTCAAGTCCGTCAATCAAGTCTGATACATCTAAGAACGGGTTGTTTTGATTACTCATACACCTTAGTAAAGCCACATCTAAATTTAATTTATTTAACTAGGTTTTTTTATTTTATTGTAACAAATCAAAAATAAGGGGCAGATAATTTTATCTATCACTCACAATTAGCACAGCTCGTTTTGATTTACTTTGATTTATGTAATTTTTTCCTAAAGAAAAACGAGTCAGTTCCATTATGAATAAATATGCTGCTGCTGCTTTGTTTTCTTTTATTATAGTTGAGTCTTCTCTTTTGCCGGGGTTTTTTTATTTCTTCCACCGGTTGAGCGCCAATTATTAACAATTCCCTTTCTTGGTTACGAGTGCTTTCCAAATCTGAACTAAAGCTTCAAATATTTTTAATTAACCTACAGCTACCGAATTCGTATGCCGGCGCTCGTCTTCTAACCAGCGGAAATTCGCTGACTTAGGCCACGCGCGTTTGCTGCTTTTGTGTTTGTGATAACTTATACATGTATGGGTTCCATCTTTGCTGGTGTTATTTCCACCGGCTACTGTAGTTTATGCGGGAAGTCGGCCATTTGTTTACTGGTCAAAGTAGTGATCTTAGAGTTTTTTAGTTAAAACAGGTAAAATTGTTTCCCTTGAGTTTTGTGGGCTTTTGGTCCACTATTTTTTCTTCTCCCTTTGTAGTTGTGTTGCGGTAGGGTTACCAGACGTTCTCTTTTAAAGAGTACAGTACTCCTTTTTAGGCCTATTAAGTACTCTTTTTCTTATTTCTGGGACTTTATTATATAACAGCTGATTGTATCGGCTCATTAAGGTAAACCATTTTTATTATTCGTCAGAATGAAAAGAAAAACCTTCAAATATTAGTTTTGTTAGTTTGAAGCATCTTTCGTCACAATGCATTCAAAAAGTTACCAAAATTCTTCAATGCTAGGATTAAAAAAATTAGTATGAGAGCAGGCACGTAGCGGGGGGGGGGCTTTAGCCCCTCAACCCCCCCCCCCGAAATGATTTCAATTTTTTTTTTACTGAATATCAGGAAGTAATGGGACTCAAACTTTATTATTAAAGCATTGTTGCCAGTCAATTCGTACTGAAATTACCACAAAAAGCATCTAAAAATCCTTTTTTTTTATCAGAACCAATGTTCGGAAAGTCAAATTTTCTTGTCAGCCTTCTTGTTTGTGACAAACGATGCAGTCTTACTCTTCCGTTGTTGGTTTTTCTTCATGACTTTGACAACACAGCTTAAAAATTCATTATATTTGTGGATACCCTACAAAAGTATCGGCAAAATGCCGAAGAAAGTCATTTTTAAATTCTGCTTCGAAACGGTTCCAATACTTCCTAAGCAGACATCACGTTCACATCCTGGCACTTCATCCGTTGAAGTATATTTTATATCTTTCATTGAGGTTTAATTCAAAATATATCATAGGCAAATATCGGTTCTTAAGTCAAAAAAATTTAACTAAAATTTATATTTTAAAATTGTTATTTCACTTATGAAAATAGAAGCTTTCTTCAAAATAAGTGCTCGATGGCCCGATTGGGTTAGTTTGGTTCCTTTGTATATAAAAATGACTTATGTGAAGTTTGGAGCCAATCGGATAAAGTTTGAAGTGTCATCAAAATCCGAGCACTATTTCCAATGTTTTTCATTTTTGTATGAAAAAAAAAAAAAAATTGGCGCCGACATTTGTTGATCTGATTGGTTCCAAACTTCACATAAGTCATTTTTATATACAAAGGAACCGGTCCAATGTGCATATATCGCTTATTCCCTGCAATAAAGACACAACTCAAAATTTGGGTTTTTGGAGTTATGAATATTTTTTTTTTTTTAACTTAACATTTGGTTTATTGGATTTTTCTAAATACTTAGAACTAACAATAATTTTTAACGATGCAATTTAACAATTTAAAGAAATGCTTGTCCTAATCCATCAATTTGGACAACGTTATGCAGTACTCGATGGTTATGGCGGCATCAAGGTAATTTTCTCAAAAAGTTTTGATAGGGTAGAGAGTAAGCTTATTGGGCGATATTAACTCATGTTTGTTGGGTCTTTTCCCGGTTTCGGGATCATCGTGATCTGCGACAGCTTCCAGTCAGTTGGGTAGTGACCTATTCTAAATATAGCATTATATATGTGTAATAAGTTAGTAACAGCAATTTATGGCAGCTCTTTCACCATTTTAGGGTTTGGATAGGGAGATCTGAACTTTTGCCAATCACGCCTTCTTGATCTCTTTTTTGATAAGAGTGCGGCTATATTTTGTGGCACAAATTCCTTTTTTTGGGTAGTGTTATTAATTTTTGGGGTCGCTGCCAGTGCGGCGTTTGTAAGTAGAAGGGTAAAGTTACGCACTGTCGCATTCAGTTATTCCTTAGTTTTCAGTGACACATTTAGAGTAATGTGTGAACTTATATATTTTCTGAATTTAAGCCAATTCGTATGCATACTGGCGAGCTTGTCGGGTGGGTTTACTTCTGAATTTGGCGCATATTTTACTGTGATAATAGTGGGTGTGTAGGCGAGAGTTCCACTGAAGACTCAATAGTCAGTTGAGTTCGTTTAAGTGTCTTTATTACTGCAAAATCAATAACATCAGGAATTTTGCGTCTATCTGATGGCCAATATGTTGGCGTGCCTGACGAAACCACATCAAGGCCGAGTCTCCTGGTGGTATTACAGAGTAACCTTCCTTTTGGAGAAACCAGTCGAGAGCCCCAGTAAGTGTGATTGGCATTGTAATCTCCGGCTGCGAGAAATTTTTGGCCAAGGGTCGCAAAAAATGTCTGAAACTGCTATTCAGTAATTTTGAATCTGGGTGGACAATAAATTGCCGATATTGTCAATCCTTTTATGTACTCATCCAGACAAATACTGGTGGCTTGCAAATATTCGGTGCAAAAATCCTGCAGCACGGAGTGTTTGATTCTGTCCCTAATTAGAATCGCTGATCCGCCTCGTGCTTTTCCACCTGGGTGTGTGATGTCATAGAGCTTGTATCCGGCTATATTGAAAAAGTGTTTTTGGGTCAAATGGGTCTCTGAAATTAGCATACAGTATGAATTGAGAAATTGAATAAGTTCCAATTTATGTTAGCATAAGCCGTTCGCGTTCCAGAAGGATATTTTTATCGCATTCATGGCTTATTTTTTATTAGGGTCTGGATTAACAGGTTTTGATTGTGTATCATCTCCTGCATCATAGTTTGCATGCCGTTCATAAACTGCGACATGTTTTGCATAAACATCTGTAGAGTTTGTTCAAGGCCAATGTTCTGTTGGGCGGGCTGAATAACTGGAGGGTCTTGGGTATTGCGTTTGAGTACATTTGCGTATGAAAATTGTTGCTGTTGTGGTGCGGCATTAGCACCATTTCCTTGGGGTGGTGGGTATGATTTCATCTGTGCAAAATTGGCTAGAGTAGGGTTTGACGTCGTTGTAGCTGCTGCTCTTAAGGGCCTTCATTTGGGTAAAAACTTTATTTTTAAGGGTTTTGTAGACAGAACATCCTCTGCAGTTGGCAGTGTGATTTCCATAGCAGTTACTACAATGTCTAACATTTACGTCTTCTCTCGATTTGGGGCACACTTAGACACAGATCTAACTTGGGATTTTAATGCAATGAATGCCGCTTTCACATCGACACCTTCGACAATCGAGTCTACACCTCTTAGAACAACCGATAGAGCTTTGCTACTTTTGAGCTGGTATGTGTAATAGCTCTTTTTACACTTATCGAAATGATCCACTACTTTGCGAAAATCTGCCGCTTTATAGATTTGTATTTTAGTTTCATGGATGGCGCCCTTGAGAATAGGCATCACATGAAAACTGTTGGAACCTGAAATTTGTGTCATCAGAGTAACAAGGGAATTGGAGTTTTTTTCCCTGAGATAAATTGGTGGCGGCTTTGACGTCTTGGGTTTCGGGTCTGAATTATCATCTTCATATAATAGTGAATATCTATTTTGCCCAAGATTTATAGGCTGGATACTCGGCTTTGTCTTTAAAACCTTAGGCGTATTCGTATTTTTGGGAGGAGTAGTTGTACGTTTTGCAATGAAGGGTCTGGCTTTTGCCGGTTAGCGGAGCATGCCTGTCTTCACTGCCACACGGGGAGTGTTTTTCTCTATAGGGTTTGCGCCAATTGCATCACTCGTATTTGCTGACTGAGGCCTATTCAAAGGGTTTTTGTTCTCAGAAAACTTATTAGAAGGGTCTTTATTCTCATTAAATTTCTTACTTGGGTCTGGCCTAAGAGTATTAGTAGTAATTGTACTTGCCAAATTTGTTTGTGATGCTAAAAATGCCGTCATATTCGCTTCCTGCTGGGTGTAGGGCGTAGGGCTGTTACATTGTTTGCTCCATGAGAGAACGGCCGATGGCGATGCGGGAGAGTTATCAAAGAGTGCCTCTGACGATCGACTCTTTGCTATAGTGGTTTCTGCAGATGCACTATTGGCGGGGAGGGTAATAATTACAGGTTGCGATGCATTCGCACTGCTCGCACCTGTTGGTTGCATGGCAAAAGCTTTTATTTGTGAATTGGCCGTGTTTTCACTAGCACTAGCTGATGCTGATTCAAGCTCTTGTTTTGAGCGGGATGTTGAATTTTCTGTGAGAGAATTCCTGTTTTTTTTGGGGAGAATGATTCACTGACATAATTTTTCAAACATATTTTTTTTTTTTGTTTAGTTTTTGTATTTGCAGTGGCTTTGCCACTTGCACTTTTTTCCTTGTATTGTTTTAGCGTCTTTTTCGCGTGATTTTTTGAAGGGTTGTTGTTACTATTTTACAAAGTAATTTGATTATTTCTGCGGGACCGATTAAAACACGTCCGTTCGACATAATCTTTCTCGTGAATGCTACTAGGATCCTCAGATATTTATCGGCATGCTGTCAAAAGGCAAAAATTCATATCTTTAATTTTTGATGTATTTTAACCTTTTTTTAAAAATATTCCAAGTGCTAAAATCCATATAAAAAACGGAAATTTTAAATTTCAAATCATGATTTCCCAACAATATGATTTTTATACCCCCACACACACTGTGGCAGGGTATACTCACTTTGTCACAACGTTTGTAACGCCCATAAGGAGGCGTGTCCGGTATGGAAAAGTATATATATTCTTGATCAGCATTACCGCCGGAGTCGATTTAGCGATGTCCGTCTGTCCGTTCGCACGATAGCGGTCGCAGTTTTAGATATATCGACTTGAAACTTTGGGTACATGTTTTTCTCTGCAATACTGAGATCAAGTTCGAGAATCAGCCAAATCGGACAAAAACTGGGCGTGGCTCCCATACACCGAAAAAAATGGTAAACATTTTTCAAGTCTTTTTTATTGTTGTATTCGATTGGAAATGTTTTGAAACGTATTTTTGACATGGTCCGAGGTTCCGAAACCACATATATACGGGTCAAAATGGGGTCTTGAGACCAATTTTTTTTTTGGTGGATTTGATCCGGGTTCAAAATAGGGTCTTGAGACCACATTTTTTGTTCCAGGTACTTCTTCCTACTGTGTGGGGGTATTTCAGCTTCGGTATAGCCCAAGATAGTCCACTCTCTAGTTTTAGTTTTGTCTTTATTGCAGGGAATGAGCGATATATCGAATTGCTAACATTTTCAGATACTTCTTCTTGGTTTTGCTTCACCTAACCATATAATTAATAATAAAAGGGGATTTGCACTGCGACCGTTGGTCTTGTGTGACCGAACCATGTTAATAAATTGGAAAATCTTCATGAATATCTGGAGGATAAAATATAAATGTCTGGAGTAGGGATTGGAATCCCGGCTTTATTTCAGTTTTGACTGTTTCATGTACAACTTGCATATTTTAGAGATTCTTTTGTAATATGATTTTCGACCACTTGCGAGATATTGGCAATTACTGGCCAATATTATGTTAATTTGCTTTGATATGTTAATTACTTTTATTACTATATGTCTGTGGGAACAATTTCTGTTCAAAGATTATGCCTAGTTTTAAGATATCTTTGTATCTATATATAATATAATATAAGTGTTTGTTAAAAATAAAGTCAGTTCTTATCGAGTATCTCATACAAGTGGTGTGTTCAGCTGCTGTATTGCGTAGGTACATATTTTCGTACAATAAAACGCCATCTCGCGATATTATCGACAATGATTTTAAGAACAGACTGATTGCATTATACATGATCTCATTTCACTGGGATGTTACGATTGATCCTCCAAAAGGTTATCAATATAATAGCTGGGGTCAAAACTAGAATCAAAAATATGCTTTAAAAAGTAAAATTTTTTTGTAATCCCCCCCCGAACCGAAATCCTGGCTACGGGCCTGACGCAGCCATCGTTTCGATCCCTAATCGCGAAATGCATGTAAGTGACAAAAAGCAAATTGTGCAGGAGAGAGTTTTTTGTAATTATCGTCTAATTAATGGGTCCGATTTGATTGAAATTTAGTTTATAGACGTAATTTCTGCCTGCGTATCAATTGCAAGTAATTTCCGACAAATTGTTAAAGGATAACGGGGTTTTTTCGGTGCATACATTACTTTCGCTGTCATGAATTCAAGCTGCTGCAGCTCATGAGTGTCATTTACATTAAAATGAATTTTCAGCAAGAGAAACACTTTACGCTTTTTAACAGTTGCTAATGGATAAATACATGAAAATAAAATGCAGATGCTGTTTCAATGTTTATAAAGATACAAATGTGGATTTATTGCAGTAATAGCTAAATCACAACAATATATATACTTTTCCATACCGGACACGAATTCTTATGGGCGTTACAAACGTTGTTTCAAAGTTAATATACCATGCCACTGTAGTGTGTGGGGGTATAATAAAATAGTGTTAATATGATGATATTAGGAGAAAAATATAAGAAGAAAACTTTATCTCTAAATACAGGAAATTCAACTTTAAGACACAATTGTACCTGTTAAATGAACAAATGTAAATTGAAGTTATACACCATTCAAAAGGAAATCTTATTACCTTATTAATAAACCCCTACATGTCTTTGTATCATGCATGGCCTAAAAGTTATTCACGGAAACCTGATGCTTGCACCAAAAAAGCATGTGGCATATGCATTAATTCGCTAATTGCAAAAGAGTAAACAATTTCTTACACTAAATTTGTTTTCTCTTTAACTTCGTAACGGTAAATCTCCGACCCATAAGATTTTGAGAGTAGTTGCGTGGTACAAAATTACATTGATTTCGCTAATAAAAATTTTTTGAAATGGCGCTTACATACATTTCGCGATTAGGGGTCGATTTGTTGAAATCAAATTATTTTCTTAGAAAAAATGTTGATTCGATTTCTATAACTTTATTATCTGCATTATTTAAAAAAAACATTTAAGGAGGGCTTCAGCCCCTCAAGCCAAAGATGATGGGCTATTCCCCCCAGGCTGATTTCTGCAAAAGAAAAATTTGAAAATCTGTTTTTCTATAATCCACTTTAGCAGAAAATGTTTCAGCTCAGATCTTTCTGGCAACGCTGGCTGCCAGAAAAACGTAAACAAAGAACAGCTGTTCGAGTGACAAGAAGTATCTGCTGACGTCACGACAAAATGGCGATCCTAACGGTAAACGTCATGTCGTCATCTGTATTGTATCCTTCTTGCACCATGCCGGTGTAACGTAACGTAATTTGAACGTAAATTTAATTAGAATCAGTGTATAAGTTGGCCTGGACCCCAATAATTTTTACTTTATTTTTAAAGTGGGTTTTGACCCCCTAAAACGAAATCCGAAAGAAATGACTGAAAACACCTTCTGAATATGTCACCAATAACAGTGCAGAAAGAAGAACTAATCGAAATTTTGTATGGGAAATTTCGGAAGTTTAAATGCAAATATCTCGAAAACCATAAGCGAGCGGGGCAAAACTCTTTCGGATTTCGTTTTAGAACGTGAAAATACATAAGTATAAAAAAAAGTGCAAAAAGAGTCCAGACCAACTTATGCACCTAAGCCGTTTTTCCAATTTACATCTAATTAATTTTGGTTTCATTGCTTGGTAATAGAGTTGCCAAGTACCAGTTTATTTAAAAAAAAAAAATTGTAAAATTTTTTATTGTTTTACTAAAAAGTTATTTCGGAATTTTATGTTTTTTATTTTATGAACATTTGGGTTGCTAGGCATATTTGAAAACGTTCGCGACAATTTTTATCTACCCTATTTTTATTGAATTTTGCAGGATTTCTAATAAATTAATTCTGGAAAAAAATTTGTTCAGTCGTTTATTTATTTTTTTTAATTTTTATTTATTTTTGGAAATTTTTTGTTATTGATCAGTTTGCCACTTTTTAATTTTCAACAATTTTCTGTATTTTTATTGAAGTTTTGCAAGATTTCTATTGAATGGTTTTCTGGAAAAAATGTTTATTCAGTGATTTCAGTTTTTGGAAATTTTTATTTTATTTTCAAAACACTTTGGAAAGCGAATTTGAAAACATTTCTAGCTTACGCATTTTTTGGTTTTTCTTATCGCAGTTTTTGAAAATTTCAATAATCTTCAACTTTTTGAACTTTTGTTTTGGAAATTATTTGTTTAAACTTTTTTTTTTTTTTATATATATCAAAAAGTCCATGCACAAGTTTCTGGTCTGAACAATGCCATTTCAGCACATATTCAGAAATCGTGCAATTTTGTTTTCAGTTGGCCCATTAACCCTCAATTAAAAATAGAATCTTCTGCATTGATTCTCCCGCAGCTTACAGGAAATCTTCCTGCCCACTCAATGGATATTTCTATCCTTGGTCTGAAACTTGCTGATTCGAATTTTATGAACAGTTTGGTTTTCTGATAGGTGGTGACATCTATCCAGCAATTGTTCTTGACAGCTTCTCCACATGTGTGTCGTATTTCAATTCTGTGGCTTTGGATAAGCATTTTAAGAAGAAAGCGACGAAACGGAATTCTTGCCGTCATAAAATATTGGCCGCAGTTCGATAAAAATATTTGTCGAAATACTTCAACTCTTTCTAGGCAGCCAAATTTTGAATTACCATGTGATGAAGTATTACCGAAATATTTTGAGCTTGATCATATGAGAACGATGTTCGATCCGTATTTTTTAGATAACATGAGCAGTGGAAATGGTTTTCCTGGGGATTCGGATAACTGTCAAGCAGATTTAGTCAACCGTGGTATTGTAGCTCCTCAGAACCTCGTGGACAATCGCCTATGGTGGCATGTGTCCTCATGGTTGCTGGCGAATAATTCAAAGTGGACTACATGGAAAGCTGAAATCCTTGAATTTTGGACCTCATTGGATGGAAAACCAATCAAATTATATTTGTGTTATATTTTTCTTGGTTTTAAATTTTTAATAAAGTGTCTTTGCAGAATGGAGCTAGGTGTACTACATGAGAGGTCGACACACCCTTCGGCGCAAAGCTCCACTTTTCGTGCACGGGTCTAGGTGCCCACACAATGTTAGCGGTGGTAGCAGTTATTTTAAGTTGGATAGTTTATAGGGCATAGAAGCCAAATTGTAATTAGTTAAGTTGTAAATAGTTGTGTGGTATTTTGAAATTTTTGAATTACGATATTTTAAGTTTGTTTTTTGCAGTGAATTTTTAGTACTTTTGTATGAAATGACTAGTTGAAGTTAGCTCTCTCGTTGTTTCTTTGCCTTTTGTTTATACACTTTATTTCTGGAGCCTATGAAGAATAAAGCTGAGATTTTGGATTCTGCTAATCATGTTTCTTTTATTTTGGCAAAGCCGAGCCTCCCTTGCTGTTGTGGAATTTTTGGATTCCTTTCGATAATTCTCTTGTGAATTTGGAATCACCTCCCCAGCTAAACAAGGATTGTTACCCTATTTACAGATGTAATTATTAAGTTAATAGAATTGAGTTAAAAGGATTGTTATTTCATTTACAGATGATGGTAATGAAGTCGATGGAGCTCCACATGACGGTATCGATATCTTAGTAGAATATGAGTCTGGATATTTTGAGCAATTGGGTGCGAAAACTGAGAAATGCCTTGAGACATTCTTCACATCCTGGGGAAAGTTCTTTGCCTCTCACCCGTGGTTGACGCTTATATCAGGCGTTTGTTTAGTAGCAATTCTTGGTTGTGGTATCAAGTTTCTCCACATAACCACTGATCCTGTACAATTGTGGGCTTCGCCGCAGTCTAGATCGCGTGTAGAACGAGAGTTTTTTGATTCTACTTTCCAGCCTTTCTATAGGATCGAACAGGTAAGCTTATTAGATTTAACAATACATTTCTCCCTCTTAATCCATTAATGTCCAACTTTACATATATGTAACGCTGTGGGACTTTAAAAAAAAAAAACAAATAAAATAGGTTATCAAGCGTGGAGTTTCGAATTTTGGCGCGATGTATTGTTAGATGAGCAAACAAGAGACTAAAGTAAAAGTTATTTGAATTTAACGTGAAATGTTGTGCAGTGATATAGTAAAAACTGTATAAAAGTAAACACAATGTTCGGTTTTACAACAATTAAATAATACCACTCTTGTTATTACTGTTGCATTTGGGAAAAAAGCCCAACAACGTAAGGTACAAACAAGTAAAATGTATTACAATAACAAAGGTTATTGGGATGGCAACTTGTAACAGGAGCACATGAAAGAAATTAACGGAATGCTATTATTGTTGTTCTTTCAAATGCTAAACTGAAACATACGTGGGAGGGGCTAGTGAAAGCGACTGAAATTTATTAATGTAATGTCAAACATTTAGAATTTGACATTCATTGCAAAGAAAAGTCTGCAATTCTCTAGTAATCGTCCGCATATGTGAAAGTATATATAGTATGTTTGAAAATAACTGGCAGTCAACTAAATGAGTCGCTGATGATAAATCTGGCAAATTTTGAAATAGCTATACGACTCAAGCCATGCTTGGACTGTTTCTTTTTTTCATGTTGCTACTTTCCTGTTTGCTTGTTCAAGTGATCTTTTCATTGCATACAACAAAATTATATACTAAAAACAGCCTGACACTCAAAATGCATAAAAATGAAATTTAGTAAAAACACAAACCAAAAATGTTTGTTTTTGACTTTTTGTTTGGCGGTTAGCGCTTGCGCTTTAGCTCCGTTACATATATGTAACGTTGGTCCGAATGCAGCAAATTATAGTTCAATTCATTTGCGGTGACAGTAGCGGGCCCTGAAGGAATAGTATATAAAACACTCGGTATCAGCAACATCCGCTATTGTGCGTTATATTTATAAGATCTCAACAAAATTAGTTTATAATAATTTTTGGTATATTCAGTATATTCTGCTTAGCTTCATACAATTTTGGGCACATAAGCAAAAAATGTACTAAAGCAAATTTCTTAGCTGCCTAAATAAAGACGATATCCTGATTCATATTTCGGCTCATGTAGGAAATTTAATTGTTACGAGTGTGTAAAATTCTAGTACAAGTTTATTGAAAATACCATTCGAGATTATTTATCGATTATTTATTTCTTGTAAATACAATATCCATATTATTATATAAACGTTTTTGGTTAGCTCTTGACCAATGTTTCACTTGCTATGCGGGCACTGATTTATAGAGATATCATTTTATGAAGCCAAAATAAGCTGAAATAAACTAGGGATGCGACGGATGTGAGTTTTGCGGAGGCGGATGCGGATGTTTGAAAATGACATCCGTGGATGTGGAGCCGGATGCGGATGTTTTAAACAACTTTTTCGAAAAAATTTTATTTCAATAGCAAGCATGTAGAATTTGTTCATTCAATAAATTGTAACAGTATTTTTGTTTATTTCACAAGCTTTGCCAAATTAAGAAAAGTAAATTATTTTGGTCATTTATTCAGTTTGGTCTATGTGATTCAGTTGTTAAAGTCAATTGTGCCCTTTGTCTGAAAAATAATTTTAAAAAATTAAACAAATGAGGTAGTAATTACTATCTGAAACTGTTGATGATGATGGCAAGATTTCCACTGCTTCGTCATCAAACCAAACCAAAATCAAGATCAAGCAGTACACCAAAAATTCCTCTTATACTGGAACATTTTTCAAAATCGTAGAAAAGTTTAGTTAAAATAAAATTTTAAGTGTAAAATAACAATTGAAATTTCAAATAAATATTTGTCTGGAGCAGAGCTGTGCGTGTACGATTACGATTACCTTTTAAGTACGATTACAAGTAATGGTAATAGTAATCAAAAAATTTTGACTACGATTACTGTAATCGTAATTTAAAATTTTTAATTACTGTAATAGTACTCAAAATTTTGATTACAAAAATTTTTGAGTACGATTACAAGTAATTGATTACAAAGTTTTTTGAGTACGATTACATGTAGTTGATTACAAAATTTTTTATTCCTTGATAGTTATTGGATTAAGTATTACATTTTTATTTCGGTTCAACCTAATATGAAATATCAGAACTTAGTGAAATATAGAACAGTCAAATTTTAAAAAACATAACTTTTATTTTAAATTAAACCGTGTATACAAAATACATACACAAAAACAATAAAAATTAAATTAAGTCTTTATTAGCATTTAGCAAAACCAATTTTTCGAAATTATTGCCCAAATGTGCATGTTGTATATTTAGTTTTACTTACCAAATGGCTTTTGTCTATAACTAACGCCTAACTGTTAGTAGCTTTTATTTTTCAAAAAGAAGATAATCAGGCCAAAAAGAAATAAAAATGTAATAAGCTGTAATATATAGTATTACTTCAACTTGATCCAATAGTAAAAAGTAATCAAAAAATATGTAATCGATTACTTGTAATCGTACTCAAAAAGGGTTGAGTACGACTATTTTTAATCGTACTAAAAAAAGTTTAAATACGATTACTGTAATCGTACCTAAAAAAGTTTGAGTACTATTACAGTAATCGTACTCGAAATTTTTGGAGTACGATTACAAGTAATGGTAATTAAAAATTTTTGAGTACAATTACTTGTAATAGTACTAAAAATATTTTGAGTACGATTACTTTAAAGCAGTGTCGGGCATTTTCGAGTGGTACGCGTTCATAGGCTTCAATTCGCTGCCAACGCAATGCTTTCACACGTATAAGCATCTTAGTGAAACGCGCGAAACGTGTGTGCCGCTTTCTCAGGCACACACACAAGTATGCATTTTTATGTATTGGTTTGCCCGACACTGCTTTAAAGTAATCGTACTCATATAATTTTGAGTACGATTACAAAGGGGGTTAAAAAATAGTACTCGTGTCTCCCAGTTTTTCTGGATCAGTTCTTAAAACAGTTTAAATCGCATATTTCCATGTTGCATTATTTTATGAAAATTCAGTATTATAATCTGCTGACGACTATACCTTATCTTCTAGCTACAGTGGTTGCTTGCAGCACCAATCTATGTTCTCACCAAAGACAAAGAAGATGATGAAATGGAGAAGCGTCGTTGTGAAATTCAAGGTTTCTGGAAGCTTCTCCTTATTTCTTTATTAATATGGAATTTTCCAGAACCTTCTATGTAGATTCTTTATGTATTTTGTAATACGCTGACTCCACTATGGATGAATTTGAAGCTAAAGTGAAGTACCGTTATATTAACTTGCACATAAGAGTTCCCAAAATTTAAATATGAATTTGATAGAGGAAAACCATACCATTAAAAACATGTAAACTTTTTACGATAGGATCCCAAAACCTTTCGGGATCTAATACCTATACTCACACATTCTAAGTAGTTGATAAATTTAGTAAGAATATCAATATGATAATTTTCTGAATTGAACAATTTTTTAAAACCCCCCCGAAAAAAAAATCCTTTGTGCGCCACTGAAGAGTTTCCATGTCTGGGTTTGAGTGAGAGCACAGGATATCAGTGTCGTCAGCAAAAGTCGATATAAGAGTTTTATCACTTTTGGGCATATCTGCAGTGTAGAGAATATATAGCAGGGGCGCAAGAACACTTCCTTGTGGTACTCCGGGCAGTATTTCGTATTTTGTATTTTACTACAAATTTTCTATTCGTGAGATAATTTTTAAGTAGGCAGTGCATATTAGCGGGGAGAATATGCTGTAATTTGTAAATAAGTCCTTCGTGCCAGACTTCATCGAAGGCCTGGGTGATATCGAGGAAAGCAGCGGAGCAGTACTGTTTCTTTTCAAAAGTGATTTTTATTGAGTCTACAATACGGTGCACTTGTTCGATAGTGCCTTGCTTTTCGCGGAAGCCAAACTGGTGATCGGGAATCACTTGTTTTTCTGTAATTTTGGGTGAAATCAATTTTATTAGTAGTTTTGCGAAGAGTTTTGATAACACAGAGAGCAAACTTATAGGGCGGTATGAAGTCACATTGTTGGGATTTTTTCCAGGTTTGGGAATCATTGTAACTTGAGAAAGTTTCCAATCATCTGGGTAGTGACATGTTCTAAGGATTGCGTTAAATATGTGCAATAAGTGGGTTATTGCAACTGCTGGCAGTTCTTTTATCGTTGTGGGCGTTATCAAGTCTGGTCCTGGTGCTTTTTTTGAATCCAGGCATTTATTTATTGCCTCCATAAGTTCATTTTTATAAATCGCGACTGTACAGGAGTTATTGAGTGGGATTAATGTTGGTAATGGGATATTACCCGTTGTCTCGTTCGAGGTGAATACGGTTTTTAGGTGGTTGGGAAAAGCAGCACCTTTTTCAGCATAGCTTCTGGTCCAGTTTCCATTTGGCAGCCGTATGGGAGGTTCTGCCAGTACCGGTTTTTTCAAATTTATAGCAGCTCGCCTGAGAGAGTAATTTGTTGATTTTGTGGGTGCGAGATGTTCAACAAATTGTTGAAAGTCTCTTTCGGATTTCGACATAAGCTGTTTTTGTAGATTTTGAGTGATATCTTTTAACTGTTTTTTCAAAGTGGGAGATCTGTGATTTTGCCATTCACGACGTATTTTTCTCTTATTTTTTAGAAGCTGCTCTATATGTTTTGGAGTACATTTTGTACAGCTGCGAGTTGAGTTGTTTGGGATTCGGGCGGGAGTGGCCGCTGCAGCTGCTTGGGAGAGCAAGAGTGTGAAATTACTAACAGCTGTGTTTATTTCATCTTTCGTTTTAAGTGACACATTTGGGATAATGTGGGAGCTTATGTACTGCCGGTATTTAAGCCAGTTTGTGAGTTTACTGGTCAATTTATCTGGCGAATTGACCTCAGAACTTGGCGCGAACTTTATTGTGATAATAGTAGGCGTATGGTCTGATGAGAGATCTATAGAAGATTCTATAGTCAATTGGCTCCTTTTTACAGTTTTAAATATTTCAAAGTCAATGACGTCGGGAGTTTTTCGACAGTTGGCCAATATGTTGGCGTGCCAGAGGAGATTACGTCAAGGCCAAGTCTGTTGATGGTGTTCAACAGGAGTCTGCCCTTTGGTGATATTAGGCGAGAACCCCAATATGTATGTTTGGAGCTGAAGTCGCAACGAGAAACTTTTGTCCAAGAGAATGGAAAAAAGTCTAGAATTGTTGCTCAGTTATTTTGTGTCTGGGCGGGCAGTATATAGCTGTTAATGTTAGGCTCTTTAAGTATTCATCGAGAGAAATACTTGTCGCTTGAATGTATTCTGTGCAATAATTCTGTAGAGCATAATGCTTTATTCGGCTTTTTATGAGAATAGCGTTTCCACCTCTAGCGTTTCCACTTGGATGCTTTGTGTCATAGAGTCTTTATCCTGGTAGATTGAAAAAGTGTTTTTCGGTGAAGTGAGTTTCAGATATTAGCATAACGTCTATGCAGGACTCTTTCAAGAACTCGGGAAGTTCTAGTTTGTGAAGACACAGGACGTTTGCATTCCAGAATGATATTTTAAAACCATTCATGGTTTAGACATGAGATGTTGTAGTAAAAGACTTTGATTTTTTATCATTTCTTGCATCATATTTTGCATACCAGACATAAATTGTGACATATTTTGTATGAACACTTGCAGAGTTTGTTCTAGAGAACTGCTAGGGGGATCAGGTTGTGTGAACTCAGGGACAGAGTTTTGTCCTTTTAAAGCGCTGGCGTAGGAAACGCCTTTATTTATATTGGGATTTACAGTGACCGACAAAAGTCTACATACGACCCACATTTTCGCGATTCTACGAGTCCAGGATCTTTTTGAAAAAAAGTAATAATGTAGTTTTGTTTGATAGTCCATTTAATAAATAAATCAAAAAAAAATTTTTCTTTTACACAAAATTAAAAAATAGTTCACAAAAAACAAAAAAAAAAAAGAATGACAAAAGTGTACATACGATATATAAACTAATAGAAAATACTTAAATTAAGGAACTTTTCTAAATATTATTTGGTTTTAATATTTTGTTGGTCCACCACGATCATCTATAACTGCCTGCAGTCGTCTCGGCATTGAATTGACCAAATTTTCGGTTTCACTTGGCGTTATATTGCGCCACTCCTCCTTGAGCTTCTCCTTCAGCATTGGTGCACTAGTAATGTGGTGTTTTCGGATTTTTTTAACGTATTTCCCAAACGTGCTCAATAACATTTAAGTCCGGGCTTTGAGGTGGTGGGTACAATTGACGTGGGGCATAATAAAGCAGCCAATCTCTGACGATGTGAGCTGTATGTTTAGGATCATTGTCTTGGTGGAAAATCCATTGGTTACCAAGATTCAAAATATCAACCGATGGCTTCAGATTTTCTTCTAAAATGGATTTATAGAGGTACCGATCCATAATTCCGTCGATAAACACCAACCTGCCCACTCCAGATGCTGCGACGGCACCCCAAACCATCACACTGCCACCACCATGTTTCACTGTAGGAACTAAATGCTTTGGATCCATGGCTGTATTAGGTTTTCTCCAAACTTTATCTCTGCCGTCACTTCCAAATATATTATATTTTGATTTGTCCGTAAACAAAACGCGTTTCCAGAAGTCGATTCCCTTGTCAATGTACCTCTGGGCGAATTCCAAGCGAAGCTTACGGTTTTTTTCGCTAATAAGGGGTTTTTTCCGAGGAGCCCGACTGTGGAAACCGTTGGCATTCAACGTTCTTTGGATGGTTCTTGGATGCACAACTGTTCCCGCTCTTAGTGCTATCTTTTCGGCTAGCTTTGTGGCATTCTCCTTGGGATTCTGGTCTACTTCTTTGAGAATGAAGCTGGTGTCTCTTCTGCTAAGCTTCTTTGGTCGTCCACTGCGCGGTTTGTTTTCTGTACTACCAGTCCCATTTAGTTATTAATTACGGTTTGAATAGTAGCTTTGCTTTAATTTAATAATTTAGCAATTTCCCCAAGAGATTTTTTTTCATTTCGGTGTTTTATTACTAAATTTCGAACATCAATAGAAATTTCTTTCCGAGGAGCCATTTGCACAATTTTAAACTTTTAGACGTAAAAGAAGATCGTGTGGGTGGCATTATGCTGGCAAGGAGCCACAGACTGTGGAAGAAATAGGCTGATGTGTTGAGAATCAACGATGAAGCGAGAGGAGTAGGAACAAATCAAAACGAGTCGAGGTGAGATGCGTCGCATGCGCCAGTCAAAACAACACTGCAATTGAAATAGATTTTTGGTTGAGAATCAACGATGAAGCGAGACAAGTAGGAACAAGTCAAAACAAAGCGTGGCACGCGCAAGTCAAAATAACACTGCTAGTGTACGAACGGGACTGTACGAATGGGGTTGGTGTCGCGTTGTCGGGAGTGGGGTGTTGCGCTGTCGGGAGTGGGGAAGGCGGCAGCGCAGGGGTGGGTGAAGGGTCCTTAACCCAGTGTAGGAATATGCCGTAGTTGCACCAATTCACAATTTTTGTACCTGGTTTTCGGGGCTTCTATGAAAATCCCGGTTTGACCAATCGCTTTCATGGTATGTCGAGACACATTTTATGACCCCTCGATCTAAAATATTACCATACCGACCTTCGGGTCGCCGTGCAAAACTACGAGCAAATTTGCACGTTTTCATGAAAATTTCAAAATTAAAAATTTTTTTTAAAAAAAAAAGGAAGAAAATAAAAAAGAGTAAAAAACAAGTTTTTTAAAATATAACCCTTTAACCGACTAAAAAGCAAAAAATAAATTTCCTTTAAATTTATTTCAGCAATTTCGACTTAAAATTAAGGGTTTTTGGCGACTCTAAAATCTGCAATGATATTCGGAGGAAAGTACCCAAAAACCCTTAATTTTAAATCGAAATTGCTGAAATTAATTTAAAGGAAATATATTTTCTTCTTTTTAGTCGGTTAAAGGGTTATATTTTCAAATACTTGTTTTTTACTCTTTTTTATTAATTATTTTTTTAGTGTTTTGCAGCGGCTCCGACGATGCCGACTGCGTGTAAAAAGTGGTGATCACTTTATTTTTTTTTCGCGGAGTTTGTATTTAAATTGGATAACACTTTCGTATTTATTTTTACTTTTGTGTGGAGCGACCACATCAGAAGAGATAGAGCGGACCTACTACTGAAACATTTTCGGTATAATTTTGTAAATTAAAAAAATTTAATAAAATACTTAGCTAATGACTATTTTGGAATTTTGGCAACAAATTAATAAATATCAGAAGAAATTTCATCAATTCCACGTAGAAAGAAAAGTTCAAATTTAAATTTAAAAAAAACCAAGAAATGGACAAATACAATTTCCCCATTAATTAAATGCAGATTTTTTAAAAACCACAGATCGATGCTGCTTTAATATAAAGTTAAAAAATTTAGTGTGAAATGTGTTTCTTACAAGTGAAAATGAAAATTCAACAGAATAAAATTCATATGTTCTTTTCGTTTTTCCTCCAAAAAGTAAATTTTACAGGATAATGTTTCCCTATAAATTCTTTAAGTTTACTTTCGCTTACGGTAAAATGTATAAAATGAAAAGTAGTATATAATTGTACTAAATAACATAATTGTACCGAAATATTTTTATATCCAAAAAATAAAACAATTCTTATATACAAATGTTGAAAGAATTTTTTAAAACAAATGAAATAGCTATATTTTCGGTATACAAATATTTCGGTACAATTGTATGTAATTTCGTACAATTATATACTACTTTTCATACGAAATCGAATCATCCTTGCGAAAAATCGAATAATTCGTGGTGAACTCACGTATAGTGTGTGAAGCAAAGAACGAAAAATAATGGTCCGCCATATTGGATTTGAGGGAATTTAAAAAAAGTATCGCCTCTGTATTCAGAGGCCACCAGTTAAAACAGTGTTGCCAACTTAAAATACCCTTTAGTACTAAATATTTTAAATAAAACAAGAATATGTCATATCGGCTCACTTGCAATAAAAAACTAATAGAAAAAATAAAAATAACAAGCCACTCATTTTATTCTGTAAACAATTATCGAAAATGGGTAGATTGATAACACATTTTCCCGACCTGGTAAAGGTCAAGATGAATCGAAAGCAAATAATATAGAATAGCAAAACCCTCGGTGGGTTTTGCGAAGTTAGTTTCCTTTCAAAGTATACATTCGCTTAAAGTTGGTTTGCTTTACTGTATTTTTGAAGTAAAAACTAGAGAGTGGACTATCTTCGGCTATACCGAAGCTGAAATACCCCCACACAGTAGGAAGAAGTACCTTGAACATAAAAAATTGTGGTCTCAAGACCCTATTTTGAGCCAATTATAGGTGGTTTTGGAGCCCGGACCATGTCCAAAATCCATTTCTAAAAATTTCCAATTAAATCCACAAAAAAAAAAAAAAATTGGTCTCAAGACCCCATTTAGAACCTTATATATGTGGCTGCGGAACCTCGGACCATTTCAAAAATACGTTTCTAAACATTTCCAATCGAATACAACAATAAAAAATTTTTACCTTTTTTTTCGGTGTAATGGAGCCACGCCCAGTTTTTGTCCGATTTGGCTGATTCTCGAACTTGATCTCAGTATTCACGAGAAAAACATGTAAAAAAAGTTTCAAGTCGATATCTTCAAAACTGCGACCGCTATCGTGCGGACGGACAGACGGACAGACGGACGGACAGACGGACGGACAGACAGACGGACATCGCTAAATCGACTCAGGAGGTGATACTGATCAAGAATATATATACTTTTCCATACCGGACACGCCTCCTTATGGGCGTTACAAACGTTGTGACAAAGTTAGTATACCCTGCCACAGTGGGGGTATAAAAATTTGTTGGTAACTCTTCAGCCGAATTTTTAGTAAATTAGAGATAAACAATTTATGTAAACAAATTACACCAACAAAATTATAACGTGTCAGCATTTCAATGACCAAAGTATTAAAAAAAATTTTGTTTTTCTACGTAATTTAAAAAAAATTTGTAAAACTATATCTTTTGATGTACAGAATTTGTGTAAACAGAATTTTGACCTATACCCACAAAATGTTTCAGACATTCCCGGTATAGCATGAATAATAAAAAAGAGTAACAAACAAGTTTTTTAAAATATAACCCTTTCACCGACTAAAAAGCAGAAAAAAAATTCCCTTTAAATTAATTTCCCCAATTTCGATTTAAAATTAAGGGTTTTTGGCTGGTTTGTTCCTAATGTCAGATTTTGAAGTGGCCAAAGAATATAGTATGATAAAAAAAGGTTTTTGCAATCTCCATGGGGGGGGGGCTCAACAGGGGGGTTCAACACCCCCCTTTCCAAAGGGTACCAAATTTCATTTTGTCAATAAGAACTCACCTACCATCATTGTAGCTTTGAGGAATTGGAAGTTATGCCATGTTTAAAAAAAGGGGTTTGAGTCCCCCGACGGCCCCCTACGCCTCTGATGGACCAAAATTTAATAGAATCCATTGTCACCGGAGTTCTATCAGTGTTCCAAATTTCAGCTCTCTAGCTCATGTGGAAGTGTATGAAAAAGCTCGCCGCAGATTTGAGGATATATATATATATTTATATATATATATATATATATATATATATATATATATATATATATATATATATATATATAAAGCAAGTAAATGTAAGGATTATAAAAAAAGGTACTGCTTGAAAATTTGAATGTTAATGTATATCTTTGGACAGACTCGCAGATTGTGTTACACTGGCTTAAAATACACTCCGCCACGCTATCTACTTTCGTTGGCAATAGAATCTCTGAAATTCAGACCACGTGCAGTGGTATCGACTGGCGATATGTGCCAACTAACAGCAATCCAGCTGACATTGTCTCGAGAGGCTGCACAGTGGAAAAACTTCATCAATCAATATGGTACACAGGCCCTTCGTTTTTAGTCGATGATATTCACAAATGGCCTACGAATCGATGCAAAAATTTGAGCATGGAAGAAGTCAACAAAGAAAAACGAATGTCGGCATTCAAAGTAGCAGTCACAAATAATTACATTCTCGACATCGTTGATAAACACAGCACATATACGCACAGCCTGCGTATAATCGCTTGGACGTTTCGTTTTTACCAAAAACTCAAAAAAGGCAACGAATTTCCGACAGCTTCCCTCTCTCCTCAAGAATTGCAGCACGCACTTTAGAGCATCGCATGGAATATTCAACAAAAATATTTCGCTGAAGATATTCGTTTGCTGAATAATAATTCGACGACAAATGGCAAACTCAAATTCTTAAACCCGTTCCTCCAGGTGACTGGGGCCTTTACACTTCTAAAGGTCGGTGGGCGTCTAGAATTGTCAAATATTCCAGAAAGTCGCAAACACCCTGTTCTGCTGCCCAGCAAGTGCAGTTTCGTCACAAACTACGTTCGCCATTTACATCTTCGAAACTACCATGCTGGGCCGAAGGCGCTGGTAGCCCTTATTCTTGAGTTCTGGATAGTCAACGCTGGAGACATTGCTCGGCGCGTCGTTAGAAGTTGCGTACACTGCGTTCGGTATAAGCCGAAATTGTTGCAACACTTGATGGGGAACTTGCCCGAGGAGAGGCTCACTGCATCACGCCCTTTCGATGTGGTGTGGACTTTTGCGGTCCGGTCAACACTTATATTCGTATCAGGGGTAAGGTGCCCTACAAAACTTACATCACCATCTTCATTTGCTTGGCAACGAAGGCGGTTCATATCGAAGTCGTCTCAAATCTCTCTACTGACGTGTTCTTGGCGTCGCTCAAGCGAATGATTGGCAGAAGAGGTTTGCCATCAGATATCTACTGTGACAACGCAACCAACTTTGTTGGCGCTTGTCTTGACCCAAAGACATTTTTCTTCAAAAAACAAACACATGATTCAATTGTTAAGTATTACGCAAATGAATATATAAATTTAAATTTTATTCCTCCCAGGGCTCCTCATCTTAAAATCTCTACCCATTTCTCCTCTTTCGTCAGACCCGAGCGACTACGAAGCATTGACTCCGGCGAACTTCCTTGTTGGCAGTTCACTCAAATCACTGCCAGAGCGCAATATACCATCAGGTATAGACCATCTTGAAAAATGGAACCGTGTAAGCGGCATCAAGCAACTTTTCTGGAAGCAATGGTCCCATGATTATATCAAAGAACTACAAGTGCGTAGTAAATGGACAAACGACCAACCTAACATTGTAACTGGCACAATGGTGATTATCCATGAAGATAACATGCCACCTCAACGCTGCGTACCTGGCAAAGATGAGCGCGTCAGAGTCGTTGAAGTTCGCACCACAAAAGGAGTTTTTCGGCGACCTATTCACAAGTTTACTATTATACCTGCTTGAAAGCTGTCCTTTCAATGGGGCCGGGATGTTGGGTCACTGATTAAGAACCACTGAATTTCTGACATAAATAGTTTATAATGTTAAATGAATTTTATACATATGAAGAGATACGCTTTGTGTGATTCGTATTTTAATATGCATTTTATTGAATAATATATTTGAAATACACGACTTCTAATTGTACGTCTATTTCAAATGAGATCGCAAGAACATTATTCTAGAGAAAAGTAAAAGATAGCAGAGTTGCACTTTTGGATGTGCTAGTGTTGCCACTAAATCACCCCCTTTCCTAAAAGGTTCTTTAATTGAGCGGAATTTAATCAGAAAATTTAACATGGCGCTTTTTGTTAGCAGTCTTGTCAATGAACGATATCTCTTCATTTGGCATGTATGCCGGCTTCAGCCTGTCGATGCTGACAACAACTGGTTTTGATTTGATTAGGATGGTCTTCGGATGGTCTTCGGATGTCGCTCCAAAACTTGGAATGACCCTTCATACGGCGCTTTTAAGGGTGCCTTCACAGTGTCATCGCGGCGAAATACATGCGTGCAGAATCGGAGATCTTTAGGAACGTATACAATTTTTGTCCCGTGCGTTGAGGTTCCAATCGGCCAAATTTTTTCGAAATGCCCCATGAAGTTTTTGCAAAAACTCGTGCTCACTAATCGATGCCGTGGCTTCTTCACTAAAAAATTCTCCTTCAGCGCCTGTCCATAAACCAACTCAGCCGTTGATGTCCCCAAGTCTTCCTTTACCGCTGACCTTAAGCCCATCAGTACTACCGGCAACTGATCCGTCCAGTCGGCACCTGCGCCATGACACCGTAAACAACCTTTGAGTACTCGATGCCATCGTTCAATTAAACCGTTCGCCTGAAGGTGATATGCTGTGGTTCGCAAATGTTTAATACCAAGTATTCTTGACATCTCGTTGAAATAATCGCTTTTGAATTGACGCCCTTGGTCTGTGGTTATGAATTTTGGCACCCCGAACCTGCTAATCCAACCATTCAATAACGCTTTAGCTACCTCTACAGCCGTTATGCAAGTTAATGGTATAGCCTCAACCCATCGGGAAAATCTGTCGATGCAAGTAAGACAGTACGCGTATCCATTTGATAACGTCAGTGAATTTAGCAATTTGTGATTTCCTAGCCTTAATGATGTTGAATTAGACTTTATCAAGTTCTCCAGCTCAACGCACTTCTCTTGCTCTTCCCGAAGCAACGTATAATTGACGAATGATACACTGTCCACGCTTTCCATTCGCGACAGCATGTCAGCCACCACATTGTCTTTTCCACTGATATGTTTTATGTTGACCGTAAACTGGCTGATAAAATCGAGATGACGGGTCTGCCGTGGAGAGAGACGCTTCCACTTTTGTTCGAAAGCATGCACCAGCGGTTTGTGGTCTGTATAAACGGTGAAACTGCTTCCTTCCAAGAAATAACGAAAATATTTCTAGTAGTGTAAATCGCCAACAACTCACGATCATACGTGCTATAGCGCTGCTGAGCTTTGCTTAACTTTCTCGAAAAGAAACCCAAGGGCTGCCAACCACCTTGGATCCGCTGATTCAAAGCCGCTCCCATAGCTTTGTCGGAGGCATCAATGAGCGCAATTTCAATGTTCTTATGCGGAAACGCCAACATCGCCACATTTTGCTTTTTGCAAGGGCCCATTATGTTTTGCAATGGTAGCTCAACCTCAGCAGCATGCGGCAGAAAACGACGGTAAAAATTACCAGCCCCTAGAAAACTCCGCAGTTCGTGCGTCTGTTTTGGCTTGGCCCGGGTGATGAGCGCCTCGACTTTACTTGGGCGTGGTTTGATGCCTTCGTTTGAAACTGAATGACCCAGAAACTCCACTTCGGAAAGACCCAGCATCTTAAATAATTGTTTAAGATGTATCGATCATCTTAAACAATTATTTAAGATGCTCCTCCACCGACGATGATGCGACCAAAGTGTCATCCAAATATGGAAACACAAATGGAAGTCCATTAACAACTTCGTTGATAAAACGCTGGAAGGTTTGTGCAGCGTTGCGCAACCCGAAAGTCATATTTGAATTCGAATAATCCGAAAGGCGTAGTTATTGCTGTCTTAGGTTGGTCGGCTGGGTGTACGGGAATCTGGTGGTATGCTTATTTGCAGTCAATTACAGAAAAATTTGTTAGTCCACTTGCGAAATCTTGAATATGCCGAATTGGATAGATGTCGGGAACAGTTTTCGCGTTGAGACGTCTTTAGTCCCCGCATGGGCGCCAAGAACCGTTAGATTTCCCTACCAAATGTAGTGGACTACTTCATTGACTTTTTGATCGCACACAAATTCCTTTATCCAAGAGGTAATCAAACTCCTTTTTTGCAATGGCCAGCTTGTCTTCGCACCTTTTGAGATATCGGAGGCCCTTTCGTTTCAATAAAGTGGCATACTTGCGTTGACAGCACATGTTGTGCTGGGTCTTTGGTAAGATCCGCGTGCTGCGAAAGAAGACCATTAAAAATATCTATCGATTTAAGCGTAGTAATATTCTTCGGTAGCTGGCTTGAAATTTAACACACGCTACGTTTTTTTGACTTCTTATCAATTAAAGTTTTATTTTTCATATCAACAAGGATATCAAAATGTTTTAAAAAATCTGCACCTAGTATTGGGTGTGTAACATCTGCGATTGTAAATAGTCAATCGAAACGCTTCTGAAGGCCTAAATCGAGAGTTAGTTGTTTTTGCCCGTATGTGTTTATTTGTGTGTCGTTTGCTGCTGTTAATTTCACTGAAGACGTTCGATAGTGATCATTACTGCTGCGCGGTACAACAGATACTTCCGCTCCCGTATCCACGAGGAAGGAAAGAGCAGATGATTTGTCTTTAACGAATAGGCGACATGGCTTAGGCCCCACTCCTAAGCCATGTCGCCGGAGAGCGTGGGCCCACTAGTTTTCCTGCGAAGGAGATTTGAATTGGCATGGACTACGACATTTGGTGGCCCTTGCGCCAAATTTGCGGTGATACCAACATACATCTCTTGATGGAGATCCTGAAACACTTTGGCGTCGAGGTGCACTTCCATTTTGTGTTGGGACGCTAAACTGCAAACGATCTAGCCCTTTGGTCAAATCCAGAACAGCGACTTGTAATGACGTCACTGCGTTTGCGCCTTCGTTCAATCCGCAAACCTGTGTTCCGCCCGTGATAGCAATTATGCTGTCCGCCTTTTCAGGTAGAGTGTCCAAATTACCCTCAACCATTTCCAAAATCTGTTGCACATTTGTTGGCAACTTTCGTAACCAAAGCGATTTAAGAGCAATTTCGTCCAAATGTCCATCCGCTAAATCACGCAACTCGCGCAAAAATGTAGTCGGTTTTTTCCCTTCAAAATTATTTTCGCTAGGCAATCGTTTCATGCGAATTCTTTGAGAAGGCGTTCTTTAAGCGCGTCTTACTTTTTGATCGCCGGAGGCTTGTGATTAATATCTGCTGCGCATTTCAATATCGAAGAGTCGATTTCCGCCACCAACGTATAATATTTTGTGTCGTCGGTAGAAATGCCTGAGCGGTGAAATTTCGCCTCCACTTGTTGAAACCAAAGACGTGGATCGGGCTTCCAAAATGGCGGCGGCTTTACGGCCACGCGAGCAATATGCACAGTGGACGTAGCATCGACGAAGACTTCGGCTTCAGATGGATCCGTCATGTTCTATTTGCGTCGGGGTCACCAGTTGAAGAGATACGCTTTGTGTGATTCGTATTTTAATATGAATTTTATTGAATAATATATTTGAAATACACGACTTCTAATTGTACGTCTATTTCGGATGAGATCGCAAGAACATTATTCTACAGAAAAGTAAAAGATAGCAGAGTTGCATTTTTGGATGTGCTAGTGTTGCCACTACACATACAAGTAACTCTCACTTTTTAGCTTTGTACTTAATTTAATACGGTATATGTGTTTATCTATTCACTCAATATTATCTATGCTTATTACTCTCATTTACATAATTTTCTTATGCTTCCCCATACACAACTCTGAACTTGTACAAATATTGGAATTCTGTAAAGGAAGTTAGTTGACGTTTGATCATTAAATTGAAAACATCGCATAAAGAATTTTGCTCAACTCGTTTTTATTTCGTTTTTTTTTTTGCAAGTAGATTTGACTTTTTGCGCGGTTAGAAAAAACCTTCTAATTCCGGTTTAATAATACTTGTATCTGAATCTGTATCAATCAAACATCTTATTATCTTATTTTAGTATATTTAACAACAATATCGTTTATTGTCTCACTTTCGTCTAAATGGGCTCTTATTGGTCCATCTATTTTTTCTATCATTAGATTACCGCATAAAAAAATGTCGTTTATTTCATATTTTGCTTTTTCAAAAACGACAACAAGTTCACTTAAATTGCTTACCCTAATTGTTCTGCAATAATTAAAAATTTCTGCATAAGTTTTCCTGGGGCATAAGTTTTCACATCCTCCCAAGTTGCGTTTTCTTTGAGTTCTCAAACTCTGCAGCCGGCTTTTCCCAACATTTTTTCATTTAGAATTATTTGTAGACAATACTGGTTAAGCCCGACATCAGGACCGCAAAGGGAAATGTAGGTTTCGACGGATCTGATGAAAGCTCCAAAGTTGTGTTGTTCAGCCAAGGGTTTCAACAGCCGAAACTGTTCAATTACGTCCTTTGGTGTCATACCAAAATGGTTCCTTTGTTGCTCTTGGAATTGTTGCTGTCCCACTTGTAGTTGCCTTTGCTGCTGTTCAGTTTGTTGTTGCCTTTGCTGCTGTCCATCTGTTGTTGTTGCACAGTTTCTTCTTGTAATTTAGTGTGCCTTTCTTGCAATTATACCGTAGCTTCAAGGTGTTGTATTTTTTCACGATTTTTGTTCATATAAACTTAATTTTTTAAATGAATTATTTTGTTCGAATTATCAAAATTGTGGATTCTTTGGAATCGCTGTAAAGCCTCAAGCTTAAGTTCGATTAGTGATTCTCCACGACTGCGCCAATTACTTGACTTTAATTAATAGAATAATAATTAGTTTTATATTTATTTTTTTATTTAAGCACTGAACCGACTTCATCGGCTTTGATCTTAAGACTGACATTTGTTTATTTCTTAAATATCATTTTTACATCTTTGTAGCTTTATAATCTTACCAAGCATTTTTTGTGAGATCGTTCGTCGGTTAGGTATATACCCTAAGGCCAGGCTGCTTGTAGAAATCCTTCCAATCTGATGAATCATTTCAGGCCCTCTCTTCTGGAGAAGGGCCGGAAATATGCCATCTACACCTGAAGATTTGTAGGGGTGAAAGGTTCCAATTGCCCATTCAATCCTTCTTCTATCACACATTTTTTTGGCGACTTCCCAATCTACTCTACTAGCTCTCCGACCCATAGGCAAGTTCAGTGAGTCCGACTTAGGTACGCTGCCTGGGAAGTGAGTCTCAAGAAGCAATTCGGCTCGTTGAGACTCACCTTCTGTAAAGGTGCCATCTGCCCTTTTGAGAGCCAAGGTAGCTACGTTCCCTGTTTTGGCTACCGCCTTGTACAGCCTCGCCGCTACAGGAGTATCCACTATGGTCTCACAGAAGTCCCTAAAGCTTTTCCTTTTTGCGCTCCTAATTTCTTTACTTTACTGCCAGTCCCCGGTTCTCTTATCTCGGTTAAAGAGCTTCCTCGTCGAAGCCCGAAGATTTGACAACTCGTTGTTCCACCACGGCGCATACTTAGTACTACCAGTCCTACTCGGACAACTGAGGTTATATCCCTCGATCATAACGTTCGTTAGTTCTACTACCTCCTGCTACAGTTGAGGGTGATTGCCCGGCGGTCTGCCGGTACTGAATACCCCAGAACTAGAATTCATAAAGTCTATATACTTGTCACAGTTCGTACGCCTGGGGTTCCTTGATGGTAATAAATTTGGTCTACTGCCTACAATGTCAAATACCACTATCCGATGGTCTGACATTGAGGGTTCGTCCGATACCCTCCAATTTCTAATCTGTCCAATGATGCTTTGACTGCACAGTGTTATGTCTAACACTTCCTGCCTAACCCTTGTCACAAAAGTGGGGCTATCCCCAACATTGAGAATTTCTAGGTTAGTGTTATAGATATACTCAAGAAGGTACTCACCCCTGCCGTTGCAATTTGTGCTACCCCATATCGTGTTAGGGGCATTTGCATCGCACCCTAGGAGTAGTGGTATGTGCAGCTTAGTGCAATGCTCCACAAGCCGCTGAACCTCCAGTGGTGGAACTTCCTTCTCATCACCCGGGAAGTACGCCGACGCTATGACCACCGTCCGATCAGTTCCGCCTATATTGAGCAGAGTCTGAATCGGCACTAGGTCCCTGGT
Organism: Heteromyza rotundicornis; assembly: GCA_951394025.1. NCBI lineage: Eukaryota > Metazoa > Arthropoda > Insecta > Diptera > Heleomyzidae > Heteromyza > Heteromyza rotundicornis. The sequence goes on along the minus strand of OX596013.1, from coordinate 2,362,187 downwards.
CAGGAATTCTGAAAGACAAAAGTAGTTAGTTTTATCCCTCAGTAACATGCAGGCTTTAGGGTCTTTGACCCTGGTATCCCATAATACCTGGGCCCCTACACCTGTCAATCCTCTCACCTGTCCGCCATAGGTCCAAGGTTCCTGGATCAGTGCCGCCACAAGATGTTGTTTGGCAAACATCCTCGCAATTACAGCCGAAGCTGCTTTGGCGTGGTGGATGTTCATCTGGGCGAACCTGGCACTGACCCCCCCGCTGCTGTCGTCCATCATGACGACTCCGGAGCCGACGCCCCGGATAGCAGCAATCTCTCCTCCTCTTCCTCTGTCGGATCCAAGACGCTGAGGACAGTGATATTACCATCACAGGGGTCGCTCCAGCGTCAACCCCAGGTGACGCTGGTTTTGCTGACATTGTAGGTGCCGCGCTAACCTCTTGCCCCTCACGAACTTCGGAAGGAACATCCTCTATTGAAGCCTCCGCTCCCACCTCCTCCACAGGTCTCCTCTGCAGATGAGCCGAGACCTTCCCGAAGCGGTAGTTCATCTGCTCGCCACTCTTCAGGATGGCGTCGTACGACACCTCATCGATGCTCACCCTCAGGAGCTGTCCACCACCATCCACCCGACAGCTGAGCGTCTTCCATACGTTTGTATGAAGGCCCTCATTTTGAGCATCGATGAGCGCCATCGTCACCTGCAGCGCCTGTCCCGCACTTCTTGGTAGGAACACCGTGACGATCCGCTCTTTCGGGATTTCTCACCCAGACCGGACCGTCAGTTCCACCCCCTTCCACGTCCCCAGCTTAGACACCACCTTCCTGATCCACTCCGCGGTTTGCGGAGTCTCACAGTCCAGCAGCATCATGCCGGGTCTAAAGTAGATGCCCTGGAACTTGAGTTTGAACTCGTATCCCAGGGCCATCTCGGCGACAATGGCATCCTCAAGCGCAGTCACTGCCGTGACCGGGTCGACCACCGCCCGTGCCCCGCTCACCTCACACGACGAGACTGCCTTGCTCTTCTTCGGCGCAGTACTCGCCTGAGGAGGAGTCAGCGTTTTGTTGCCCCTTTTGTGGGGCCCATCCGCTGGGGGAGCAATACCAGGCTGAGCCCGGATGTACCACCTCGTGCCGCACCCGCTGAGGCCTTCACGAAATGGGTCATCTTTACCACCGGGGGTCATCCCCCTTCTAGCTACAGTGGGTGCTAGCCCCACCCTCCCTACCTGTCGTGCGATACCAGCCGTGTCAAGTCTCCCAGCCTCACGGATAGGCTCGGGCGACCCGGCACCTCTGGCATCTTTAACAGTGGCAGCTCTCCCTTCTGTGGGTACAAGCCCCAACCCTCCTGCATGACGTGCCCTCCCAGATGTGTCGGACCGCCCTGCCGCACCATCCCGACCAGAAATGCTGGCCGGCGATCGCACTGCGCTGGACGATCCGGCACCTCCGGCTTCACTGGCATCCCCCCTACTCGGCGCGGGTACTTTCCCCGCCACCCCTTTTTGGTGAGCCACCCCAGACTTGTCGATACGCAATCTCGCTGCTACAGGCGAGCCGACACCTCCGGCAGCGATGTCCGTGGCAGATACACTCCCAGACGGTACATCCTGGCCCCTCCTATTCCATCCAGTCGAACCGTTGCTGGAGCCTTGCGGACCAAACACCCAGTCGACCGGACCCCTCACCAGCGCCGGCGGCGCTCGCTTGGGACTCTTGTGGCGATGGCCACCCCTACCTCCTCGACTAACGTTCATGGAACTATGTTCCAATCGGTTAGCCGCCTCCGTTGCGATAACATCCCGCCATACAGTTTTACCTGCTTTCCTGCTCATAATTGATCCCACGAGTACTGGGGACAGAAAGTCGACCGGGGCATAGCCCCGGCTACCCCGGCAAGGCTAGTTAAAACCAGAGGTCGCCTGTTATCTGGAGTACACCGTAGACAGACACACTAACGCAGTGCCATTCGTCCCTCGGCACGGTACGTATGACACCTAGGATTGCGGGTTTTATCGAGTTTGCCTCTCTAGATCCGCCATCTTTAGTTTTAAGCAGGGGCACCTCGAGCAGGATGTGACTCTACGTCACGCATGGCCGGTCTTAGGAAGCACTGTCCCACGACACGCACTTTCTCTGACTTACCAACCTCAGCTTAATGGCCTTGATCAGTAAGCCTTAGCCCCCGTGAGGAAATGCAAAGTTAACACTTTCTGTCTTGGACGAACATTGTTCGTCAAAGGTAAAAAGTGTGGAATTTGGTGCACCGTGAGAAATGCCAATTAAGCACATTTTGCCTTGGACGTAACTCGCGTGAAACTGATGCCTGGCTCATTGCTATGGAGTAGTTTGTTCCTACATACTTTTGGTAAGATCCGTGTGCATTAAAGTACAATGATGCTAGGAAACGATATGTGAAAAGTAAAGAAGACTTCTGGGTGTCGTGAGGAGGTTCCAACTGGTGAATAAATCACGACAAAGCGATTTCGGAAATCTTAAGTGTTGTATAAAAATACTCTCCTGCATCGAAAATTGGTCATTTTCTTCACGCAATTTTTTCCAAATTTTCTTTTCCGCGCACAAAAGCAAAAAATTTTTTCCGGAAAATGTATTATTTTGTGACAGCTGTTTATGTTTGTGATGACTTGTTTAGATCACAACTTTTATGACAATAGATACTGAAAGAGCTTTTTCAAATCGTTCAGAATACCAAATTGTGTCACACTGAGACAAAAGTCACTAGTGATACTGTTGTGACTATTGATACCACGCTAGAATAGGCCTGTAGAAATGCCGTCATATTAGCTGCCTGCTGGGTGTAGGGTGTAGGAGTTTGACACTGCTTGCTCCATAAGAGAGCGCCAGTTGGCGATGCGGGATAGTTAGCAAAGAGTACCTCTGTAGATCGAATCTTCGTTACAGTTGTTTCTGCAGACGCACTATTCATGGTGGGAGCGTAACAATCACAGGTTGCGATGCATTCGCACTGCTCGCACCTGTTGGTTGCATGGCAAAAGCTTTCATTTGTGAATTCGCCGTTTTTTCACTAGCACTACCTGATGCTGATTCAAGCTCTTGTTTTGAGCGGGAGAATAAATTCTTTGAGAGAGAATTCCTGGTTTTTTGGGGGGAATGATTCACTATTTTTTTTTATTTTTTCTCACAATTATTTCTTATTTAATTTGTTTTTTATAACCCTTATATTAACTTGCTTTGGGTGGACTATATATATATATATATATATCCTCAAATCTGCGGCGAGCTTTTTCAGAAACTTCCACATGAGGTAGAGAGCTGCAATTTGGAACACTGATAGAACCCCGGTGACAATGCATTCTATTGCGGAAATGAATTTAAAGGAAATTTATTTTCTGCTTTTTAGTCGGTTAAAGGGTTATATTTTAAAAAACTAGTTTTTTACTCTTTTTTATTATTGTATTGTAAAGTTGTTTTTATTTCACAATGTAATTCGATTAAATCTGTAGGACCGATTGAAGCACAAATTCAGAAATTTAACATATGTTTTATAAGTAAAAAATTTTACAGTAGACAAATTGTAAATGAAATTTAAATTTTCTGAATTGTTTCTAGTAATACAGAAACCGTTTGTTGAACTTAAGTCTCAATTTGGAGGGTGTATTGAAACATCTTGGTAAGCCATTATATTTTGCATTACCAGACCTACAATGAATACATGGTCCGCAGTCAAGTACTTCTTCACTATAAAACCAATTACACGGTTTTATAGTATGTATGAATGTATTGTTTTTTCTTCTGATTACAGATAATTATCAAGGCAGTAAATTTGCCATATATTATTCACAACACGTCCAACGGGCCAATTCACTTTGGTCCCGTATTCGATAGACAGTTCCTCATCGATGTATATCACATACAAGAAGAGATCAAGGCCATCGGAAAAGGAAATGGTACAGTACTTCAGGAAATTTGCTATGCTCCTTTAACATCCGAGCACACAGGAAAAGTTCAGAGTACTAACTGCGTTGTTCAATCTATCTGGGGCTACTTCCAAGATGACCTGGACCGTCTAGACGACCAAGAAGTGGATAACGGTTTCAATGTATGTATCGCTTTGGAAATAGATACCAGAACATTCGGTTAATTTTTAAATTATCGATTACAGGTTACTTACTTAGATGGTCTATATCAATGCATGAGCAATCCATACTTGTGCCTAGCACCATATGGTGGCCCAGTTGATCCTGCTATCGCCTTAGGCGGGTTTTTGCAACCTGGCGAACAATTATCTGGAAGTACTCAATTCGAGCGTGCTAATGCATTAATTTTGACTTTCCTTGTAAACAATCATCATGAAAAGAACAAGCTGGGGCCGGCCTTAGAGTGGGAACAGCGTTACATTGATTTTATGCTTGACTACACCAGAACCCGAATGAGTAAACACATGGATATTGCATTTACATCCGAACGCTCTATTGAGGACGAATTGAACCGCGAGTCACAGTCGGACGTGCTAACGATTTTGGTCTCATACCTGATCATGTTCGCATATATAGCGATTTCACTAGGTCACGTGCAGGAAGCTCGTCGCGCCTTCATCGATAGCAAGATTACGCTCGGAGTGGGCGGTGTTATTATTGTGCTGGCATCAGTAGTTTCTTCCGTTGGTGTTTTCGGGTTTGTTGGAGTTCCTGCCACATTGATAATCGTCGAAGTTATTCCTTTTCTGGTGCTTGCCGTAGGAGTGGATAATATATTTATTTTGGTACAGACGTATCAGCGAGATCCGCGTCGGTCAGACGAGACACATGAGGAACATATTGGACGTATTTTAGGTCGCATTGGTCCTTCAATGTTGCTGACGTCAATTAGCGAGAGCTGCTGCTTTTTTCTAGGCGGACTTTCTGACATGCCAGCAGTCAAAGCTTTCGCGTTATACGCTGGAATGGCTCTATTATTTGATTTCCTACTGCAGATTACTTGCTTTGTGAGCTTGTTAACTCTAGACACCAAAAGGCAAGCAGAGAATCGTCTTGATATTTGTTGTTTTATTCGCGGCAAGAAAACAGACACATTGCCGATTACCGAAGGACTGCTTTACAAGTTCTTCAAAAGTGTGTATGTGCCGTTCCTCATGCGAAAAACTGTGCGCGTAACTGTAATGATAGTTTTTTTCGGTTGGTTGTGCTCTAGCATAGCGATCGCACCTTGTATTGAGATTGGTCTTAATCAGGAGCTCTCTATGCCCGAAGACAGCTTCGTCCTGCACTACTTTAAGTCACTGAATAAATATCTGAGTATCGGACCTCCCGTATACTTTGTTCTTAAATCAGGTCTAAACTTTTCGACAACATTTGATCAAAACCTTATATGCTCTGGTCAGTTCTGCAACGATGATAGTTTAATAACACAGCTCTACCTAGCAAGTCGACGAGCTAACGTCACACATATTGCGCGTCCGGCGTCCAGTTGGATAGATGATTACTTTGACTGGGGTCAGGCTTCCAGTTGCTGTAAATACCATCCGGAAACTGGAGATTTCTGCCCACACCAAGGTGGGTGCGAATGCGATATCATTCTTAAAATGTATATTCATTAACTTATGTGTATTTGCCTTTTTCTAGATACTTCGTGTGAATCCTGTGTCATTAAAAAAAACCAGTTTCATCGCCCCAACGAAGAGGACTTTAACAAGTATCTGCCATTTTTCTTGCTTGATAACCCGGATGATATTTGTGCAAAAGCTGGACATGCAGCTTACGGCAGTGCTGTACGCTATCGAACCAATGGACCAACTAATCTGTCATTTGTAGAAGCTTCTTATTTTATGTCATATCACTCCATATTGAGGGCTTCGGCTGATTACTATGAAGCACTGCGGTCAGCACGTAAAATTTCTGAAAATATTACTCATATGTTGCAAGGACGACTTATGTCGCAGGGCGTTCCTTTTGAGATGGCGCTACAAGTCGAGGTTTTCCCTTATTCGGTTTTCTACGTTTTCTACGAACAATATCTTACAATGTGGCCTGATACCTTGCAAAGCATGGGCATATCCGTGTTGGCCATTTTTATCGTTACATTTCTGCTAATGGGATTCGATATTCACTCCTCATTGGTAGTGGTTATAACAATTACGATGATCGTAATCAACTTGGGTGGTAACATGTACTACTGGAACATATCGCTGAACGCTGTTTCTTTGGTGAACCTTGTGATGGCTGTAGGCATTTCGGTGGAGTTCTGTTCACACTTAGTTCATAGCTTTTCCATTTCCGTGGAGAGCTCTCGAGAAAAACGCGCGGCTGATTGCCTCACTAAGATGGGCAGTTCCATATTTTCGGGAATTACACTGACGAAGTTTGGAGGAATTCTCGTACTGGCATTCGCCAAGAGTCAGATTTTTCAAGTTTTCTACTTCAGGATGTATTTAGGGATTGTTTTGATCGGCGCTGCTCACGGTCTCATATTCTTACCGGTCCTTTTAAGTTATATTGGTAAGTAAAAAGGATAATTTCTTTAAAAAAAATTGTTACAAAGCGAATCAAGAAATAATATTAAATTTGGCAAAACGTACTGAAGAGATAAAACGGTATGACCTTTGAACTTTAAAAGTTTAAATTCATTGAAATTAAGTTGATTGTTGATCTCTTTGTTATTAATATAAAAATTTGTCCAGGTCTGTATGTCTGTCTGTCAGTCACTAACGCAAACCAATTCAAAATTGACAACTCAACTTGAACATTTTTTTAAGTTGAGTTGTTTTTTATTATATTATATTACTAGCTTATACCCACAGCTTCGCTCGCAATAATTTTGTTATTTCATGTTAACGTAGAAATGTTATATGTATTATTTAAGCAACTGAAATAAAAATAGATTTTGCAAGTCATCCCTCTGCCCATTCACCTCCCAGCCCAAATCCAAAATTTCACCGAAATCCCTTGAATAGGAGCCGAGTTACAGAGCTTTAAAAATTTTAGGGCGTGGCAGTGGGCGGATCTTTAATTTCAATAGTCATCCCTCTGCCCATTCACCTCCCAGCGCCAAATCCAAAATTTCACCGAAATCCCTTGAAAAGGACCCGAGTTACAGAGCTTTAAAAATTTTAGGGCGTGGCAGTGGGTGGATCTTAAATTTCAATAGTCATCCCTCTGCCCATTCACCTCCCAGCACCAAATCCAAAATTTCACCGAAATCGCTTGAATACGACTCGAGTTACAGAGCTTTAAAAATTTTAGGGCGTGGCAGTGGCTGATCTTAAATTTCAATAGTCAACCCTCTGCCCATTCACCTCCCAGCACCAAATCCAAAATTTCACCGAAATCCCATGAATAGGAGCCGAGTTACAGAGCTTTAAAAATTTTAGGGCGTGGCAGTGGGCGGATCTTAAATATCAATAGTCATCCCTCTGCCCATTCACCTCCCAGCGCCAAATCCAAAATTTCACCGAAATCCCTTGAATAGGACCCGAGTTACAGAGCTTTAAAAATTTTAGGGCGTGGCAGTGGGCGGATTTTAAATTTCAATAGTCATCCTTCTGCCCATTCACCTCCCAGCACTAAATCCAAAATTTCAGCGAAATCCCTTGAATAGGACCCAAGTTACAGAGCTTTAGAAATTTTAAGGCGTGGCAGTGGGCGGACCGCAAATTTTCAGAATCAACATATTACCAATTCATTACCCAAAACCACATATAAAATTTCAGCGAAATCGGTTAAACACTGCATAAATTATAGCATTTTCGAATAATATTTGCCACGCCCACCTCAAACGCCCAAATTTAATGAAATGGCATATAGCCATGATGAGATCAATGAAATTACCTACATTTGGGTATGTGTTTCATTAAAAT
>OX596013.1:1276479-1716920 GCA_951394025.1 Heteromyza rotundicornis | reverse complement strand
GTTTTATATGGCTTTTTTGCCCTTTTTGTATGATTTTGCTGATTCTCGAACTAGATCTCAGTTTAAAGTAAGAACGTGTACACAAATTAAAAAAAAACAAATTCCAACCGCTATCGTGACATACAGACGGATATGGCTAAATCGGTTATGCTGATCATAAATATATATATTACCCATACCGGATACGCGTCCTTATAGGTGTTTCAAACGTTGTGAAAATGGTAATATACCCTGTGTAAGCTATACAAACTAAAAATGTAAGTTGCACTGAGCAAAAAAATCAAAACGAAACGTTGTAAAAACGTTATTTTTTTCCAAAACTACGTTTTTTCAAAGATTAAAAAAAAGATTAACCATTCATCGTTTCTTACAAATTCGTTTACAGTTGGGAACTTACATTTATTAACTTTAATATTTTAACGTCTGAAAGCATGTATCTAAAAGCTTTCCATTACTTTTTCAACGAATTAGAAAAAAGCCAAAATGGCGAAAATGCCCTACCCATGGGGTAGAATCGCCAAGGGGTATAATTTCAAAACGCGCAGATTTTTTCGGTAAATGTAATATTTTATTTAAGTTTTGAATATCAGAAGCTAAAATAAAACATTAAACCAATACCTTAACTTCCTTTTTAAGAAACATTTTTCACAAAATGTAAAAAAGTTAGTAAATGAGATCCGAGTTAAATGAAACTTTCTAAAACGATTTTTTAAACTAATTGATGAGCTTAAACATTGATTCTTATTTTTCTCTTCTCTAAAATTTTTTTGGTCGGTTTTGTTATATCAAATACACTGACGTATGTGCCCCAGGTGCGATTCGGCGAATGTGCCCAATTGTTCCCAATCACACAAATTCTTTTTTTCATATTTTACTTTTAAAAAATTTAATCAAGTCGATCTTTTATTTCATGCATTATTATCAGCGGGACAATACCACAAAGTATCAATTTCCTAATGAAAAAACTTAATATATAATCACCACATTTACTTACCCTAAAAAATTTTCGCAGCACACCTAAAAACAAACAAGCACGTTTTGCCGTGATCACGATTGAGGTAGAAAGGCCATGTACTTGGGAAGAAACTTGACCGATATATGCACAAGCTACACTTACTGGTAATTTCACAGAGTTTTTAGTTTTTAAAAAAAGTGTCGAATATAAGTTATTCATATATTATGCAGCACTTGTTGCTTTGAGAGCTTAAACGTGTTATGAACGCTACTACTCAATGGAAATTATTAATGTGGCACGAAGTTGTTGGTAGTTAGCAGATTGAAGAATTGAGGTTTGATAATCTATAGCTACCCCGTGTGCATCTGGCTTGTCCCGGCAGCGTCAGTTTCGAGGGTTCAAGGTAAGTAGCTATGGATTTGCTAAACTACATGCCGTATTCGTAGCATAACAAAAAGATAACATGCACACGATTAACATATCGTAATATCAACCATATCCGGAAACGAAACAGACAGACAGGATTGCAACAGACAACAACATCATGACGAATTGGACCTTGTACATTTATTGTTAGCAGCCTGAGATGACATTAGCCGCTCTATACCCTCCCTCCATGACTTTAGGAATATTGGTAAAGTCCCAATAATTACCCCTACAACCTACTAAATTTCAGACCATGTCAAAGAAAGTTTTTACCAATTCATAATTATGGATTTATTAACTAATTCAAACGTGAATTATAAAAGGTAACGAATGCATATAATCAGTGATATTAAAGGACCTTAACAATAGCATGTTCAAAAAAATTAAATGTGGTAAATATATATATATATTCAGGTTAGCTTTGGAAATTATAAGATAATTACTAATATTTTATATAAATTTCTATGTTTGAATTTTCATTTAAAATAACTAGAAAACATTAAGAGAAAAAGAAAGCGCAAAAAAAATCATATCAAAAAAAAATTTGAATTTGTGAAATTCTTCTACATGCGAAATAGCAGTCAGCTGTTTCGTTTCGTTTCCATATATATTATTTTTTTATTATATACAAAGTTCAATGACCCTTTATCTGGTCTTTAATTTGGTTGCTCTTTTTGAGTTGTCATAAAGAGAAGAGCGAAAATAAATTTAGTAAGTTAATAATGGAGTGACTTACCGTTCATTTTCCCGGGATCACGTGAAGGTCTTCCAACGATGCTCCGCTCTGGCAAAATCTACACCGAAATAAATTTATTCATCGCTCTACCCTATTTTATGTATATTTCTTTTTTTTTATATTTTTTTTCTTTTCTAGCGCTGAATTTCGCTAAACAAAAAAAACTTCACTTAACTTCTTTAAATTATTCTATAATAATTACTAATTTCTTCTTTAATTTTCAAATTTTTTTTTTTCTTCTTTCTTTTTCCTTCTTTTTATACCCCTACACTCACTGTGGCAGGGTATACTCACTTTGTCACAACGTTTGTAACGCCCATAAGGAGGCGTGTCCGGTATGGAAAAGTATATATATTCTTGATCAGTATCACCTCCTGAGTCGATTTAGCGATGTCCGTCTGTCTGTCCGTCTGTCCGTCTGGCCGTCTGTCCGTCTGTCCGTCTGTCCGTCCGCACGATAGCGGTCGCAGTTTTGGAGATATCGACTTGAAACTTTGGGTACATGTTTTTATCGTGAATACTGAGATCAAGTTCGAGAATCAGCCAAATCGGACAAAAACTGGGCGTGGCTCCCATACACCGAAAAAAAAGGTAAAAATTTTTTATTGTTGTATTCGATTGGAAATGTTTAGAAACGTATTTTTGACATGGTCCGAGGTTCCGAAGCCACATATATAAGGGTCTAAATGGGGTCTTGAGACCAATTTTTTTTTTTTTGTGGATTTAATTGGATATTTTTAGAAATGGATTTTGGACATGGTCCGGGCTCCAAAACCACCTATAATTGGCTCAAAATAGGGTCTTGAGACCACATTTTTATATGTTCGAGGTACTTCTTCCTACTGTGTGGGGGTATTTCAACTTCGGTATAGCCGAAGATAGTCCACTCTCTAGTTTTTTCTTACACTATTACTCCATTTAATCGCAACTTTTCGTTTTGGTTTTTCTTTAACTCGCGAATAGGTTTTACTTCGATTTTAATATCTACTTTACATTAACAAATTAAGCAAACGCATAACCGTGGTTTAGACGAGTAATCCGTGGATCCTCACGGCGGAGAAACCTAACTTATTCTTAATGCATATGCCTTTTGAAACATGATTTGGTTATGGGAATTTTCCCGTTAATCCTATCAAATGCTCTAGCTATCTCTAGATCTTTCTATAGGAAGTATTTGATAAAAAAAATAAATCTCTAGGAGATGTATAAAAATTTGATAAATTTTTGTTGTTGTAGAAAAAGAGAATAAGTTTGTTGCCAATTCCTTGATTGTAGGTGCGGTTGGTTTTGGGCTGAGTTGATGCTTGAAGCTGTTGCGGGATTTGGTTAGCCAAATCTATGCTGGCGCACCGTTCCTCAACTTCAATTATTTCCTCAAAATTATTTGGAAAGATTTTTGTGCTAATAAAATTTTATTTGGTTAGCCTAAAGTCGTTGCAAACTATTATTTTTTTTAAATAAGAAAACTTACGTGGATATTTTAATTCCAAACGAATGAAAAAAAATGTATGTAATAAAATTTTACCATAAAAAAATAAACTTGAAATTTGTATTTCAAATCTTAAGTCACTGTTTATTTTCCTTCTGGTTGACTGGAATTGATCTGTCTTCTCGAACGTTAAAATTTTAAAGAGGTCGGAAAAAGGAAGTTAACTATTTAGGTTAATTATCAAAGCGTGCTACATGTTTGAAATGCATGGCAAATCAGCTGTGAAAAGCTCTAAGCCGGGAACCTGATAATGCAGTTCATTGCCAATGCAATGACGTAAAACAAACAGACCCATTTCCGTGGTGAATTAAGTTTTTCTTGCCTGAATATCTTTGCCGTGAAAAAAAGCGGTTCTGCCAGTGTCTCCATCTTTTAACTCATACATGTTATTTCCTTTTAAACCAATAATTTTTGCTTTAATGAAGGTGGGTGCAAATTTAGCGCAAAATCGTTTGCTCGCATCGCTCAAAATAAAATTACGGCGGTACACTTCATCACCTATGCTATACCGTTTTGTAGAGCTACGCAAATTATATCGTTTAGTTGAATTTTCCAATGCCCTATTAATATTTTCTAAAATTTCGGAACGCACAAGTTGAAGTTTATCAGGTTTGGCTACTTCAACATTACCCCCACCTAAAGACTTCAACTGGCGTAACAATTCGTATTCATTCGAGTGATTAACCATTTGCTGACCAAATAAAGCGTAATATGGTGTGAAGCCAATTGTTTGGTGATATGAGCTTCTTAAGGCCTCGGCAATTTCTTGTAAATATTTGTCCCATGTTGTTTGGTCTTTCGTAATATAGGATCTAATACCAACTATTATTGAACGGTTGACCCTTTCGCTCGCATTAGCTTGTGGACTGTATACAGCAGTGTATACGTGTTTAATACCTCTTTCATTTAAAAAGTTGTTGAAATGCCTTGATTTAAATTGCGAACCGTTATCAGATAAAATCACTTCTGGGGTTCCAAAAATACAAAACACATTTTCCTTGAGATAATCACAAACAACAGCTGCTGTAAATTTGTTTACTGCCTTAATTAATAGAAATTTTGTTAAGTGATCGAGAACAATTAATATGCCTATCTTGCCTACTTTCGATCGCGGATACGGTCCAAGGAAATCTATATATAGTTTTTGAAAGGGGCGTTGAACTTTATACTGTGCAGACGTAGGAGGTCGTAACGTTGTGTTTGGAGATTTGGTTTGATGGCACACTTTAAATTCTTTAACATCGTTCGCCATTGAAGGCCAACAAAAATTTGTTCGTAGCCTTTCCAATGTCTTTGCAATACCACCATGACATTTGTTTGGAGGACAATGTGCATTTTGGATAGTTTCGTTTGTTGAATCCTTTGGTATCCAAAGTTTCCAATTAAATAATTCTTCATCCTGATTTCCGTTTGGATGTTCTGTACGTTTGTAAATTTTATCATCCAAAATTTGAAGATCGGGAAGTTTATTTTGTTTGAGGTTTACATATTCTGCGGATGAAAATGCGTCGGAATTTAAATTAACTACGGAACATAAAACGATTTCAGATATTTCTTCAAAAATTTTGCCTCGATAGTGCATCGGGTACAACATTTTGTGAACCACGCCTGTGTTCTATTTTGAAACGATAACCTTGTAGTTTGAGGGACCAGCGTGCTAATCTTCCGCTCAGATCTGTTTGACGCATAAGCCATTTTAAACTAGCATGATCAGTTATTAGAGTGAAGTTTTGACCCTCGACATACGATCTAAATTTCTTTAAACTGAGCATAGCAGCTACGCACTCTAATTCGCTTACGCTGTAGTTTGATTGCGCTTTATTTAGCTTTTGCGAGAAATATGCTACCGGAACTTCTAAGCCTTCTTCGTTTACTTGTGCTAACACTGCGCCTACACCTAATTTACTGGCGTCACACTGAATTATAAATGGCTTCGAATAATCTGGGTTTGCAAGTACGGGAGCAGACGATAGCTGTTGTTTTAAAAATTCGAAAGCTTCCTCTGCGACTTCGCTCCAATTAAATCCTTTAGACTTTTTAAGCAAATCCATCAGTGGTGCAGTAAGAGAAGCAAAGTTTGATACAAATCGACGATACCATCCTGCCATTCCTAAAAATCTTCTTAGCTGTTTTACTGCGGTTGGTTTTGGATAATTCGCAACTGCATCTATTTTGTCTGAATCTGTTCGTAAAGTACCATTACCCACAATGTATCCTAAGTATTTAACTTCTTTTAGGCAAAATTTCTTAAGTGATGTGCAACTTCAGCCAAGATTTTTATATGCATGTCAAAACTTTCTGAGACAATTAGCAAATCTTCTAAGTACACAAATAAGCTTTCTTTGAGTTGTGCTGGAATAACTCGATCCATCAAGCGACATAAAGCTTGAGGAGCATTGCATAATCCAAATGGCATTACACGATATCTATATAAAGGACGATTGGGTACAGTGAAACAAGTAAAATCTCTTGCATTTTCTGCCAAAGGAATTTGCCAAAATGCTCTTCTCAAATCCAATGAACTGATATATTCGGCTTTTGGTAGCCTGCTAAGAATACCTTCGATATGAGGCAATGGATATGCATCTTTAATGGTTACAAAATTTACTTTTCGGGAATCAAGGCATAAATGAACTTTATCAGCTTTACGGACTAAGACAATCGGACTGGACCAGGGACTATTGAGATTCTTCTATTACTCCTAATTTGAGCATTTCATCTATTTCCTGGTGAACGAGTTTTTCAATAGCCGGAGAAATTGGAAAATACCTCTGTTTTATCGGACGGACATTTGGCTCTAATTCTATAATATGCTCCATTAATGTGGTTTTTCCTAAGTTTTCCTTGGAAAATGAAGGAAATAGGTTCTTAACAGAATCTAAACGAAATTTTTGTTCATCAGATAATTTGTGGGTATTTTGTATGTGTTCTGCAACTTCCTTCTTATCGAAATCAATTTGTGAAATAATATTGGGTGCTAGATTAAATCGTATCCAAAAATCTACCCATAAAATCAGATTTTGCGATAAACTTGGAACAATAAAAAAATCAATTTCATGTGAATTATCTTTAAATGTTTATTTTTATTGTACCGAAAACAATTTGTTCGGAGCCATCTGCTGTTCGAATTGAAATTTTATGTTTAGTTAGATTATTTTTCAAACAAACTTTCTTAGCTAAGTCATGGCCAATACAGGACACTTCAGCTCCACTGTCTAATAATCCTAAGTGAGACTCATTTAGCAAAATTACTTCAGCATATGGTCGTAAATCAAAACCGATTTTTTTAATTGAGCAAACCAATTTTGTCAAATTTGTACGTTGAGATTTAACTTTATTCCAAAATTCACGAATACGAACGGACGAGCGTTTCTTCGCTTGTAAATTCGAATTGGCATTATCCTTAAATAATTCAGATCTCCTTTGAGTATAATATTTTAACCTTTCTTCATAGGGTATAATTGATTTCATTCCTGGTTTATAATTATTTCGATTAATTTTACTATACGGGTTATCTTGGAATATGAGTAACTTTAAATTATTATTAATTAGTTCCTGCGAGGGGTTTTGCTTTGGGCCCTCGCTCTCCTTCGAGTTTTATAAATACCAACAGCACCGCATCCGTAACAAAATATTGCTCTATCTTGGACACAGTCCGTATACCTATGACCATCTTGGCGACAGTTCCAACAAATTATTTTATTGTTGTTTCTCATTTGTCTAGTAACTTCATTCACTTCGCCTTCGACTTCAATAGAATCAATTGGATTTTCCCCATTTTCAAATAAATCCAATTCATTAACTTCACGTCTACTAGAATTTTTTCGATTGTTAGTGGCCACATTTTGTGGTGTACTGGATTTAGAAATTTCGCTTATTAAGCTTTCACGCCAATAAGGTTATTGGTACATACGTATGCGTGATCTTAATCCACATTGTAAAATTTCTACTAGCTCCAGTTCTGGCAATTGAATTTGTAAATTTTCGGACATTTTTAAAACAGCATTTCTATAATCGTCAAACGATTCCGAAAAGCCTTGCTTTCGAGCTCTCATCGCATCTTTAATATCTGTATCGGTACGATGTTCTCAAAATGGGTACACAGTGCTTGACACAAATTTGGCCACGTTACACTATCAACTGATCGTCGGTATCGCCAATACCAATCCTTCACTGTAAAGTGAACCTATCTTTTGGTGTGTAATTTTACACACAACACACATTTTTAAGTGTATATTTATTTTGATAAATAAAAAAACACACATTCAAGATTTTGGCATGTTTTATTAACACGCATGCGTGTTTTTTAAAAGCACTTACAGTGGTTATACACGCAAAGTTGTGTGTAAAATGTGTCTACAAGTTTTACACACTTTAGATGTGTATGAATAACACATTTCACTTTGCGGTGTTGGCTTCATTAATGAAAATGCTTTGAATATGTTCGCAAAGAGAATTAAAATTACCACCCAGAGTATCTATAACTTGTGATTCAATTCGATAAATAAAATTTTCCACCGTTAACCGAGAACTTCCATCAAATTTGATGTCCCAACTTGAAATCAGGTGGCCGATTTTGCTGGTATTCGATCCACCTGACGAATCACTGTGCCTCGGATGGCTATAGCGATGAAAATTATCACTAACCCCATCATTATTAAGATTAATAAAACTCGGTTCTTCTCGAGGCCATTCAAAATTTATATTAGGATTTGGAGCTGAGCTGTGGCTTTCAATAGTTTCTCTAGCCGGTATGTAAGCTTGTTGTAAACGAGTAATAATGTTATTTAACGAACTATCTAGACGAGCTTCAAGAATTTGAGTAATGCGTGTGTCTAAATTTTCAAACATTGTTTGCTTGACGCGCGGATATCACTGCAGTGACAATATTTCGAATTCTACTCTCATTAAATTCTGCTCTATCATTGCTAGTTACATTAGGAACTGGTTCTGGTTGCGGCAGGGGTTGCTCTGGCTGTGGTTGTGACAAACTTGCAGCTTGCGAAGTGGAAGGTGTCTGTCGATCAGTAGGAAGATTCATTGCATTTGAAGAGTTATTTCGATTAGTACGTCCTCTAGTGCGAGCACCAGAATTTGAAGTGTTAAGATGGCCGAACTCTGTGCTTCTGCAAGTAGCTCTGCACTGTGGACAAGTCGAGTTTCTTTTTAACCAAGTTAAAAGACAACTGCGATGAAAACGATGACTACAGGTAGTTCTCAAAATATCAACACTTTCACTTAAATTCTCGCGACATATGGTACAAGTACTTTGGGTTTGTGGTGGCACGTGTTCGTTGCTATGACGTATTGACATTTTCTCATTAAAAATATTTTCTCTTATTAAACCGGAATACTTCAGCTTTCCAAGAAAGTTTACATCGAAATTGATAAATAAAGAATAGGAATCTTAATGATTTTACTCTTAAGTAGATGGGCATAATTATTAAAATGTACAACAATCCAAAACAAAATTTTTATCGCTGTCCGATTTTTAAAACAAGTAACTAATTATTTCTAAAGTGGACATAAACAAACGTTATGTAATTCCAGCAAAAATCAAGAGATTATCTGTCTTGATATCAATCCTGCAACTATTTAGACAAAAAAAAAATTTAAATATGGTTGGTCAGTAAAACCTATAACGTATAGTTGATTTTAGACTGTAATCCCAAACCAATTAAAACAAATCCTTCTTTTTAAAAAAGTTTAAAGTTGTCATGAAATTTTGCGTTTAAATTGAATTCTTATTTGTAGCGGTTAGTAACCTAGCATTTAGCTCAATTTAAACTAAAGTTCCTGCTAAAATTCTAAATGAATATAAAGCAAACTGAAATGGTGTTAAAAAAAAGGTATTGTGGACAAAAGTATGAACCTATCGAATATTAAGAAAATTATTTAAATAACCTCCGTTAGGGTCCATACGTTGGGCGCCATTTCTGTTATGAACGCTACTACTCAATGGAAATTATTAATGTGGCACGAAGTTGTTGGTAGTTAGCAGATGGAAGAATTGAGGTTTGTTAATCTATAGCTACCCAGTGTGCATCTGGCTTGTCCCGGTAGCTTCAGTTTCGAGGGTTCAATGTAAGTAGCTATGGATTTGCTAAACTACATGCCGTATTCGTAGCATAACAAAAAGATAATATGCACACGATTAACATATCGTACGATCAACCATATCCGGAAACGAAACAGACAGACAGGATTGCAACAGACAACAACATCATGACGAATTGGACCTTGTACATTTATTGTTAGCAGCCTGAGATGACATTAGACGCTCTATACCCTCCCTCCATGACTTTAGGAATATTGGTAAAGTCCCAATAATTACCCCTACAACCTACTAAATTTCAGACCATGTCAAAGAAAGTTTTTACCAATTCATAATTATGGATTTATTAACTAATTCAAACGTGAATTATAAAAGGTAACGAATGCATATAATCAGTGATATTAAAGGACCTTAACAATAGCATGTTCAAAAAAATTAAATGTGGTAAATATATATATATATTCAGGTTAGCTTTGGAAATTATAAGATAATTACTAATATTTTATATAAATTTCTATGTTTGAATTTTCATTTAAAATAACTAGAAAACATTAAGAGAAAAAGAAAGCGCAAAAAAAATCATATCAAAAAAAAATTTGAATTTGTGAAATTCTTCTACATGCGAAATAGCAGTCAGCTGTTTCGTTTCGTTTCCATATATATTATTTTTTTATTATATACAAAGTTCAATGACCCTTTATCTGGTCTTTAATTTGGTTGCTCTTTTTGAGTTGTCATAAAGAGAAGAGCGAAAATAAATTTAGTAAGTTAATAATGGAGTGACTTACCGTTCATTTTCCCTGGATCACGTGAAGGCCTTCCAACGATGCTCCGCTCTGGCAAAATCTACACCGAAATAAATTTATTCATCGCTCTAACCTATTTTATGTATATTTCTTTTTTTTTATATTTTTTTTCTTTTCTAGCGCTGAATTTCGCTAACCAAAAAAAACTTCACTTAACTTCTTTAAATTATTCTATAATAATTACTAATTTCTTCTTTAATTTTCAAATTTTTTTTTTTTCTTCTTTCTTTTTCCTTCTTTTTTTTTCTTACACTATTACTCCATTTAATCGCAACTTTTCGTTTTGGTTTTTCTTTAACTCGCGAATAGGTTTTACTTCGATTTTAATATCTACTTTACATTAACAAATTAAGCAAACGCATAACCGTGGTTTAGACGAGTAATCCGTGGATCCTCACGGCGGAGAAAAAGAACTAACTTATTCTTAATGCATATGCCTTTTGAAACATGATTTGGT
Source organism: Heteromyza rotundicornis (assembly GCA_951394025.1). Taxonomy (NCBI): domain Eukaryota; kingdom Metazoa; phylum Arthropoda; class Insecta; order Diptera; family Heleomyzidae; genus Heteromyza; species Heteromyza rotundicornis. The sequence goes on along the minus strand of OX596013.1, from coordinate 1,705,996 downwards.
TATCTCTAGGAGATGTATAAAAATTTGATACATTTTTTTTGTTGTAGAAAAAGAGAATAAGTTGGTTGCCAATTCCTTGATTGTAGGTGCGGTTGGTTTTGGGCTGAGTTGATGCTTGAAGCTGTTGCGGGATTTGGTTAGCCAAATCTATGCTGGCGCACCGTTCCTCAACTTCAATTATTTCCTCAGATTTTTGTGCTAATAAAATTTTATTTGGTTAGCCTTAAGTCGTTGCAAATTATTATTTTTTTTAAATAAGAAAACTTACGTGGATATTTTAATTCCAAACGAATGAAATAAAATGTATGTAATAAAATTTTACAATAAAACAATAAACTTTAAATTTGTATTTCAAATCTTAAGTCACTGCGGATTTTCCTTCTGGTTGACTGGAATTGATCTGTCTTCTCGAACGTTCAAATTTTAAAGAGGTCGGAAAAAGGAAGTTAACCATTTAGGTTAATTATCAAAGCGTGCTACATGTTTGAAATGCATGGCAAATCAGCTGTTACCCATTGCCGTGGTGAATTAAGTTTTTCTTGCCTGAATATCTTTGCCGTGAAAAAAAGCGGTTCTGCCAGTGTCTCCATCTTTTAACTCATACATGTTATTTCCTTTTAAACCAATAATTTTTGATTTAATGAAGGTGGGTGCAAATTTAGCGCAAAATCGTTTGCTCGCATCGCTCAAATTAAAATTACGGCGGTACACTTCATCACCTATGCTATACCGTTTTGTAGAGCTACGCAAATTATATCGTTTAGTTGAATTTTCCAATGCCCTATTAATATTTTCTAAAATTTCGGAACGCACAAGTTGAAGTTTATCAGGTTTGGCTACTTCAACATTACCCCCACCTAAAGACTTCAACTGGCGTAACAATTCGTATTCATTCGAGTGATTAACCATTTGCTGACCAAATAAAGCGTAATATGGTGTGAAGCCAATTGTTTGGTGATATGAGCTTCTTAAGGCCTCGGCAATTTCTTGTAAATATTTGTCCCATGTTGTTTGGTCTTTCGTAATATAGGATCTAATACCAACTATTATTGAACGGTTGACCCTTTCGCTCGCATTAGCTTGTGGACTGTATACAGCAGTGTATACGTGTTTAATACCTCTTTCATTTAAAAAGTTGTTGAAATGCCTTGATTTAAATTGCGAACCGTTATCAGATAAAATCACTTCTGGGGTTCCAAAAATACAAAACACATTTTCCTTGAGATAATCACAAACAACAGCTGCTGTAAATTTGTTTACTGCCTTAATTAATAGAAATTTTGTTAAGTGATCGAGAACAATTAATATGCCTATCTTGCCTACTTTCGATCGCGGATACGGTCCAAGGAAATCTATATATAGTTTTTGAAATGGGCGTTGAACTTTATACTGTGCAGACGTAGGAGGTCGTAACGTTGTGTTTGGAGATTTGGTTTGATGGCACACTTTAAATTCTTTAACATCGTTCGCCATTGAAGGCCAACAAAAATTTGTTCGTAGCCTTTCCAATGTCTTTGCAATACCACCATGACATTTGTTTGGAGGACAATGTGCATTTTGGATAGTTTCGTTTGTTGAATCCTTTGGTATCCAAAGTTTCCAATTAAATAATTCTTCATCCTGATTTCCGTTTGGATGTTCTGTACGTTTGTAAATTTTATCATCCAAAATTTGAAGATCGGGAAGTTTATTTTGTTTGAAGTTTACATATTCTGCGGATGAAAATGCGTCGGAATTTAAATTAACTACGGAACATAAAACGATTTCAGATATTTCTTCAAAAATTTTGCCTCGATAGTGCATCGGGTACAACATTTTGTGAACCACGCCTGTGTTCTATTTTGAAACGATAACCTTGTAGTTTGAGGGACCAGCGTGCTAATCTTCCGCTAAGATCTGTTTGACGCAATAGCCATTTTAAACTAGCATGATCAGTTATTAGAGTGAAGTTTTGACCCTCGACATACGATCTAAATTTCTTTAAACTGAGCATAGCAGCTAAGCACTCTAATTCGCTTACGCTGTAGTTTGATTGCGCTTTATTTAGCTTTTGCGAGAAATATGCTACCGGAACTTCTAAGCCTTCTTTGTTTACTTGTGCTAACACTGCGCCTACACCTAATTTACTGGCGTCACACTGAATTATAAATAGCTTCGAATAATCTGGGTTTGCAAGTACGGGAGCAGACGATAGCTGTTGTTTTAAAAATTCGAAAGCTTCCTCTGCGACTTCGCTCCAATTAAATCCTTTAGACTTTTTAAGCAAATCCATCAGTGGTGCAGTAAGAGATGCAAAGTTTGATACAAATCGACGATACCATCCTGCCATTCCTAAAAATCTTCTTAGCTGTTTTACTGTGGTTGGTTTTGGATAATTCGCAACTGCATCTATTTTGTCTGAATCTGTTCGTAAAGTACCATTACCCACAATGTATCCTAAGTATTTAACTTCTTTTAGGCAAAATTTCTTAAGTGATGTGCAACTTCAGCCAAGATTTTTATATTCATGTCAAAACTTTCTGAGACAATTAGCAAATCTTCTAAGTACACAAATACGCTTTCTTTGAGTTGTGCTGGAATAACTCGATCCATCAAGCGACATAAAGCTTGAGGAGCATTGCATAATCCAAATGGCATTACACGATATCTATATAAAGGACGATTGGGTACAGTGAAACAAGTAAAATCTCTTGCATTTTCTGCCAAAGGAATTTGCCAAAATGCTCTTCTCAAATCCAATGAACTGATATATTCGGCTTTTGGTAGCCTGCTAAGAATACCTTCGATATGAGGCAATGGATATGCATCTTTAATGGTTACAAAATTTACTTTTCGGGAATCAAGGCATAAATGAACTTTATCAGCTTTACGGACTAAGACAATCGGACTGGACCAGGGACTATTGAGATTCTTCTATTACTCCTAATTTGAGCATTTCATCAATTTCCTGGTGAACGAGTTTTTCAATAGCCGGAGAAATTGGAAAATACCTCTGTTTTATCGGACGGACATTTGGCTCTAATTCTATAATATGCTCCAATAATGTGGTTTTTCCTAAGCCTTCCTTGGCAAATGAAGGAAATAGGTTCTTAACAGAATCTAAACGCAATTTTTGTTCATCAGATAATTTGTGAGTATTTTGTATGTGTTCTGCAACTTCCTTCTTATCGAAATCAATTTGTGAAATAATATTGGGTGCTAGATTAAATCGTATCCAAAAATCTACCCCTAAAATCAGATTTTGCGATAAACTTGGAACAATAAAAAAATCTATTTCATGTGAATTATCTTTAAATGTTTATTTTTATTGTACCGAAAACAATTTGTTCGGAGCCATCTGCTGTTCGAATTGAAATTTTATGTTTAGTTAGATTATTTTTCAAACAAACTTTCTTAGCTAAGTCATGGCCAATACAGGACACTTCAGCTCCACTGTCTAATAATCCTAAGTGAGACTCATTTAGCAAAATTACTTCAGCATATGGTCGTAAATCTAAACCGATTTTTTTAATTGAGCAAACCAATTTTGTCAAATTTGTACGTTGAGATTTAACTTTATTCCAAAATTCACGAATACGAACGGACGAGCGTTTCTTCGCTTGTAAATTCGAATTGGCATTATCCTTAAATAATTCAGATCTCCTTTGAGTATAATATTTTAACCTTTCTTCATAGGGTATAATTGATTTCATTCCTGGTTTATAATTATTTCGATTAATTTTACTATACGGGTTATCTTGGAATATGAGTAACTTTAAATTATTATTAATTAGTTCCTGCGAGGGTTTTGCTTTGGGCCCTCGCTCTCCTTCGAGTTTCCCGGATTGCACACAATACAGTTGGGTTTATAAATACCAACAGCACCGCATCCGTAACAAAATATTGCTCTATCTTGGACACAGTCCGTATACCTATGACCATCTTGGCGACAGTTCCAACAAATTATTTTATTGTTGTTTCTCATTTGTCTAGTAACTTCATTCACTTCGCCTTCGACTTCAATAGAATCAATTGGATTTTCCCCATTTTCAAATAAATCCAATTCATTAACTTCACGTCTACTAGAATTGTTACTGGATTTAAAAATTTCGCTTATTAAGCTTTCACGCCAATGAGGTTATTGGTACATACAGTAATTGCTGACGTATGCGTGATCTTAATCCACGTTCTAAAATTTCTACTAGCTCCAGTTCTGGCAATTGAATTTGTAAATTTTCGGACATTTTTAAAACAGCATTTCTATACTCGTCAAACGATTCCGAAAAGCCTTGCTTTCGAGCTCTCATCGCATCTTTAATATCTGTATCGGTACGATGTTCTCAAAATGGGTACGCAGTGCTTGACACAAATTTGGCCAAGTTACACTATCAACTGATCGTCGGTATCGCCAATACCAATCCTTCACTGCAAAGTGAACCTATCTTTTGGTGTGTAATTTTACACACAACACACATTTTTAAGTGTATATTTATTTTGATAAATAAAAAAAACACACATTCAAGATTTTGGCATGTTTTATTGACACGCATGCGTGTTTTTTAAAAGCACTTACAGTGGTTATACACGCAAAGTTGTGTGTAAAATGTGTCTACAAGTTTTACACACTTTAGGTGTGTATGAATAACACTTTTCACTATGCAGTGTTGGCTTCATTAATGAAAATGCTTTGAATATGTTCGCAAAGAGAATTAAAATTACCACCCAGAGTATCTATAACTTGTGATTCAATTCGATAAATAAAATTTTCCACCGATAACCGAGAACTTCCATCAAATTTGATGTCCCAACTTGAAATCAGGTGGCCGATTTTGCTGGTATTCGATCCACCTGACGAATCACTGTGCCTCGGATGGCTATAGCGATGAAAATTATCACTAACCCCATCATTATTAAGATTAATAAAACTCGGTTCTTCTCGAGGCCATTCAAAATTTATATTAGGATTTGGAGCTGAGCTGTGGCTTTCAATAGTTTCTCTAGTCGGTATGTAAGCTTGTTGTAAACGAGTAATAATGTTATTTAACTAACTATCTAGACGAGCTTCAAGAATTTGAGTAATGCGTGTGTCTAAATTTTCAAACATTGTTTGCTTGACGCGCGGATATCACTGCAGTGACAATATTTCGAATTCTACTCTCATTAAATTCTGCTCTATCATTGCTAGTTACATTAGGAACTGGTTCTGGTTGCGGCAGGGGTTGCTCTGGCTGTGGTTGTGACAAACTTGCAGCTTGCGAAGTGGAAGGTGTCTGTCGATCAGTAGGAAGATTCATTGCATTTGAAGAGTTATTTCGATTAGTACGTCCTCTAGTGCGAGCACCAGAATTTGAAGTGTTAAGATGGCCGAACTCTGTGCTTCTGCAAGTAGCTCTGCACTGTGGACAAGTCGAGTTTCTTTTTAACCAAGTTAAAAGACAACTGCGATGAAAACGATGACTACAGGTAGTTCTCAAAATATCAACACTTTCACTTAAATTCTCGCGACATATGGTACAAGTACTTTGGGTTTGTGGTGGCACGTGTTCGTTGCTATGACGTATTGACATTTTCTCATTAAAAATATTTTCTCTTATTAAACCGGAATACTTCAGCTTTTCAAGAAAGTTTACATCGAAATTGATAAATTAAGAATAGGAATCTTAATGATCTTACTCTTAAGTAGATGGGCATAATTATTAAAATGTACAACAATCCAAAACAAAATTTTTATCGCTGTCCGATTTTTAAAGCAAGTAACTAATTATTTCTAAAGTGGACATAAACAAACGTTATGTAATTCCAGCAAAAATCAAGAGATTATCTGTCTTGATATCAATCCTGCAACTATTTAGACAAAAAAAAATGTAAATATGGTTGGTCAGTAAAACCTATAACGTATAGTTGATTTTAGACTGTAATCCCAAACCAATTAAAACAAATCCTTCTTATTAAAAAAGTTTAAAGTTGTCATGAAATTTTGCGTTTAAATTGAATTCTTATTTGTAGCGGTTAGTAACCTAGCATTTAGCTCAATTTAAACTAAAGTTCCTGCTAAAATTCTAAATGAATATAAAGCAAACTGAAATGGTGTTAAAAAAAAGGTATTGTGGACAAAAGTATGAACCTATCGAATATTAAGAAAATTATTTAAATAACCTCCGTTAGGGTCCCTACGTTGGGCGCCATTTCTGTTATGAACGCTACTACTCAATGGAAATTATTAATGTGGCACGAAGTTGTTGGTAGTTAGCAGATGGAAGAATTGAGGTTTGATAATCTATAGCTACCCCGTGTGCATCTGGCTTGTCCCGGCAGCTTCAGTTTCGAGGGTTCAATGTAAGTAGCTATGGATTTGCTAAACTACATGCCGTATTCGTAGCATAACAAAAATATAATATGCACACGATTAACATATCGTACGATCAACCATATCCGGAAACGAAACAGGCAGACAGGATTGCAACAGACAACAACATCATGACGAATTGGACCTTGTACATTTATTGTTAGCAGCCTGAGATGACATTAGCCGCTCTATACCCTCCCTCCATGACTTTAGGAATATTGGTAAAGTCCCAATAATTACCCCTACAACCTACTAAATTTCAGACCATGTCAAAGAAAGTTTTTACCAATTCATAATTATGGATTTATTAACTAATTCAAACGTGAATTATAAAAGGTAACGAATGTATATAATCAGTGATATTAAAAGACCTTAACAATAGCATGTTCAAAAAAATTAAATGTGGTAAATATATATATATTCAGGTTAGCTTTGGAAATTTAAGATAATTACTAATATTTTATATAAATTTCTATGTTTGAATTTTCATTTAAAATAACTAGAAAACATTAAGAAAAAAAAAAAGCGCAAAAAAAAATCATATCAAAAAAAAATTTGAATTTGTGAAATTCTTTTACATGCGAAATAGCAGTCAGCTGTTTCGTTTCGTTTCCATATATATTATTTTTTTATTATATTCAATGACCCTTTATCTGGTCTTTAATTTGGTTGCTCTTTATGAGTTGTCATAAAGAGAAGAGCGAAAATAAATTTAGTAAGTTAATAATGGAGTGACTTACCGTTCATTTTCCCGGGATCGCGTGAAGGCCTTCCAACGATGCTCCGCTCTGGCAAAATCTACACCGAAATAAATTTATTCATCGCTCTACCCTGTTTTATGTATAATTCTTTTTTTTATCAAATTTTTTATATTTTTTTTCTTTTCTAGCGCTGAATTTCGCTAACCAAAAAAAACTTCACTTATTAACTTCTTTAAATTATTCTATAATAATTACTAATTTCTTCTTTAATTTTCTAATTTTTTTTTCCTTCTTTCTTTTTCCTTCTTTTTTTTTCTTACATTATTACTCCATTTAATCGCAACTTTTCGTTTTGGTTTTTCTTTAACTCGCGAATAGGTTTTACTTCGATTTTAATATCTACTTTACATTAACAAATTAAGAAAACGCATAACCGTGGTTTCGACGAGTAATCCGTGGATCCTCACGGCGGAGAAAAATAACTAACTTATTCTTAAAGCATATGCCTTTTGAAACATGATTTGGTTATGGGAATTTTCCCGTTACTCCTATCAAATGCTCTAGCTATCTCTAGATCTTTCTATAGGAAGTATTTGATAAAAAAAATAAATCTCTAGGAGATGTATAAAAATTTGATAAATTTTTGTTGTTGTAGAAAAAGAGAATAAGTTTGTTGCCAATTCCTTGATTGTAGGTGCGTTGGTTTTGGGCTGAGTTGATGCTTGAAGCTGTTGCGGGATTTGGTTAGCCAAATCTATGCTGGCGCACCGTTCCTCAACTTCAATTATTTCCTCAAAATTATTTGGCCAGATTTTTGTGCTAATAAAATTTTATTTGGCTAACTAAAGTCGTTGCAAATTATTATTTTTTTTAAATAAGAAAACTTACGTGGATACGTGAAAAAAAATGTATGTAATAAAATTTTACAATAAAAAAATAAACTTTAAATTTGTATTTCAAACTGGATTTGATCTGTCTTCTCGAACGTTCAAATTTTAAAGAGGTCGGAAAAAGGAAGTTAACCATTTAGGTTAATTATCAAAGCGTGCTACATGTTTGAAATGCATGGCAAATCAGCTGTGAAAAGCTCTAAGCCGGGAACCTGACAATGCAGTTCATTGCCAATGCAATGACGTAAAACAAACAGACCCATTGCCGTGGTGAATTAAGTTTTTCTTGCCTGAATATCTTTGCCGTGAAAAAAAGCGGTTCTGCCAGTGTCTCCATCTTTTAACTCATACATGTTATTTCCTTTTAAACCAATAATTTTTGCTTTAATGAAGGTGGGTGCAAATTTAGCGCAAAATCGTTTGCTCGCATCGCTCAAAATAAAATTACGGCGGTACACTTCATCACCTATGCTATACCGTTTTGTAGAGCTACGCAAATTATATCGTTTAGTTGAATTTTCCAATGCCCTATTAATATTTTCTAAAATTTCGGAACGCACAAGTTGAAGTTTATCAGGTTTGGCTACTTCAACAAACGAGACAGATATATTTCATAATTTTTCTCTCTTGTATTAAATGTCATGCTGTTTCAGAATTATGAAATATTGGCAGCATGGTTGCATTTCGGCATTGAAATTCAGTTGAGATTGTAGTGAAAAATTATTTAACAGATTTTCGACGATTAGATTAACCACAGAAATAGTAATTGTTGTTTGTGTTTTCCATATAAAATAAAAAATATTTTTTTAGCACATTTTTTGGTTAGATTAACCTATCTTTTTTCTTTGTGTGCATGACAAATGAATTTTTTCATTATTTGTGAACTAACGTGGTCCAAAATTGCATGGAGAAAATTTTTGTTCGCTTGAGATCCACGATCTCAGTTTATATGGGAAAATCCGAGTATCGGGGGACACGTGTTAATGTTGACCTAGGATGCCGAAATTTGTTTGTTAATTTTTTCTCACCAAATGAAACTATTTGAGGGGTATCGTGGATCTCCAGAAAAAGAAAGTTCATTTTGGACCACGCTGCACAGCGTGGTCCCAAGCTCCATATGAGCTTGGGACAAAAATCGAAGGAGTATTCTGAATAAATTGAAACTAAGTTTCAATAGCTTTAGCTTTAATAACGGATTCTAGTGGTTCTTGATTAGCTGATTTCAAATTTGGTAACCGTTTTTGGCTTGCAGTTGTAGTTTAGCAGGTACATTAATGCAAAAACATTAACAAATCTTTTTAATAAATTTAATATTATAACTATTGAAAAGATCAATACATTTTTATAATCTTGAATACTTTGTAAAGAAAAATGTATATTATACTATATTATATTATGTATATTCTACTATTAGGGGTATTCACGGATTGGTGTACTTGATAGTGTACTTTTGTCGAAGTGACGTATTCACTTTTACAATCAATTTTACCTGTATTCTCAATTTTAATAATTCTGGCACATCTTTTATTTTTTTATTTGTTTAACATTTACCAGCATTGCTTGGTAAAGTAACAAACCCCAAGAAATCCTGAAAAATCTGGAGAACCCGGGATTGCCAAAACCATTCGGTATTGACCGCTTTAGTCAATAGGAAGAAGAGAGAAGAGTAAAATAGAGAAAAATTAAATCACATTGGATCAACAATATTTCAATTGAGCCTTTAGTTACTATACATACATTAATATCAATATATTAATAAAAGTACATACATTCATCACATTTTACCATTTTATTTACATTATGAACTTTTTGAAAAGTTTTTTTGATATAAAATCGTAATTTTAGGCATTTACAAAATAAAATTTTTTTTAAAAAGTTGGTAAAAAATGGTGAATTTATTTTTTTTTCTGAAAGAAAACACATTGAACTTTAAAAAAAAAAAAAAATTTTCACTAACTTTTACGCACTTTTTTTTACAATCCATAATTTTTTGGGTTTTTTTTTGTTTTTTACTTGAAAAACTTTTTTTTTTCATGGTACTCACAAATTTTTACATCGAAGTTTAATGACAACTATTTTATTTTTCATTTTTTAATACAATAATAAAATTTATAAAAAAGTAAAGTTTGTATCATTCTTGCCAAAAATGCCTTTTGGGCAATTTTTTTCGCCAAGTTATCAAAAATGAATTTTTTTGTTCCAGCATTTGTTATCAAATTTCCCTAATTTGAAAATAATCCACGGACGTCAAAAAAATTTTAATCAAATAAGAAAGTTCATATTTTTTTTAGTCAATGTATTACCTTTCCAAAAATACCATATTTTATATAATTGATGACATCAAACTTTCTGAATTTTGTCTATGGGACAAATCACTGTGCGCTGGTGTTTACTGCTACCAGTGATAATTTGATATTCTTATGAAAAAATTTGGTTAATACTTAAAGTTGTATTGTTACTAAATTTAGATCGGTTATTTTGTTGAAAATAAGTAATAAATATTACGTTTATTTTTAATAACAAATTTGACTCGTAAAATTTGACGCGTAAATTTTACGTTTTGACGTCAAAATATTTTACGCGGACATCACTGACTGTTACACTCACAACAATTTACTTGCCAGAAAATACAAAAACATAATTGTTTTTGGTTCGATTGGCGTGCACTCCATACGTTTATTTAGTAAAAAATTCAGCCTTAAATTGAACAATATTTGTTATTAAATTTAGATCGGTTCTTTTGTTGAAAATAAGTAATAAATATTACGTTTATTTTTAATAACAAATTTGACTCGTAAAATTTGACGCGTAAATTTTACGTTTTGACGTCAAAATATTTTAATTTAATTTTTAATTCGCACAGTTTCACAATCATACGTCTGCCCATTCGCCACCCATCGCCAAATACAAAATTGCAACGAAATTCCTTGAAAAGGGCTTGAGGTACAGAGCTTTAAAAATTTTAGGCCGTGGCAGTGGGCGGACTTTAAATTTTCATATGCAGCGCTTTGCCCATTCATCACCCTACACCCTGAATTATAGCATATAAAAATAATATTTGCCATGCATATACCTATGTCGAGGCCAATGAAATAACATAGGGTAGAAGGGGGAGGATTCGCCACTGGGGCGCATATGCCACCCCCACTTTTTTAAAAACTAAAAACTCTTTGAAATTGACATTATGGGTAGTTTGTGCATATATCGATCAAGTTTCTTCCTCACTGACTGTTACACTCACAACAATTTACTTGCCAGAAAATACAAAAACATAATTGTTTTTGGTTCGATTGGCGTGCACTCCATACGTTTATTTAGTAAAAAATTCAGCCTTAAATTGAACAATATTTGTTATTAAATTTAGATCGGTTCTTTTGTTGAAAATAAGTAATAAATATTACGTTTATTTTTAATAACAAATTTGACTCGTAAAATTTGACGCGTAAATTTTACGTTTTGACGTCAAAATATTTTACGCGGACATCACTGACTGTTACACTCACAACAATTTACTTGCCAGAAAATACAAAAACATAATTGTTTTTGGTTCGATTGGCGTGCACTCCATACGTTTATTTAGTAAAAAATTCAGCCTTAAATTGAACAATATTTTTCATTTTATTCATATCACTCATATTATGGGCGATTCATTTAAAGTGGGAAACCCCTCGGAAACGATTCGATTGTGCAGGTGAGTAGTCAAAACATATGAAATTTGACAGTTCTTTTAAGCAACTGCCGGTTTTCGAGGGGCTTCTTACTTTAAATTAATACCCTTTATATTTTTAATTTTATTGTACTTGTCATTTTTAGAATTGTGATACATAAAAAATATTAATTGAATATTTTCTACCTTACTTTGAAATACTCATCGAACTACCAAAAATTTTCGATATGTATTGAATATGTTCTACCTTACTTGGAAATATTCATCGAAAAATTGCTTCCAAAAATATTCGATATGTACTCAGACTACACTGCAAAGTGAACCTATCTTTTGGTGTGTAATTTTACACACAACACACATTTTTAAGTGTATATTTGTGACTTGTAGACACATTTTACACACAATTTTGCGTGTATAAACACTGTAAGTGCTTTAAAAAAAACACGCATGCGTGTTAATAGAACATGCCAAAATCTTGAATGTGTGTTTTTTTTATTTATCTAAATAAATATACACTTAAAAATGTGTGTTGTGTGTAAAATTTCACACCAAAAGATAGGTTCACTTTGCAGGGTAGTATTGAAATACTCGTTGAAATACTGCCCACAAATCTTTAAGTTCTGTCGCCTTCTTGTTCAGGTAATCTTCAGTTTTTCTTAGCTTAGTTGGCTTCCAGGTGACGGGAACTTTATGTCTCCTAGAGTGGTGGCATTTTGTGTCCGTCACTTTGAAATGCGAAACACCTAATTCCAGGCAGCCCGAATGTATTTCGGTTTTTTGTGAAAATATAAAAAACTTTAAAAAAATAAAGAGGCAATAAAGACACAACTCAAAAAGTCATATTCTAAGGTAGTCAAGATTTTTTGGGTGTTATTTAATTTTTAATTCGCACAGTTTCACAATCATACGTCTGCCCATTCGCCACCCATCGCCAAATACAAAATTGCAACGAAATTCCTTGAAAAGGGCTTGAGGTACAGAGCTTTAAAAATTTTAGGCCGTGGCAGTGGGCGGACTTTAAATTTTCATATGCAGCGCTTTGCCCATTCATCACCCTACACCCTGAATTATAGCATATAAAAATAATATTTGCCATGCATATACCTATGTCGAGGCCAATGAAATAACATAGGGTAGAAGGGGGAGGATTCGCCACTGGGGCGCATATGCCACCCCCACTTTTTTAAAAACTAAAAACTCTTTGAAATTGACATTATGGGTAGTTTGTGCATATATCGATCAAGTTTCTTCCCTAAGTACATGACCTTTCTACCTCAATCGTGATCACGGCAAAACGTGTTTGTTTGTTTTTAGGGGTGCTGTGAAATTTTTTTTGATATTAAATTCAATTCGTTAAAAGTAGAAATATGAAAAAAGAATTTGTGTGAGTGGGAACACCTGGGGCACAGTCGCCGAATCGCATCTGGGGCACATACGTCAGTGTATTTGGTATAACAAAACCGACCAACAAATTTTTAAAGAAGAGTAAAAAAAGAATCATTAAATTAAGTTCATCAATTTTGTTAGAAAAATCGTTTGGAAAGTTGCATTTAACTCGGATCTCATTTACTAACTTTTTTTACATTTTGTGAAAAATTTTTCCTAAAAAAGTAATAAAGGCATTTGTTTAATGTTTTATTTTAGTTTCTGATATTCAATACCTAAATAAAATATTAACTTTGCCGAAAAAGTCTCCGCGTTTTTAAATTATACCCCTTGGCGATTCTACCCCATGGTTGGGGCAGTTTCGCCATTTTGGCTATTTTTGAAATTCGTTGAAAAAGTAGTGGAAAGTTTTTAGATGTATGCTTTTAGACGTTAAAATATTAAAGTTATTAAATGTGAGTTTCAAAGTGTACAAACATTTGTAAGAAAAGATAATTGGTTATTTTTTAAAAATCTTTGAAAAAAACGTGGCGAATGCGCCCCCTTCTACCCTACATTTTGATATGTGTTTCATTAAAATTATTGACGAGAGCGAAATTTTCGGAATTTTTTCAAGATTTTTTCAGGATTACCTAGAAATGACTTATGTAACGAATTTCTAACTTTTTTTTTTTTACCGCTCTCCCCCGCCCTGGCCGCTACCATATGGTAACACTCGTCACAACAAAAGCAAAATTACCTAATTTAAGACATTATTGTTTAGAACTTCTTTTTTTTGAAATGTTTGAAAGTTTAGCAATGTTTTAAGATTTATTTTGTAAAAATGAATGTAATCGATCAATTTTTTTAAATCTAAAAGTTTTTTAAAAAAAAATTTTGCTAAAAAAAATTCTATAAATTCAGGAGCATTTTTGATCACAAAAGTTTCTTCAGCAAAGTAGTTTGTTTTTAAAAAACGCACATTTTTGGATAAAAAAAATTGTATAGAAAAGTAGGTCAGTTTTTAACTAGGTGTCCTGGTAGTCATCATAGAATGGGGTCCAATAGACCTTTTCAATAGTAATAAAGTGGATATTCTTAAAATGTTGGTAGTCAGTCAAAATTACTACAAAAGGCTGGCCCTAATTATCTGTCCGCCACTGTATATAACATGTATCTACTAAGGCATTCAATCCCGGGATCCCGAATCCCGAAATCCCGGGATCCCGAACGTTTTCTAAATCCCGGAAACCCCGTATTTTGATTCCGGAATCCCGGGATTAAAAAAATTGAATTTTTATGCATTGTTTAAGATATTTTCGACGCTTTTCTACAAAAATACTGCAGTGCGTTTACTTTCAATCCAATTGGTAAACACAAAAAGCTCACTTTCGTAGACTTAGTGCTACACACACAAAAAATTAAGACAATTTTTGTCAATAACAGTGAACAAAACATTTTTATCGATCTGAATAAAATTTTTTCAAATTGAAACAATTTTTTTTATTCGACAAAAAGGTAGATATAATTAATAAAATTATTTTGCTGACCGTTTGAGTGTTGTACTTTTGAATGGATTCAGCGTGGCAAAATAAATAATAAAGCAACTCAATTTAACACATAAATTACACTGTACAACAATTTAAGGCAAATTTTTTAGGGCCTCTACGAAATTTTTGTGGGATGATAGTATTGTATGTGACAGTAAAACCCTAGCTGGGTTTTGCTCCACCTCATCACAATTTTTTTTTAGACGTCATAATGCATGTCACAGCTTTTCATTTGTAAAAAGTATTTAGCGGTTGAACTGATTTAGATAATCCCGTACTCTTTTTTTTGTTGGAAAGGTAATTTCTTGATCTTTCCTCCAGTTTTAAGGAATTGAAAATCGTACTAGTAGTTGTTTACAAATCGGAATTTGAACGTTTTAATTTTTTTATATTTTTATTTATTTTTTTTTTAAATTTAAAGTTGCAACGTTCAAATTCCGATTTCTCAACAACTTCTAGTTCGATTGTTCGATTTTTGTTTAATGCAATATTTATAAAAATAATATTTACGTTGAATTAAAAAAAAATTAAGCTTAAAATATTGTTGCAACAGTTTTTTCTTAAATCCCGAAAATCCCGAACAAATCCCGGGATCCCGGGATTGTAATTTCAAATCCCGAAATCCCGGGATTTTCAAAAACACTTCGGGATTGAATGCCTTAGTATCTACACCTACACCAAAATACTGCTTAGGTTTTCAATAACATAAGAAATATCTCCATATGACCTGAAATTGGAAAGGTCCTCGTCATCATTTCATTTGACATACATAACTTACATGGCTGTACAAGAGGTGTACGATGAAGACCATAGGAAGTACCTCCTTCTTCTTCCTCCTAATCATCTTGTCCAGCCAAATAAAATTATGCTCGCCTAAATGTCTTCATCGTAATGTAAATTTGTTAAAAAAACAATTGAGTAAGTTTCAACCGGTCGAAGTAAACCTATATATACCATGCACCCTTCCATCTGAGACCTGGTCGCTATCTTCCGCTCATTCCACCGACGGTACTCACATGTGCTCCATTTAGTAGTATTTTTTTACGTTCATCAGCTCGGCATGACCTAGCCATCTTAGACGTGGATTTTGTATGCGTCATGATGTCATGTCATGATCGGATTATTGCTCATATAGCTTTTGCGGCACTCACCATCGACGCAAAGCGAACAATATATCTTACGGATAATTTTCCTACCACAATTCCCGTGAAATTGGGTAACATTTGTTACAAAGCTCGACTTTCACTTGTATGGAAGGTAGGCGTGGCAGTTGATCGATTTCGCCCATTTGCAATACCAACTCCTTCTAGGACCTCCAAAGGATAAATTCAATGTTTGGACCGCCTAGCTTTCATTTAGCTCCTTCAATAGACAATACCAATCAAAATAACGGACAGACATACGGATATGGCTAAATCAACTTAAGAGGTGCTGCTAATTTTTCATAAGTGTACCAAGTACATAACCACACTTTAAAGACAATTTATAGATAAAATATATTTAACTTTGTATGAATAAAGCTAAAAAAAAATATATTTCCAACCAATATATAGATAAAATTTACTTCATTTTACAAAAAATACTCAAATATGTACGCAAATATGTATATAAACACGTACAAAAAATTATTTTAAATCATACAAACAATTTCAGTAAGAAAATTTAAATTTGCTAGGGTTGTGACGAGCCCATATGGTATCAGCAAAATTCAAAATGATAAAACGGTAATACTGAAGTTATAAATAATTTTTTTTATACGTTGTCTGATACTTTGATATTCTACACAAATGCCAAAAAATTTAAAATATATAACTTTTTTTGGCAATGAAAAATATTCTTACTGGAAAGGTCGTGCCTTTTCGCTGTTTTTGCCCACTTTTTAAAAACACTACTTTTCAATTATCCGCCACGATCGCTACTGACGAGCGATTGCTTGGAGTTATATATCAAAAGAAAGATCAAAGTATGCTTTATTAACATCAAAAAACGGATTACTGATATTCGTTCAAATATTTTTTTAATTGCACATACCGTAGAACACTATCAGCGTTACCATATGGGCACGCTCGTCATGAATGGGTTAACAAACATACAAACCTACAAACCCACATTCTCACGAAGAGTTTTATATAAGTAAAAAAATTAACAAGGCAGAATGGCTTTTTTATTCAAACACAAGCAATAAATTTTAGAATTGGGGGTTTTCCACATAAATAGGTATACCGGTATTTTATATTATAAAAAAATGTTCGGGATCCCGGTATTAAATTCCCTAGTACTTACCTATAAATATTTGATAATTGAACTGACACCAACTATATGTACTCTACAGGCAATGAAAGCATTTATCGAAGCAAACTTTAAAATGCTTGATATTAACAGTGATGGCATCGTGGGGATCGAGGAATATCGTTACAACTGCATTACTAGAATAGCCATAGATGAAATTGCGCCAGTCGATAAAGCATTTGAGGCTCTTTTAAACGTATGTTTTTCATAATTGCATTGATACTTTAAAATATTTAAATATGTACATTAGGATGAAGACAGAAAAATTGGAGGTCTCAACCTAGACCGTTACAAGGAACTGTACAGCCAATATTTAGGAAACATTGCCGATAACCATCCAGCTGTTCATTTGTTTGGACCTTTATAAAAATTATTTGTAGATGTCTTCGCTGTTGTTAAACTATTACCTTGTTAAGTTTTACTTGTAATTACTATAATTTAAATATATTTTATTAACTATGACACAAATAAATAATATGATGTACCCGTGCGAATTTAAGGATAGAATCGTCAAAACGATATTTTGTTAATTAAAATATATACGTTTTGTAAAAAGATCTGCTCTTCTAAGAATACTAAAAACAAAGTTCTCTCTCCCACTCTCTCAAAAAATAAATATTTAAGTAAAGTATAATTGTACTTATGCATGTGTTATTATTTAAATATTAGATGGTTTCGTATTTATAATATATTCATGTTTGTATCAATAACGGTAAATAAGTAAATGTAAATGTTAGGCAAATTATATGTTGATGTTCATCTGTTTTATACATTCAAAATAAAATATGAAAAGACCAAACGATTAAAAAGTTTTTTACTTATCGTATACTCAAAAAATAAAACATAAGGCAATTTAACCATAAAAGAAGGTTTTGTATGGATAATTCCATATATTAGGTATTTCAAGATAAATATTTGTTAACCCAAAAAAACCCGTCATTTTTTATTATAAAAAATGTCTGGGATTCCGGTATTGAATTCTCTAGTTAATGTTTGATAATTGAACTGACACACACTAAATAATTCGGGAGCACTAAGCTTCTGTTTGGAATGTAGGTCAATTAGCAATCTTACCTCTGTGGATTTTCTAATACAATTAAATTTCACAACACAGCAACACTGTAACGTTTTGAGACTACATAAGCCAAACGAAATTTTTCTTATATTATTTTTAATGCTGAACAAGATGGCTGTATAACTCGGTGCATAAACCGAGTATATTTAGCTTGAATTGGGTTTCAACAAACACAAATTGTATAACTAGGTGCTTAAACCTAGATATACTTTCCTTTCAAATTATGAATTCAACGTTGTTAAGTGGTTGTTGTCCAATTTAATTGGATTTGCCGTTAATCGGCCCTTTTATTGATTTTTCTTTTTAATGTGTATATAAAATTAGATTTTACCATATCCACAAAATGCGCACATATGCTAACAACAATACAGACTGCAGCATAAGCATTTAGCGACACATTTAAGTGGCGTGAAATGTGATCGCCAGTGCAATGCTCTGGTACAATGTGTTGTTTTCATAAGCGCGCATTTTCCCAAATATGCAATGCTGGGATTATACATTCTCCCCGGCGTGGAACAGTTGTTCAACAAACGCTGATCTCATCTGATGTTTTGCGTGGGTGCTCATGAATTTGTGGTGAAATTGAGTGTCATCACCAAGATTTGGTTGGTGGACATTTGTCATTGGCCTGGGTGGTGGGCTGCCGACATCGATGCGGTGGAGTATAGCCAAACTCCTTGCCCTCCATATGGTATTATAAATTGAAGTTTTCAAATCTAAAAATAGAAATTTCAATTTTATATTGCTCAGCAAGCGTTGATTTTTTTCTTCTAAAATCGAATCTAAAAATAGAAACTCTCAAAAAAACGTTGTTTACTTTCTGCTTCATATATATTTCAGTTTAGACACAGAAAAATTATGCCTGTGATAGATCAGTGTGAATTTCTATTTTCCAATTTGCAGAGGTCATAGGTTCAAGACTGGCTGGCGGCAATGAAGTTTTTTATTTATAGAAAACATTTAAATACTCGCGTATTGAATTTCTATATGAGATACTGATTTCCAAATATTAAAATATTCAAATCACATTTAAATAAAAAATATTTATTTCTACTATGCGCTATTCGCTCAGTGTAGCTCAGATTTTTTAGTTGATTGGCATAATGATAACTATCTGTTTCGTCAAAGATTGGCTGCAATGGGTTTGGCGTTGTAACGTCGCTTAAATTGCCGATGCTAGTGTAAGACTGTTGTCCTTGGATTAGGATGTTATTATGTTTAAAAACACATTGTGGTTGCAACTTGAGTAGACCAGAGCCCTTGAGTATAAGTTGTTGTACATCCCGTTCACAGACTGCATTTAACTTGGTGGGATTCTTTAACGTATACATCCAATGATTTTTATTTTCCATTCACTGCAAAGAGAAATGCGTTGTTCATATACACATAAAGTGTGTAATTGGGCGCAGGCCTTGTTCCTCTACGAACTATTCGATAGCTCTCGAAATCGATTTCAAAAAAGATAAAAACAGAAAATTCGTTTCAAATTAATAATCTTTCCTTTATTTTTATACCCTACACCTCATGAGGTATGGGTATATTCACTTTAACACCAAGAAGGAGAAGTGCCCGGTATGGAAAAGTATATATATTCTTGATCAGCGTCACCTCCTGAGTTGATTTAGCCCTATCCGTCTGTCCGTCTGTCCGTCTATCCGTCTGACCGTCCTCTTTTCTTGTAAACACGATTGCAGGAGCTAGAAGAAAGCTAGGGATCCCAAATTTTGTATTTATCCTTCTTAAGCCCTAGAAGGAGTTGGTATTGAAAATGGGCGGAATCTGTCGACTGCCACGCCCACCTCCCTGTCTGTCCGTTCCCTTTTCTTGTAAACACGATTGCAGGAGCTAGAAGAAAGCTAGGGATCCCAAATATTGGATTTATCCTTTTTATGCCCTACAAGGAGTTGGTATTGCAAATGGGCGAAATCGGTCGACTGCCACGCCTACCTCCCATATAAGTGAAAATCGTGTTTTTACCGAAATTTTAAGATTTCATCAAAACAGTATGAAATTTTTTATAGTTGGGTTTTCGGGGTCGCTGATTTCGAATTTGATGTCGGAATTTAAAAATTCAAGATGGCAGAACCAATATGGCGGCCGAAATTTTAAGATTTCATCAAAACAGTATGAAATTTTGTATAGGGTTTTTGGGGTCGCTGATTTCGAAACTTACTCACTTGTTTTTATATATTTTCCTCAGAAAGTCTTACTGGCTTTTCTTGGCTGTGGCGGCTGCTGCTTCCTATGGTATTCGAGAGTGATAATTAATTTGTAAAAAGCCAAAAAGCCGTCGGCAAAACAGAAATCGCCATACTTGAAAGCAGATTTCGCCACAGACAACAGCGCCCCCTACATTTAACAAATTTATAAGGTGGCGTTCATATTTACCCGGTTGGCGTGAACATTGCCGCCCACCTTGCAGCATCACTGCAATAAATCTACTAGTAAATGACAAAATTTCATTTATAAAAATGGTGATCAGCGCAATATAAATTCAATTTAATAAAAATACAAACAAATTACATTTGGTAATTTCCTCTAAAAATTCCTCCACAAATTAGGGGTTGGACGAAAGTGACGTTGCTGCTCAAAGGCGCGCTGGGATTGTGTTGGCTCAAGCGTACGAGGCCCAAGTCCAACCGTGCTGCAGCCTTGTGCTTCAGATGATGGCTCAAGCGAACAAGGCTCAAGTCCATCCCTCTTTTTACTATGCGGTTCACATGATGGCTTAGACGAACGAGGTCCAAGTCCACCATCCGCAGTATCGACGCTTCCGCCACTTTCGTAGAATTTAGGCGCGTTCGTAAAACAACGCGATCCGTATTCTTTTCGGATATCTAAAATCCGAAGTCTCGGCCGGAATATTTTTTCATATCTCTGCCTAGCCGCCACTCATTTGGAGATAGCCTTTCTTCACTCATTATCTCTAACTTCTCAAAATTTTTCTGTGTAGTTTTCCATTTTAAATATTTACGCCCATCCTCATTTTTCCGAGTGGTTTTGCTATAATTTTTCTTACTCTTATTTTTATTTAAATTCCAAGAACTTTTCTTTGAGACTTCCTCAAGTTCTGTCAAATTTGACGACTGATCCTGCAGTGAAATTTGATTAACGTATACCGAATATGTCGGTTTAATTGAAACCCCATTAGGGGGCAAAGGCCCAGTTAAGATCCACCCAAAAACTGTTTTCTGAGCAATGAGTGACCCTAGAATACCTCTTCGTATTCCATCTAAAATAATTCGTGGATATATGTCACCTCCAATGAGGACATCCACTTGTTCGCTTTTATAAAAATTAGGATCTGCCATTTGTAAATCAGGTAAATTCTGCACCAAGGTCCTATCGATAGAAACTGTGGGAATGTTGCCGCTTAATTGAGGAAGAATGAGACCCTTTGTCTCTATTCTTACCCTAGGATCAATTGGTGATCCTATTACAAAATTGCACATTTTTTGAATTTGTTCCGAAACCACATTATTTAGCCCTGCTACTTGTGCATTCACGCTTTGAGTGGGTATATTCAGCCGTTTCTGCAAACGCTGATATAAATGTGCCCTCTGACCCAGAGTCGATTAGCGCTCTGGCCGTATAAACGGAGCCTGAATGACATATGGTCACTAAAGCTGTCCCTAACAGCACCCCTTACTTGTCGTGAAATGCGTCTGAACCCTATCGACTTGACCTTGCGACGTGGATGGTTTAGTGGATAAATCACTTGAAATTGAAAAGTGGTTACTGTCTGCACCATCTGATGGCGCAGGAGAATTAGGAGGTGAACCAAGTAATTGACGATGAAGTAGCGAGTTATGACGCCTCTTGCAACTAATGCACTTGTAATTGCTGGAGCAATCCTTCACCTCATGAGAACTGGCCAAACAGTTTAAACACAGATGCAACCTCCTTACTGTTGACAACCTGTCGCTAACATTCATTTCTAAAAATTGTGGACAATTCCATAGTAGATGTTGTTGCGTATTACAAAGTTTACAATTCGCCTGGTAAACGTTTTCTTGATGAGAGTTTACTTTTCTAGTCTGATTCTGGGAGTATTTATTTTGGTAGCCACCAGTCCTTTGGCTAAGCGTACCTCGAATATCTGAAACTGTTTCTAGAGTTTGAAATCTTTCAGTCAGAAAACTATCTAAATCAACCCATTTGGGTATGGCTGTTTTATTTGTAATCCCTTGCTCCCATAAGGAGAGCGTTGCATCTGGCAAGCGAGTAGAACATAAGTATACGAAAATCGCGTCCCACACTGCAAAGTGAACCTATCTTTTGGTGTGTAATTTTACACACAACACACATTTTTAAGTGTATATTTATTTTGATAAATAAAAAAAACACTCATTCAAGATTTTGGCATGTTTTATTAACACGCATGTGTGTTTTTTAAAAGCACTTACAGTGTTTATACACGCAAAGTTGTGTGTAAAATGTGTCTACAAGTTTTACACACTTTAGGTGTGTATGAATAACACATTTCACTTTGCAGTGCAATTTTCAACATTAATGTGATATAATTCCAAAGCGGATATACAATTATTTATATCCCGCTGTAATTTCTTTAAAGCGGACCCCGACTCCGAAGTCACTGGCTGAAGGCCGAACAAAATCCTCAATTGACTATCTGATGGGTTATCCCACGCCTGCACAAATCCATCATTTGTGAGAGGGGACTTCTTGACTATATCTTTAGCCTCACCTCTAGTTTTTTGATTAAGGTGATATAGTTTCTCAACTGAAGTTAGCCCCGAATTTTGAATATGGATTGCCGTGAACATGTCACGAAAAGTGGGCCATGAGATATAATCTCTGTTCATTCTGAACAATTTTGTATAATAACTATATGGTTCACGAACCATACAAGGCCATATTGAACCACCAACAATTAACCTGAACATAGAACGATAGTCAGCACATTTCGACGATTTCATGGAAACTTTGTTGCAACCAAGTTCTCACGAGTCGAAATGTGCTGATTGCGCGCATTGGGCCAATGGTTCAATATGGCACAAAATTATTTCTTAAGTGTTATTTTTTCTGTAATTTAAGTATCTTTATTTAATTTAGTTATCTTTTTAATTCCTCCAAGTGCGGTTGTGTTCGCTTGTGATTGAACAAATATTTTTAATATAAATAAAGTTTGTGATTTAACATTTGGCGACCGTGACAGGACTCTTGTTGTATTTTATACAACGTCCTTAGTGAACTTGTGATAATTTGGTGTTGCTTTAAGTATATATATCCACTAGTGTCTTTAGTGTGCTTGAGTTGTTAGTTGTTTTTACATTTACAGTTATAATGGAGACGCAACTATTTGCTGACCAATTAAAGATTGGCACACAAATCGAGGAAAAATATACAAATTTTAAGAAGGACTCGGGGTCCCGAAAAACACTAGAGTATAATGTGAATAAAGTGATTGGAAATTATCGTGAAAGGTTGAATAAGTTGCTTAGTGATTATGAAGCAAAAAATAAGGCAGCAGAAAAGGTAAAAGCTGATTTAGCCAAAGCCACAGCAGCAATGGCTGAATTTGCACGCGGAATCGAGAATGACCAATCCGAGGATGAGACCACAGCAGGAACCAGCTCCGGAACATTGGCTATTCACCAGGAAGCAATTTCGTTGCTGAACCGCCTGCTGTCAGCTGTAAAAGTAGAACAGGCTTCAAAATTTACTAAGATATACCTTCGACACAAGTTGGACACAATTGAAGAGCATTACAATGCTATTTGACAGACACACTTGGAGCTTAGTTGCAACAGCAACTACGAAACAACTCAATTTCATAACTTAACTGATGACTTCCATTCGGTAGTCATCATGCTTAAGGAAAACCTGGCAGCTTTCCACACAGGTAACACAGGTAACAATGATATTGAAATCAAGCTTCCAAAAATGACACTGCCAGTCTTTGACGGCAATTATTTAATGTGGAAGCCCTTTCAAGATTTGTATACACAAGTCATCCACAATCGGGCGATAGCACCAGCCCAAAAATTTTTCTATTTGCGTGCAAATCTAACAGGTGAGCCCAACAATTTGATCAAACATTTGCAAGCAACGGACGTAAACTATGCCACTGCTTGGGAGCTGCTGACAGAACGGTATGATAATCCCAGACTGTTAGTCACAGCTCACCTCAATCAATTGATGTCCCTGCCGACTCTGCAGGTCGAGTCGGCCAACGGGATAAAAAAAATGCATGACACTAGCATAGAGTGCATTCAGTCAATATCTAATTTAGGGGTAGCCACAGACAGTTGGGACCCTATCCTTCTTCATACATTAGTCCAGAAATTAGATAAAGAAACTAGACGCCTTTATGAGCAGTCACTTACTGCCCCAAGAAGGTTACAGACATTAAATAAATTTTTCAAGTTTTTAGAGTGTAGATTTCAGACTCTGGAAACTTGCTGCACGAAAGAAGATAAGCGGAAACATTCCTCTTTTGTTTCGTATCCTCAAGGTGCGCACAATATCGTATGTGTTGGATGTAAATCAAAGGGCCACCAGATTTTTCAGTGTAAAGAGTTTTTGAAATTGACAGTTGAGGAACGCATCAAAAGTGTTAAACAATTGCAATTATGCCTTAACTGCTTAAAACATGGACATAATTGCGGGGCGTGTCCTTCACGAAATTGTGTGAAGTGCAACAAAAAACACAATTCGTTATTGCATTTACAAAAGGTAAATTAGGAAAATTCAAAGGAAACGCAACAAGCATCTGCACTAAAAGCTTCCACTAGCGAATTATCTAGTGACTTTCAAGTGTTATTAGCCACTGCAATTGTTAACGTCCGTACTAACTCAGGAACTCAACTTCCAGGGAGGGTTTTACTAGACACTGGATCGCAGTTGCATTTTATATCAGCTCGGTTTGCTCATGAACTAGGGGTTCAAAGACAAAAAACTGACATGCGTATTGCTGGTATAGGCGCTAATGAAACAAAGGTAAATTCTATGACTACAGTAACGATTTCTTCCATAGCAACAGAATTCTCCAGAAATTTAAACGCAATAATTTTAAACAAAATTAGTGATTATCAGCCACGAACACCAATCAACATTTCTAACTGGAAACTCCCCAGGGGAATCGAGTTGGCTGATCCATCGTTTCATAAATCTAACCGCATCGATATGCTTATTGGTGCCGATCTGTGTTTTGAGTTATTTGAAGAAGGAAAAATAACATTGTCACCAGAGCTGCCGTTGTTGCAAAACACAAAACTGGGCTGGATTGTTGCTGGTAAGGTGACTATACCACAGAGGACACCAACAGTGAAGCAGGTGCAATGTTGCAACATTGCCACGGAATCGCTTCCCTCAATCTCCCAACTAGAAAAGCAAGTTAAACGATTTTGGGAAATTGAGCATTACGAAACACCTTCCAAACAAATGAGCCAGGAGGAGTTTCGCTGCGAGCAACACTTTGCTGAACATGTGACAAGATGTAAAGATGGAACTTTTGTGGTTCGGTTACCGTTCAAAGAAGACCCATCGGTACTAGGATCATCGAAAGAAATGGCTCGTAAACGTTTAGAGCCCACCGAAAAAAGATTGTCAAAAAATTTAGATTTACGCAATCAATACACGGAATTTTTGAACGACTACACTACTCTCAAACACATGGAAATTGTGAAAAATCGGGATACTACAAGTTACTACTATTTACCTCACCATTGTGTGTGCAAACCAGACAGTACAAGTACAAAACTCAGAGTGGTATTTGAAGGTTCAGCAAAAACCTCATCTGGGAAATCACTTAATCAAATTTTGTTGGTGGGACCTACAGTACAGCCAGATTTATTTTCCATCTTGATTCGTTTCAGAACTCACCAATTCGTCTTTACAGCTGACATTTCAAAAATGTATAGGCAAATACTGGTTGCCCCAGAGGATAGGAAGTATCAATCTATTCTTTGGAGACCAAATACAAATGAAGAGGTCCGAACATATCAGCTGAACACAGTTACATACGGAACCTCATCGGCGCCATTTCTTGCAACAAGATGTTTGGTTGAATTAGCCGATCAAGAGGCGCGAACCTTCCCAGAAGCTGCAAGGATTCTTAAATCTGATATGTATGTGGACGATTGCCTCTCTGGTTCAGATTCACCTGAAGAAGCGGAAAGGTTATTGCTTCAGTTAACAAAATTGTTGGAGCAAGGTAATTTTCAACTCAGAAAGTTTTGTTCTAATAACTTAAATATTCTCAGGAGCATACCAAACGAACATCGAGAGAAACTATTCACTTTTCAGCAGAATGAAGCAGTCAAAACATTGGGTTTAATTTGGGTCCCTCAAGAAGATATATTTAGATTCAACTCGCTAGAGACAACTCGATCTAGAATGACAAAACGGACGGGTTTAATAGGACCTGCGATAGTTTTAGGCAAACTATTGCTGCAAGAACTTTGGAAAAGAGGTATTGACTGGGATGCCACTGTTCCATCAGATTTAGAAAAACAATGGACCAACTTAATGAACCAATTCACTGATCTAAGCATCTGCTGCGTTCCTCGATGTACTCTGCTACCAGCAGCATCAGTAATAGAACTTCATGCCTTCTCAGACAGTAGTGAGGTTGCTTACGGTGCATGTGTCTATCTTCGATCAATAGATAAATTTGAACAAATTAAGACCAGCTTATTGTGCTCAAAGTCACGCATTGCTTCTTTAAAAGTTACAACCATTGCAAAACTGGAATTGTGTGCCGCGTTACTCATGACTGAAGTTGTAGAGAGGTTACTTCAAACATTATCAATTCACATTGAACAGGTCATTTATTACACAGACTCCAGCACTGTATTAGCATGGCTGAGTTCACCGTCGTATACATGGAGTACCTACATTGGCAACCGAGTCGCAAAAATCCAAGAACTTTCCAGAATTCAACAATGGAAACATGTAGCTGGATCTCACAACCCAGCTGATATCCTATCTAGAGGATCTTTTGTAAAAAATTTGGTTCAATCTACAATATGGTTTGATGGTCCCGAATTCCTCAGATCACATGAAATGCCAGAGAGACGGTCATCAAGAACGGTTTTGGTAACAACAAGAGGAACCGATGAATACATAAGTTTAATCGACTCAATCAATCACAAAAATTCATTCTTTTATCTTAAAAAAATAATGGCATACATTTTCAGATTCGTTAACAACTGTAGAAGTCCAAAAGGAATACGAATGACGGGTCAACTTACAATATCTGAGTTGGAATCTGGGCTGCTGGGGTTGGTCTGTAATGTTCAAAGGAGTTATTTCAACAATCAGTATAAACATCTATCTAACAACAAACAATTAGACTCCAAGGATCATCTGTCGTCACTCAGCTTATATTTAGATAATGGCAATGTCATCAGAGTTGGGGGACGTCTTCAGAATAGCAGTCTACCAGCAGCATCAAAAAACCAGATTCTACTGCCAAAGAATCAAACTCTCTCGAAATTAATTTTGGAAGATCTTCACAAGAAGCATTTGCATGTGGCTCCGCAGGCCTTGTTGGCCATTTCTCGCGAGCGTTTTTGGATCTTGGACACCAAAAGGATGGCCACAAGCATTGTTCATAAATGCATGCGATGTTTTAAATCAAGGCCGCGCCATATTCATCAATTAATGGGCCAACTTCCCGCTGACAGAGTAACTCCTGCTCGCCCGTTTTCAATTGTTGGTGTTGATTATTGTGGACCCATTACTATTCATTATAAAATAAGAGGTAAAAGGCCAGCAAAGGCATATATATCAATATTTGTATGTTTCACAACGCGGGCAGTCCATATCGAGCTAGTCAGCGACTTAACAACAGTAGCTTTCTTAAATGCACTAAAACGGTTCATTGCTCGAAGAGGAGTTTGTTCCAAAATTTACAGCGATAATGCAACCAATTTTGTAGGTGCAAGATCCGAGCTCAGAGAAATGAAAGAGCTCCATCACTCACAACAATTTGAACAAAGCCTTACTAACTTTTGCCAAAAACAGCAAATTGAATGGCATCACATTCCACCGAGAGCTCCTCACTTTGGCGGGTTATGGGAGGCTGCAGTGAAATCTGCAAAATACCATTTGGTTCGATTCATAGCTGAAGCTTCTCTTACCTCAGAAGAGTTACAGACCGTAATTGCTCAAATCGAGGCAATATTAAACTCAAGGCCCATAACACCGATGTCAACAGATCCTAACGATTTTGAAGCATTAACTCCAGGTTACTTTTTGATCGGAGCTCCACTAACAACGATTGCTGAACCTGAGATCACCACGGATACAAGCTGCTTGACACGATACAGAAGAATCCAGTTGATACAGCAGCAATTTTGGAAACGTTGGTCAAGTGAATATTTGAATTTGCTGCAATCAAAAGGAAAATGGCAAAGTGTACAAAATCCAGTAAAGCCAGGAGACTTGGTATTGATCAAGGAGTCAAATCTACCACCTTTGAAATGGAAATTAGGAAGAGTCATATCCGCAATACCAGGAAAGGATAAATTGGTGAGAGTGGCCAGCGTAAAAACAGAAAAGGGTACATTTACAAGGGCAATTCATCAACTGTGTCCTCTACCAACTGAAGAAACTACACTTGAGCCACAACAAGTAACAACTAATAACCACACGAATGGTGACAAAAAGCAATTTTTGCGAAATGGATCAAGCATCAATCTGTTGTCAACAGCCATGCTTGTCTTGTTGTGTATGTGTAGTCCAGCAAAATCACAGCCACATGATATAATTGAAAATGCTCATATAACACCATTCAACAACAATATTGGAATGTACTTTGAAAATATGGGCAACGTCAAGACTGTGAGCAGTAGCTGGAACATTGTTATATTCTACAATTTATCAACATACTGGCAAGAATTGGAAGGCTTAGAAAGTTATTCCTCATCAATGTCAAAATTATGCAATAAAAATGAGTTTGATGATACATATTGCAAACCATTCTCCAAAGAATTGGCTCATCGGCTAAAACTCATCAGCCACAAAAATGATTTACTTCACAAAATAAATTCTCAGAAGTCTAGGCGCATACAACGTTCTCCATTTGATATTGTTGGATCAATCGCCAACGGTTTATTCGGTATCCTTGATCAAGACTACGCAAAATCAATGGAGGCGGAAATTCAACGATTCAACAGAAACGAGAAAGATTTGCTTCAACTTATCAAGAACCAAACATCTATTACTGACAGTACCGTCAACATACTGAAAAAATCCAGTGCTGATATCAATAACCAATTTAAATTGATTCATAAGGATCTGTCAACGATATGGAATTATGTGCAAACCGATTCTCAAAGAAATCAATTAAATCTACATTTTAATTCACTATCCGCATATGTGATCCTCATACAAGTCCATTAACTCTACAGGGAAGTGGTTTGCTTGTCCTGCGGCCCACATGCATTTTTAAATTTCATTCCGTAACGCTCTACACCGAAGAAATTCGAAACAACACCATGAAGCTTTCGTTCCAACCGTCATCAAATATAAGTGTGTGGAACATTCCACAACAAGATCATCAAGACATTCGCTATTCTCCCAACTCGATCCTGTACGACTCATTACTAAATGAGACAGCATCGCAGATCAAAAACTTGACACGTCAGGAGAACAAAATCGACCTCAATGCTCATGACATCCATCACTACAGCGTCAGTTACTTCATCATTCTGGTCATCGCTGGAATCGTAATATACTACCTGTGGGACAAGCGGCGTTCAAGTAGACCAACCCCTCAGCCAAGATCCTTATTTAGAGTATCATCCTCACTTTAATGTTAAGGATCTAAATCCAGTAAAGTTTGTGAATGAACACTTGTGAATTGAGATCCTCAAGGTGTGGAGTATGTTCATTCTGAACAATTTTGTATAATAACTATATGGTTCACGAACCATACAAGGCCATATTGAACCACCAACAATTAACCTGAACATAGAACGATAGTCAGCACATTTCGACGATTTCATGGAAACTTTGTTGCAACCAAGTTCTCACGAGTCGAAATGTGCTGATTGCGCGCATTGGGCCAATGGTTCAATATGGCACAAAATTATTTCTTAAGTGTTATTTTTTCTGTAATTTAAGTATCTTTATTTAATTTAGTTATCTTTTTAATTCCTCCAAGTGCGGTTGTGTTCGCTTGTGATTGAACAAATATTTTTAATATAAATAAAGTTTGTGATTTAACAATCTCCATAAAAAATCTCAGTGTCACACGGAGGCAACCTGATGTTGCTAGTTGACGACCGATTTTGATTTGAACTTAGGAGCATAGTAGAACTGGGAGGGGCGTTAATAGATGAGCTGTCAGATTGTGAGCAAATTCACCCATCATGGCAGCACAGGCTACATAAGCCTGATAACAGTTTCGGTACCTATATTTTACTATTCCTAAATCGCCACTAGAGTCCCCATTGTCGGTTGAAGATGACCGCGAAAACTTTTCATAAGCTGCCTTTACTTTCACCCATAAATCTTTAAATTCATCACGTGGAACTTCCAACGAAAAAGTAGAATGGTCACTCTGACCAGTTGTATTGAATTCCGCTTCGAATTCAAGGATTTCGTCAGATAGACGATGAAATTCCTTTAAAGCAGCCATTTTTCACAAAAATATCAAATTACAAAAAATCCACTTAAATTTCAAAAAATCAAAAAAATTTCCAAATAACAAAAAATATTTGGAGTCGCTAATTTATTTAAATATTTCTCGAAAATATTTAAAAGCGATAAAAAAATTCACAATTTGGTTTTATAAATTTCAACCCTTTGTCAGTGTCGGAAATACTGACGTAGGGCGCACTTCAAATACAGTAGAATGTGAGAATAGGCAAATGAAAAAAAACTGACAAAAAATTGCTCGAAATGCAAATCGGACAAAATATTTAAATATCTGAATACGCTTATTTTGAATATTTCTCAAAAAATATTAAAAAGCGGTTAACGAAATAATTAATTCCTTATTTAAATATTTTGCTCTGTAAATAATCAGTTTCAGTCTTAGAAATTTCGAAATATTTCTTGACTTACTGAAGACACACACAAATTAATTAAAAAAAGAATTACTCTAACTGTTGTTGTTGCACTTCGGAACTTCGGGTTTTGTATAATATTCCCGCGTTGCTAACTTTTTCTTCGAACGTCTGTCTGCTGCCAAAACATTCGTGTGTCTATCAGCACGCCAAGATACCGAAGATACGGTTGCGATATTATTTCGTGGTCCCCCACTCTGAAGGTGAAGACCTCACGCTTTTTCCGGGTGCTCAAGAGAACCGCCTCAGTTTTTTGCGCTGCCAAATTTAAATCCGCACCGTCCAACCACCTCATCACTCTCGATGCAGCGTCGCTACACCTCGTCTCCAGCGTGTGGATGTGTTTCGCTACTACCACCAGTGCGATGTCATCCGCATAGCCGATTAGAGTGGTATCCGTGGGAAGATCGACAGTCAGAACGCCATTGTACATCACATTCCACAATGTTGGCCCAAGCACCGAACCTTGAGGGACGCCTCTAGTGACCTCGTACGTTTTTACGCCGTCGTCGGTGTCATATAGCAACACTCTGCCCTCGAAGTAGTTGGCGATGATTCGCTGCAAGTACCCCGGTACTCCAAAATTGCATAGCGCTTGCATTATTCGCGCCCAGCACGCTGAGTTGAAGGCGTTTTTGATGTCCAGCGTTACTACTGCGCAGTACTTCTTGTCGCCCCCTTTCCACCTATCTCCGCTTTTCGCCTCACGAGCAATCCTCATCACCGCCTGGATGGCGTCGATCGTGGATTTTCCTCGGCGGAATCCAAATTGCTGCGTGGATAAGCCAGCAGGCTTTTCTAGCGAATCGTGAAGTCGGTTCACGATTATGCTCTCCAGTACCTTTTCTAGCGAGTCGAGCATGCAGAGTGGTCGATACGCAGATGGCTGGACGGGTTGTTTTCCGGGTTTTAATAGTAGCACCAATCTTTGGCACTTCCAGAAAGTAGGGAACGTTCCTTCGTTGAGGCATGCGGTATACATTTTTGCAAATGTCTCCGGGCTCGCCCTGATTGCCGTTTTCATCGCCACGTTGGGGATGCCGTCCAATCCTGGTGTCTTCTTATCGGACATTTTTCGAAGCGTGAGGAGTACTTCGTACAACGTCACCGCCGGGATGCGTCCTACACCCATAGGCAGGTGATAGTGGTGCACCCGTCCCCCCTGTGGGGGAAAGAGCGCAGCTACCACGTTGTCCATGAGTGTAGGATCCGAAGGTTGTGGAGTCCTAGGCCCTCGAACGCTGCTCATCACCACTTTATAGGCTTTGCCCCAAGGATCGATGTCAGCGCCTTCACGCAGTTCCTTGAAGCAGGAGTCTTTACTAGCACGGATAGCCTTCTTGAACCGTTGGCGGCATTCTTTATAGTCCGCGTGCATTAATTGCCACAGCGGCAGAATGCGGTTTCGAGCGCGTTGCGCTTTCCTGCGAGCCCGATTACAGCATCTTCTACATTCGGCGATGTCTTCATTCCACCAGTAAACAGGTTTTCTGGTTGGCACGTGAGTCCTCCTCGGCATTGCTGCGTCGCATGCTACGCTTAATCGTTTCGTGATTCCTATCGCCATTTTGGTGACTTCGTCGTCAGGCGTCTCCATTTCGCTCCACACCATCTGAAATACTTCAGCATCAAAGGCATGTTGCTTCCAACCCTTAGTCTGCGCTATTGGTATTTTCCGCGGCAGGACGATGCTTTGTACATTTATGACAATGGCTCGATGGTCGCTGTGCGTATAAAAATCGCCTATGCTCCATGTACTGTGATGTGCTATCGAGTTGTGGGCGAAGGTAAGGTCCACTGCAGACCGCTTCGTCCCAGCCTCGAACGTGTGCTGACCGTTGGTTAGGAGCTCGACATCCAATGACGCAAAACACTCCATAAGAATCGCGGTTGGTGCTTCTACTGCCCCATGTTGTAGACCACGCATTGAAGTCACCAGCAATAATTACCGGGGACTTTGTTTGTGCTTCCATCACCAACTCCGTTAGCATCCGTTCATATTGCCATATGTCCATATGTCCATAGTAGGTGGAGCATAGCACGAGAAGACGTAAACTCCATTGAATTTTACCCAGGTGAAGCCATTGTTTGCTACTGGTGCTTTGTTCTGGCACACTTTGCCACCAAGTATCCATATCGCCGCTTTACTGGGTGCGTCCGAAGTCCATTCGCATCCTTTCACATTGTGATGTTGCTCGCACAGAATGGCCAGGTCGAATTGTTGCTCGAAGATGTTCTGCTGCAACATGTCCTGAGCCGCAATACAGTGGTTGAGGTTTAATTGGATGATTTTCATCGTCCACCTTTCTGCACCGCCTTTTGACGTGCCGGACAACGAGAGCTTCCAGCCGCGTGGCTTCCGTCGTTTGCTTTGTTTGTGCATGCCGCTGCGAAGTGACCCTCTTCGCCACACTTCCTGCAAAGATTGCTGCGGTCTACCCGTTCTTTGCAATTTTGAGCGATGTGGTTGAACCCCCAACATTTGAAACATCTCTTCGGCGAAACGCACTCGCGAACTCGGCAGGACGCCAATCCAATGCGGAACCGCTGCATCTTTATCACCTTCGCTGCATCATCAAATGGCAGGACGACGTATGCCGTTTGTGTGCCTTGATGACTTTGACGCATGCGTACCGATGCCTCGTCCGGTCGACTTATGTCACCCTATGTGTGTAGAGCATCGCAAATTTCGGTTGCTGTTGTCACCTCGTCAAGACCCATAAGCTGGATCGTTGTGGACTGTGTTCTTGCCACCACACTTGCCGTCTCGCCAAGTACTCCCTTTATTGCCGATTGGTACGTAGCGGCATTGCTCTCCGGTGACCGCTTCAGTTCAAGCAACAACTCATTTTTAGCTGTACGCCGCACTGCCTTAACATTTTCCCCAAGTGATTTGAGGGCCTCGTTGCCCTTTATATCCCTTAGGATGTCTGCGTACGACCGATCAGCTGTAGCCGCGATGATCAGAGCGTCCGTTCTAGGACGAGTCCTTTGCTTCCTGTGCTGCACTTTCGACCACTCTTGCCTCTGCTTTGGCTGTGATTGGAAGTCTGCTCCTTGTACGGGTGTTGCAGTGTTGCTTGCGCTCGTTTTCTTCTTTGGCTCTGCATGCATTGTCACGGTGGCGTTTTCTTTTCTCTGCCTACCGAGTTTCGGTGCTGCACTCGTGCGCTTCGTTGGTGGCGTTTCAAGATTAGGCTCCTGCCTTCTCTTGTTTTCAGCGCCAAGTTTGAACCATGGCGACGTCTGTGACGCCGTATGGCTCCTTATCACCTCTTTGGCTACGTCATCGTGCGTCTCGATTGCAGCGAGCTCATAGAACGCCTTAATGCTCTCAATGGCGTCTCTCATTGGTTGATGGATTGAGCGCCTTTTTCCATCCCCGAGCATATCTACCAGATTCCTGATCTGCTCGGAGATGGTCAAATTCGGAGATTGTCCGCTACCGTTTGCACCATTTTTGTGCCACCATCCTGGCTGGCTTTGTGCGGGGTCATTGGGAGACCTGGGCATAGCCGCGCTTTTCTTAAAGGGGTCTATAGGTTCCCTGATGTTGTTGAGAACCTCGTTCCCTGCCGGAGTTGTAAGAGTACCGGTCTCTTGTGTTTCTTTTTGGTTTAAAAGAGAAGGAGAAGACATATTAGATCCCACGAGTGGCGGAGAAAGGGGTGGTCCATCTGCACAGAGATCCGCAATATACAGACAAGGCTAGTTAATCCGGAGGACGCCAGGTATCCGGATACTCCGTTTGAGACTGAGCTAGTTTTTTGACTGGGCCCTCAGCCAGGTTGATTTTCGGCACGGGTCGTATGACACCTTAATCCAGCCCAGTACAATCCGGATGACGCCTGGTATCCGGATACTCCGTTTTTAAGACTGAGCTAGTTTTTGGACTGGGCCCTCAGCCAGGTTGATTTTCGGCACGGGTCGTATAACACCTTAATCCAGCCCAGTACAATTTATACCTATTGTAAGGTTTAGTAACTGCCGCCCCTCTGGGATCAGACGCAGACCAGGGAGCCGCCCACTATGGGACAGACGTTTCTGGGTTTATTTGTACCTACCCGTCCGATGTGCGGATAGGGAGGGACACTTATTGAAGGGCGTCGTCGTTTCGCTCTGTCACACGAACATCATAGAGCTTATGCTGACATTTATGTCGCACCCTCAGATCGTGTCGCCAATGGTCGGGGACTGCTTATTTGTTAAAGAACTTATTCGCAGCGGACCTACATATATGTAGGCCTTTCAGCTATCCGCCACCTGCTGACCCCCACGATAGCCTATGGCCTGGCCCCGTGCACTTTCATAAGTGTGTTGTATGCCATTTGTGTGTAAACCTCACTTTTGTGTATATTGTCGATACACATAAAGCGTGTTTTCATTTTTATACCCCCACACTCACTGTGGCAGGGTATACTAACTTTGTCACAACGTTTGTAACGCCCATAAGGAGGCCTGTCCGGTATGGAAAAGTATATATATTCTTGATCAGCATCACCGCCGGAGTCAATTTAGCGATGTCCGTCTGTCTGTCCGTCTGTCCGTCCGCACGATAGCGGTCGCAGTTTTGGAGATATCGACTTGAAACTTTGGGTACATGTTTTTCTCGTGAATACTGAGATCAAGTTCGTGAATCAACCAAATCGGATAAAAACTGGGCGTGGCTCCCATACACCGAAAAAAAAGGTTAACATTTTTCAAGTCTTTTTTATGGCTGTATTCGATTGGAAATGTTTAGAAACGTATTTTTGACATGGTCCGAGGTTCCGAAACCACATATAAGGGTCAAAATGGGGTCTTGAGAACAATTTTTTTTATACCCCCACACTCACTGTGGCAGGGTATACTCACTTTGTCACAACGTTTGTAACGCCCATAAGGAGGCGTGTCCGGTATGGAAAAGTATATATATTCTCGATCAGTATCACCTCCTGAGTCGATTTCGCGATGTCCGTCTGTCTGTCCGTCTGTCCGTCTGTCCGTCCGCACGATAGCGGTCGCAGTTTTGGAGATATCGACTTGAAACTTTGGGTACATGTTTTTCTCGTGAATACTGAGATCAAGTTCGAGAATCAGCCAAATCGGACAAAAACTGGGCGTGGCTCCCATACACCGAAAAAAAAGGTAAAAATTTTTTATTGTTGTATTCGATTGGAAATGTTTAGAAACGTATTTTTGACATGGTCCGAGGTTCCGAAGCCACATATATAAGGGTCTAAATGGGGTCTTGAGACCAATTTTTTTTTTGTGGATTTAATTGGAAATTTTTAGAAATGGATTTTGGACATGGTCCGGGCTCCAAAACCACCTATAATTAGCTCAAAATAGGGTCTTGAGACCACATTTTTATATGTTCGAGGTACTTCTTCCTACTGTGTGGGGTATTTCAACTTCGGTATAGCCGAAGATAGTCCACTCTCTAGTTTTTTTGGTGGATTTGATTGGAAATGTTTAGAAATGGATTTTGGACATGGTCCGGGCTCCAAAACCACCTATAATTGGCTCAAAATAGGGTCTTGAGACCACATTTTTTTTATGTTCGATGTACTTCTTCCTACTGTGTGGGGGTATTTCAGCTTCGGTATAGCCGAAGATAGACCTTTCTCTAGTTAGTACCATTTTTGCTACACGCTTATGCTGCATAAATATTAAAAACACTTAAAGTGCGTTAAAATAACACACATGCGTGTAAATAAAGCATGCCAAAAAATTATAACGTGTGTTTTTTTTATTTATCAAAATAAATACACACTAAAAAACATGTGTTGTGTGTAAGATTACACATCAAAAGATAGGTTCACTTTGCAGTGTTTGAGTCCATGTTTCATTCTTTATTATTTTTTGCAGATCACAATTATCGCGTGGCTCATTATTGAATAGATGTATCTCGCATGTGCAGATCTCGGCACCTTTGTTGTATCTTGATTGTATTTTGTAACACAAGTACGTACTCATCAGCGTACAAGATTGAAGAAGTTGGGCAGTCATTGAAAAATATTGATCCCTGTGTGTTTTGACTGCGATGATCTCTTTACAGGGTTTGACCGAAACCATACTATTGTTCACTACTGGGAACATTTTGTATAACTCGAAACGCTCTTCATTGCATAGCGGTATTGTAACTCGAAATACTATATGGTTTTCTGTTACTCCTCCTTGGATCGTCATGAGCTGATACAGTTGTAAAGAGTCATCTGGTAGTCGGAGAAGTGGTGGTAAGTGATTGCGGATTCTTACCAACTCTTCTTCCAATTTCTGTGGTGATAGCACACTTGGACTAATCTTGCTATGATGAGTGTCAGCGAGTGCGTCCAATATTGAGGCTTGTATTCGTTGCCAGCTTGAAGACATTATTGTGAGCTGGAGTGATAGCGAGATAAACCTTTCAAATATTGTATGTTGAGAATTTTCGCCATGGATTCTGTTTATGATTTCAGTAATCTGGTTGTCAAGGTGATTGAATTGACAATTGGTCGCCTTTGATAATATTGATGGTCGAATCAATTGCTGACGTTTGATTTTTCAGTAACAGTTGAAGGTAGCTTTCGTTCTGTAACAAAACCTAAACCATTTACATAGAAATGTATCATGGCACATGTCCTTGAAGCGGACTCTGCATACCTTGCTGTACTACGACCGTGCTCAGGGAAATTGGGTGTGGGGTTGCTTCGCAAACACATTGCAAGATTAAGTCACTATATTAAAATGTATGCAGATAGTTGATGGAATACAAAAAAATAGCCGAATTTTTAAAATTGTTCGAAAGAAAGAAAACTACGTTGTGAAAGAAACCAGATGAAGCTATAAACTATTGGTTTACCATAACGCTAGTCACTGAGTAACCTTTGAGTTGAAGGAAATAAGGTGTCACATCTCCTTCTAGGTCATAACCCGCCCATCCTGCTAATACAACCTACATTTCTGTATTAGCCCACTTCTAGTTTTCTTCACTCATTACCCCATCGGTTCACTTTTCATGTGTTAACAAAAAAAAATTTATAATTTCATTTTTCCCCTATATTAAGGTATTCCATAAATTTTATTCATCGGTATATTTAATGATAATTAAAGAGAATTAAACATTATTATTTCGTTTTATCATACATTTTTATTTTTCTGTATGACTCAAAATATTTCATCATGTATGCACTGTGCATTTGACAAAAAAAAACAGTATAGTATTTATTACTAAAGTCTGATATAATTACTTTGCAAAAAAAAAAATATATATTTTTATAATTTCCTTTTGTTTGAATATTTATGTTCATTTTTATATATTCCTTTTTATATTTGTAAGTATTGGCATCGAAGTAACCACCAAAAAGAAATATTTAATTTTATATATTACGAGGAAAAAAACATAATTAACCGTTTTTGGCGAAGCCCCCTGGAATTAATTAAAAAACATTTTCCTAACTTTGACACAACGTTTGTAACTCCCATAAGGAGGCGTGTCCGGTATGGAAAAGAATATATATTCATGGTCAGCATCATCGCTGATATTAATGCATGGAATAAAAACTCGACTTGATTCAATTTCTGAAAAGTAATAATATGAAAAAACAATTTGTCTGAGTGGGAACACCTGTGGCCCATTCGGCAAATCGCACCTGGGGCACATACGGCAATGTATTTGGTATAACATAACCGACCAAACAAATTTTAAAGAAGAGAAAAAGAAGAATCAATGTTTTAAGCTCATCAATTAATTTAGAAAAATCGTTTAGAAAGTTGCATTCAAATCGCATCTCATTTGCTAACTTTTTTAACATTTTGTAAAAAAATTTTCCAGACAAAATTTTTCTAAGAGAATTCAGATTTAACAGACTGTACCGAGTTTACAACATTTAGACGCTGGTTCAATAATGTTAGCGATAGCGCAAACTGCTAAGGGCTTAGAGCGCACTGCAAACTCCAGAGGTCCAGGTTCGAATTCCGGGATAAGTATGTTGTGAAGTTTTAATTAAATAAAAAGTTATTACAAATGGTTATAAACAAAAACAGTAAGAATATATATAATAATATGAATATAATATGAAAATAAAATATAAAAAATAAAAAGCAAACAAAAAAGTTTTTTATGCTTTTTATTGATTACTAGCTTATACCCACAGCTTCGCTCGCAATAATTTTGTAATTTCATGTTAACGTAGAAATGTTATATGTATTATTTAAGCAACTGAAATAAAAATAGATTTTGCAAGTCATCCCTCTGCCCATTCACCTCCCAGCACCAAAACCACAATTTCACCGAAATCCCTTGAAAAGGACCCGAGTTACAGAACTTTAAAAATTTTAGGGCGTGGCAGTGGGCGGATCTTAAATTTCAATAGTCATCCCTCTGCCCATTCACCTCCCAGCACCAAATCCAAAATTTCACCGAAATCGCTTGAATACGACTCGAGTTACAGAGCTTTAAAAATTTTAGGGCGTGGCAGTGGGCGGATTTTAAATTTCAATAGTCAACCCTCTGCCCATTCACCACCCAGCACGAAATCCTGACCAAGTTTAAATTTTCTAACTCTAGATCGTAAATTGTATGTGTGTACATTTCTATCATACGCCGCTTTAGTTTTCAATTTAATTTTATCGCGTACCAGTGTCAACTCGTCTGCTCGTTCAAGTCTGGCAGTTGGCTCAGTAAGAGATTCTAAATTTTTAAGAACGACATAGTCATTTCCATGGCCAATCATGTTCTGCCCAAAAAGAGTGTAATAGGGAGCTTGACCAGTTGTCTGGTGAATACTACTTCGTAAGGAACTGTTAATACTACTGAGGTAAAGATCCCAATCACGCTGATCTTTTCTTATATATGCTCGAAGCGCTTCGTTAATGGATCTGTTTACGCGTTCGGATGCGTTTGATTGTGGGGAATACACTGCAGTACACACGTGTTTTACACCATACTTCATCAAAAAATTTTCGAAATCCTTACTTTTGAATTGAGAACCATTGTCGCTCACAATTGATTCTGGAACACCAAAACAATCGAAAATTTCACTCTTTAAAAATTCTATAATATTTTGCGAAATAAACTTTTTCAATGGTTTCAACCAACAAAATTTTGAAAAATGATCTAACACAATGAGTATTCCAATATTGTTTTTCTTTGATCTTGGAAACGGTCCTATCAAATCGATATAAAGCCGCTGGAATGGCCTTTCCGTCTCTACCATTTTTCCCATGGGTGGTCTCAGTGTATGGGTAGGAGTTTTCGAAGTATTACATAAGTCGCAATTTAAAATATAGTCAAGCACGCTGACAACTAAACCAGGGCAAAAAAAAATTGTCTACGGATTCTATTTATAGTCTTAGCAATTCCGCCGTGTGCAGAAGAATGTGTATTGTGTGCTGCATAGATGACTTCGGTGCGGAGCTCGGAAGGTACAAATAATTTCCAGTCCTCGGATTCATCGCTATCACCTCTAGAGAAGTTCATGCGGTGGTAAATGAATTTATCAATCACTCGATAATCTGTTGATTGAGACTTATCAAACTTTTCCCGCAACTGTTTGTATTCCTCGCTATCAAAATATTCGGAATTTAAATTTATAGATGGAAGTACTTCTAGCTCAACCAACTCTATTGCGACATCATCATCGAATGCGCGTGAGAGAGCATCGGCAACCACATTTTCACTACCTTTCCTGTGTTCTATAGTGAAATTAAAACTTTGTATTTTAAGCGCCCATCTGGCTAATTTCCCACTCAAGTCCTTATTCCCCATGAGTCATTTAAGACTTGCATGGTCGGTTATAACTTTAAATTCATGTCCTTCAATATATGGGCGATACTTTTTGATCGCTAGCACAACGGCTAGACACTCCAGTTCAGTTACGGTGTAGTTTCTTTGCGCTTTATTGAGTTTTTGCGACATGAAAGCTATGGGCTTTTCATTGCCGTCATCATCAACCTGCGCAAGCAAACCACCTACACCGTGCTGACTGGCATCACATTGGACAATGAACGGCTTACCGTAATTTGGATGAGCTAGAAAAGGAGCAGCTGTTAACTTCGTTTTTAAGGTTTCGAACGCAATTTGTGCTTCAGAATTCCATAAGAAGGTTTTCTTTTTCGATAGAAGTTCCGTCAGGTGGAAAGTTATAGAAGCATAATCACCAATGAATCGTCGGTACCAGCTGGCCATACCCAAAAATTGACGCAATTGACGCACATTCTTTGGAACTGGATATTCTGATATCGCACGCACTTTTTCGGGGTCTACCTTCAGCGAACCTTTGCCTACCACATATCCAAGATAATTGACTTGACTAAGACCAAATTGACTCTTTTTGATATTAATAGTAAGACCTGCTCTTCGCAGATTAGTAGCAACTTCCAACAAGTGACTTATGTGTTGATCAAGGGACTGAGAAACTACTAGCAGATCGTCTAAGTAAACAAAGACAAACGACTTCAGATTATAAGGAATAACCTTATCCATAAGGCGGCACATAGATTGTTTCGCATTGCACAATCCAAAAGGCATACGGGTAAATTGATACAACGGCCTATTAGGTATAGTAAATGCTGTCTTTTGGCGTGACTGTTTGTCGAGATTTATTTGCCAAAAGGCGTCTTTGAGATCTATTTTTGAAATGCAATGAACTGGAGGAAGACGAGAGATTAAACCATCTATATTGGGAATAGGATAAGCATCTTTAACTGTAACCATATTTAGTTTTCTAGAATCCAAACAGAATCTGACTTTCCCTGGTTTTACGATTAAAATGCCTGGAGAAGACCACGGAGATCCTGCTGATTCCTCTATTACTCCTAGACTAATCATCCTATCAATTTCTTGACATAAAACTTTTTCAACTGCTGGGGATATAGGATAATGCCGTTGTTTGATTGGGGTAGCATTTCCTGTGTCAATTGTATGTTCTATCAAATTGGTTAACCCGAGACCTTCGTTTTCATAGGACGGAAACGCGGTTATGGCTGACTCGAGTTTACGACGATCAACAATGGAAAGTGGAAGAAAGTCCGGATCCGAACCTTCGCTTTCATGAATTAATTCACTTATACAATTCTTCGTTGATACCGATATACCAAATTTTTGCCAAAAGTCCATATCACAGATTATATTTTGTTTTATCGACGGAACAACCAGAAAATTTATCACTTTCGTTTGATCTTCAAAAACGACAGCAATATCAATAGAGCCAGAAATTAACTGTTTTTGCCCATCAGCGGTTTTCACACTACCAGTACCCTTACATAAAGATTTGTTGTCATTCATGATTTCCATCGCCAGTTTATCACCAATGCAACTTCTATTCGCGCCACTGTCTATAGGGAAAGATAGCTTTTTCCTAACATCTCTATGCTAGCATATGGTCTTATATCAGAAAATTTATGTGAGATTGCGGACAACACAACATTTTTGAGAGATTTAATTTTTCGCCAAAAATTGCGCATACGCAGTGTAGAGCGTCTATGTAATTTTGTCTCGACACTGACTAATAATATCCGTGATCTAATTTTGTTATAATTCGCTAAACGAATGTGATACGGTCTAAGCAATGGGTGAAGTCTAGTCTCAGAAGAAGAAGGCTGAATGTTTGTATTACTAGATGAATTTATTTCCGAGGATTCTGCGAGTGATGTGGATGACCGCCGTTTGATTTGCGGACATCCGGTTTGGAGCTTTCCGTTTTTACTGAACATTTGGGACAATTAGGCTCTATGGCTCCACACAAATAACAAAAAATTCGTTTCTGGTTTAAACAATCATGGTAACCATGACCAAGCTCGTCACAATTCCAACATTTTAATACGCCGCGTTCTAATGCATTTATTTCGTTGTTGGAATCACCATCGTTCTCAACCTGCGAATCTTCATTATACAATTCAGAAATTTGTTTTCGAGGGAGAAAATTACGAGATCCATAACCGCTATGAAATTCTTTAACAAATTTTTCATGCTTTCTGACTTCTTTTCGAAGTTCCGAAATGTTGGAGATTTGTAAATGTAAAAGTTCGTGACATAAATCGGGTTTTAAGTTACGTAATAGAGTTTCAATCAGTTCAACATCACTCATGGGAGATCTAAGCTTGTCGCATAAACGCATAATGGTGTCTAGAAATTCGTCAAATGACTCATTTATTTTCTGTTAGCGTCTTCTTATGTCATCTTTGAAGTCGAAATCTGTCGAATACTCTTTATACTGTCTGCGAAGAGCATCACACAGATCGAACCATTCCAGGTTATCAGCTTGACGGTGGTAACGCCAAAACCATTGTTTTGCCTTACCCTCAAACAAGGAATGAGCATGTTGACAAAGGATATTAAAATTGCCATTCAAATTATTTGAAGTGAGCGTATTTATTCGATAAATAAATTCATCAACGGAGATGTCCTCTGATCAACCTTTAAACTTTATGTGCCAATTTTTAATTATGTTCGAGATTTTCTCATTCGTGAGAGTATCTCTTGCGAAATTAGAATGTCTAATATTCTGTGAATTGTGTGTATTACGAGCAGAGTTTCGATTTGGATTTTCAGGATTTTCATAAGGCATCGCGCGTGGCCAAATATCTGAATCTGAAGAATTACGTGAATTTGGTGGATTTCGTGAACTTCTTAAATTAGGCGAATCTGGAAGATTTTGTGATGTTGGTGGAGGAATCGCATTCACATTCAACCTTTGGAACAAAGCCTGAATTTCTTGCAAAACGCTTTCAGCTATTTCACTGCGAAAATCTTGGAGAGAATCGGAAATAAGTTTTTTTATTCGGCGTTCCGACAATTTATTATTAACCTGAGAATTCCCTAAAGTATTTCTTCTGTTCATAGGACTTTGAACAGGAGACCTCCATATTTTCAAATATTCGATTTTGGGTGTTTGACCTTGTATTGTAACGATTTCGTGGAACTGCTCCTCGGCCTTTCCCTGAAGTACCGGGACTAATGTTGAGTGGTGCATTTTGAATGTTCACATTGAACTGAATACCCCGAAGTTCGATTACTGTGCAAACTCGGCGACATATCGGACAACTTTCATTTGATTCTAACCATGTTCGTATACAACGGTCATGGAAGTGATGACCACAAGGAGTTTCCGCTGAACATTCGAAATTTAACAAACTTTCGCCACAAATTGTGCAAATTTCCGTATTAGCAGAATCAATATTTATTAAAGCAGCTTCGTTTTCAGGACTTCGGGTCAAACCCATTTTAACTTACAATTAAAAAAATTTGAAAGTGTAAACATGAGATTTACAGAATTCCAAATTCAACAAACTTTAAGAAAACGTAAATTTAAAAAAAAAACTTTTATAATTTGGTATAACACATTACTAGGTAAACACTTACACGGGTTGAAATGAAGAAAAAAAATTAATTTGTTTATTGGTTACTCATGACATTGCGTTTATGTGTAAAATTTATTGATGGTGTTGTACGGTAGGTTCTATAGAGAAAAAAAAAATTGAAGATGAAATTGCAGTGGAGTCAATTTTCGCATGTGAGTAAATCTTCGAAATTATCCAAAGAAAAAAATCTCGAACACAAAAAAAATTTGACGAG
Organism: Heteromyza rotundicornis; assembly: GCA_951394025.1. Lineage (NCBI taxonomy): Eukaryota > Metazoa > Arthropoda > Insecta > Diptera > Heleomyzidae > Heteromyza > Heteromyza rotundicornis. The sequence continues at coordinate 1,661,557 of OX596013.1, read as the reverse complement.
TTGTCGCGGTATAAAATCGCGACACGAATGTTGTTGTTTTTATTGTTTGTTTTGTTTTTTTTATGTTTCCCTTTTGTTCGGGGCGACGGGCGAACAAAATCGGAGGAACAAAATCACACACGCACTGACCGAATTAACGCACTGCACAATTTTATTGATTGTCACTTTTTGATATAAATATATTTGTTTTGCTTAATTTGTTAAGCAAAACAAATTCGACACTCGCGGGCGAAATGCGGCCGGCGCGCGGAAGAGGAAAACTGAATATTTCGTTTGAGCTGTCAAAGTTCTCTTGCTTTCTTCTCCTTTCTTTCGCTTTTGCTTTCGTTAAGTTAGCTCAGTGAGCGGCGGCGATCCGATGAGGGTATTGCCAGCTTCGCCATTACAATAGTAAATTGTCAAAACCTGGACTAAAGCTTTTGTACTTTTTGAACCTGTTTGAGGGAGAGGAATTTGAGAACATTTATGCTTTCGCCTATACGTACATGAGTGCCGCCAAAATGTATATTTCATTTTGGTGGGTGCAGGGGGGTATATGTAAATTTGCCAAACACACCTAGAAAAATCTGAAGAGATTTTTCGCATATAGGTATGGGTAAAGCCCCGACTGCGGACACTGGTTTCTGCGTAAGCCGCACTCTATGTATGTGGGAAGATAAATGGAAAGTGAGCGTCATAGGCGCTCATATATTCTAATTTCGTTTAGTTCTTTTTGAGCAGGGAAGAAGGAGAGTGGCAAAAGCTTTGGTTTTTCTGATTGAATTAAATTTTAAATTAATTGTTTCCAAAATTTGGATAACTTTCTGTCCTTTTAAAAAAAAATTGTGTTTTTTTTAGTGGTGAAGTGGAGCTGTTGCCATCGTCGGACTGTGGCTGGAGGACAAGTGATCCAAAGGGAGTATTTTTGCGCGCTGGTTTAGTTTTGCCAGCTAGTGTTTATTTTGCTTTATTTTATTTGTGGCAGTCGGCCATTTAGAGTTTTGATTTTGAGGAATTGAATAGAGTTGGACAGGTTGTGTTCGGTCGTGATTTGTTTTGGTGAAGTGTTTCCGTCCAAGTAGTTTGCTTGGAATTTGTTTGGCCGTTTTTCCCCCCCCCCCCCCTCTTCCTTATTCCTTTTTTTTGTTTGTGTCATCCCGCATCAGAGCCAAGTTGTTGCTGGACATCGAATTTTATCGAAGTCCAGCTGGTGAATAGATTCTGCAAAGAATCGTGCGAGGGATTTCAGACAGGTTGGTCTGGTCCCGCAAATCAATTGCGTTTAAAGAAATGTAATTTTTGGTGTACGAATAATTTCTTTTGGGTGATTGTCGGTTTGTGTTGATTTTGAAAAAGGGTTTGTGTGCGGTATTATTTTCCTTGTGTCGGGAAAATTTCCGTTTCTTTTATATATAGTTATATATATACCTATATATATAGCTATTGCGGCAGTTTCGGTGTAGTTTTTAAAAGAAGTTTATTTATCAGGTTTTCGTGTGTTCGTGTTGTTCGTTCGTCCGGGGATACCATACCGCGAGGGTCGTTTTAAATCCCACGCTTCGCGACTGTGCTTTTCGGGCAAATAGGGAATTTAATTATCGCGTGGGGATTTTCGATTATAGAGTTTTAAATAAAGTTTTAGTGAAAAATAGCGCGATAGAGTATATAGCGTAGAAGATGCAAAAGGATAAAATAATTCACTACAGTAAACTATCAATATCCACTAAAGACATTCTTGAACAAAAAAAAATATCTGTATTGATTTGTTTATCTAGCGGTCAGAGTTCTATACTAACAAAATCTCTGTGATCCAGGAAGTTAAACAAATTGACAAAAATCAACAAAAATAAATTTAATAAACATAGGCCCATATTCATAGTCAAATTAAGCTCCAACTTAACTTTAGTAATCTACTAAGTTGACAGATAATACACTGAACTGGCAGCTACTAAGCTGGTTCTAAAGTTTAGCAGCTACTAAATTTGAGTATGAATATGCGCCATAGTCTCTTGACTTTCGATAGGAGGATAAAGAATTTTAAAAATCTTCAATTACTTTAGCCTGGTCGTGTTGGCCTAATCGCGTTAGCCCCACGTTGGGCGCCATTAATTATGTAACAAAACCTAAACCATTTACGTAGAAATGTATCATGGCACATGTCCTTGAAGCGGGCTCTGCATACCTTGCTGTACTACGACCGTGCTCAGGGAAATTGGGTGTGGGGTTGCTTCGCAAACACATTGCAAGATTAAGTCACTATATTAAAATGTATGCAGATAGTTGATGGAATACAAAAAAAATAGCCGAATTTTTTAAATTGTTCGAAAGAAAGAAAACTACGTTGTGAAAGAAACCAGATGAAGCTATAAACTATTGGTTTACCATAACGCTAGTCACTGAGTAACCTTTGAGTTGAAGGAAATAAGGTGTCACATCTCCTTCTAGGTCATAACCCGCCCATCCTGCTAATACAACCTACATTTCTGTATTAGCCCACTTCTAGTTTTCTTCACTCATTACCCCATCGGTTCACTTTTCATGTGTTAACAAAAAAAAAACTTATAATTTCATTTTTCCCCTATATTAAGGTATTCCATAAATTTTATTCATCGGTATATTTAATGATAATTAAAGAGAATTAAACATTATTATTTCGTTTTATCATACATTTTTATTTTTCTTTATGACTCAAAATATTTCATCTGTGCATTTGACAAAAAAAACAGTATAGTATTTATTACTAAAGTCTGATATAATTACTTTGCAAAAAAAAAAAAAATATTTTTATAATTTCCTTTTGTTTAAATATTTATGTTCATTTTTATATATTCCTTTTTATATTTGTAAGTATTGGCATCGAAGTAACCACCAAAAAGAAATATTTAATTTTATATATTATCATGGAATTTTATCTTTGTAAAGAATAGCCTAAACCATACGTATGCTACTGGCAACAATATCAAAAGTTGAATGAGATCAAAACAAAAGAGTTAATTACGTTCGAGTAATCAGCTAGTTCTTGTGCTGACATTCTGAGAGCGTATTATGAACATCTAATTACTTAAATTCGTGAGCAAGAGTATGACATCTACAGATAATAAAGATAAGCTTAAAATTGTTGACTTACATTTTCTTTAGTCCGATGCTGTCAGCAGGCGCCTGATGAAAGTTCGAAGAGAGTAATCAGCTAGTTCTTGTGCTGACATTCTGAGAGCGTATTATGAACATCTAATTACTTAAATTCGTGAGCAAGAGTATGACATCCACAGATAATAAAGATAAGCTTAAAATTGTTGACTTACATTTTCTTTAGTCCGATGCTGTCAGCAGGCGCCTGATGAAAGTTCGAAGAGAGAGTCGATGTGTCGTTGTTGTTGTTGGTACTAAAAGGTTTTAATATGTGTTAATGATCATAATCTCGCTCAAGTTTAAATTTCTTTTATTCTCTTCTTTGAATTGGTTTCTGGTAACTCCTTTGCACTTCCTACAAATGGGGAATGTACACAAATTTTACAAGATTATAGGAAATTCCGAAATTTGTATTCTTAACTTTATTTTCCACTAAGAGGGTAGAATTATAGGAAGGTACACAACATAATTTTATCTGAGTAAATTTTAAGTAACAAAATAAGTAACAATAATCAAAAATTGTATATGATTAAAATTAGGAGAGATAACGTAAATAAAGGATAATGAAGTTAATGAAATTAGTAATTATTTAATTTATTTTAGAAATAAATGGTATTTAGAAAAACATTTTTAAACTTATTAAAAAAAAATTTTGCATTTAGAAAAAAAAACAAAAGTTTTGTAGATTTGCTAAGGAAATCTGACGACTGAATAATTGAAGCTGGAAGTTGGAGGCTGACTTGAAGAATTGAATACTTGAAGGATGCCTGAACTCGGATAACATACGTCTGATGAATGAAGGAATGATGAATATCGCGTGGAATACACGATTTTGAAATTGATTATGAGGATAATTTGGTTTGGGTCTTTTGATGGTTTTATGTTCTATTTCGTAAAAAGATATTTTCCATTTGTGGCACTTTTGGTCTTAAAAGTTTGTGGGAGTTGAGCAAATCCGAGAGAATGTAATACCACGCGCTGGAGCAATCAAGCTTAGTTTAGGGTTCTTTCTGCTTTTATTTCACCGATCACATTTGGATATGTTTATTCAATTTGCTTTTGTTCGATTTATATTCGCAATTTGACGTACGCCTTAGACATGCGTTTCACTTTTCGTTTGATAATTTAGCAAACATTACCACATTTTGTAATGCACATGGCACAGATTTCGGTTCGCAACAAAATTATTTTGTTTCTTAAATGTTGAAATTGTCAATTGGCTGAAATGTCTCCTTGCTATCGATTAAGCAAGGATGCTCGACAAATTTTTGGCGATATTTTAAATATTTTGACCACAATTCACACTTTGATGAAAGACGATTTGTTTTCGCGATCTTCGCTGTTCCGAGGTTGATGCGCAAGAGAAAGAAGCCAAGCCCTTTTCGTTTAAGCCGGATATACATGTTTCTCATGAACTACAGTTTTTCTAAGACGTCAAGCAAAACAATAAAAAACATCGCATGATATGTAGTTACGTACATAGGGTATTTTCAGCGTATAGCTTTTCAAAGTCAGAGGTGTTAAGTACTTAGGTAATCGTTAAATTTTTCATAAGACTGGTATTGGAATTATTTCTTATTTGAAAACAACAAAAAATAAAACGAAAGGAATTTTGGAACTAAAATAAAAACAAGGAAAACCGACCTCACAGTTCTCCTTGACCATGTCGATCGTATCTGATAGTTGATCAGCATATTTTCAGTCAAGGATTCCAAAAAACGAATTGGCTATGTTTCCCACCAAGTCTATTGCTCCTCTTTTTTCACGCTTGGCTGTTATAAAACTATTATCCAGCTTCAGTTGATCTCTCACATGTTCAAGGTGGGTTACCACATTCGTGCAAGTACTTTTTTGATTTATTTCTAGGCACAAATGTCGTAGAGCCGCTGTGCCATTGGAAAATGCTGATAGTTCATTTCAATATGGGCCTAATTCGTAGTAGATAATCAACTTCCATTCTGTGCGAGATATTAATGCTGAACCGATGCCTTCGAAATGTATACCAGGCTCAGGTTTGAATTCGATGATTTCAATATTTGTTGTCATTATAATGGGCAATGGCAGCATGATCACTAGTAGTCCGGTAGTCAAGTTGAACGATGACGTTTTCCGCCTTTTGCGTACTATTTCTTCTGACTGATGTGGGCGATTGTCGTTGAGTCTGACGGAAGTAGTCCGAGGTTGTGCTGACATTTTTGCCTTGTTGTCTTCCTCATGTTCATTGACTGGTAGTGGTGCCAGTCTATGAATTGATCTTCGTGAGACGTTTTTTGCTGTACGAACGTCGGCAACACTGGCATGTCCATCCGCAGTTCGAATTACATTAATTACTCGTCCCAATGGCCACTTTAATGGAGACAGATTGTCTTCCTTTATTAAAACCATTGTCCCTGGCTTGACATTTTGTGATTCTTCCTTCCATTTCTAGCGGTGCTGTAAGGTATTCAAATATTCCTTGGACCATCTCCTCAAAAATTTCGTTCTGAGCTGCATCACAAGCTTCCACCTCAAGGGGAGTTTAATGTTCGGTTGTTGAGCATGACTATCTATTGAAGATGTTAATGGCTCACCGATGAGGAAGTGACCAGGTATGAGCACTTGGAGGTCGTTTGGGTCAGACGACATAGGCGTGAGAGGTCTGGAGTTTAAAATGACTTCTGCTTCGGCAAGAACTGTCCCCATTTCTTCGTAAGTAAGATTAGCTGATGCCAAAGTTTTTTTGTAGCAATCCCATTGCTGACTTTACTGCCGCTTCCCATAACCCACCAACGTGTGGTGCTCGTGGTGGAATAAAAGTGAATTCGATGTCCCTTTTGCTGCATTCGTTGACTATTTTCTCTGTTGCAAGGTCATCGTGAATTATCTGGTGAATTTCCCTCAACTGGTTCTTCGCTCCCACAAAATTGGTGGCATTGTCGCAGTATAGGGTCTTGCAATATCCACGGCGAGCTATGAAACGTTTAAGAGCTGCTATGAAGGCTTTAGTTGTCAGATCACTTACTAGCTCCATGTGCACGGCCTTGGTGGTAAAACAGCAAAATACGGCTAAATGAGCCTTCATCGGATTTTGAAATGTGTCCACACAGGACTAAAGAAGTCCACTCCCGAGATGACAAACGGTCTGGCTGGTTGTAACCTTGTTTCTGGTAAATTACCCATCACTTGGTTTAAAAACTTTGGTCGCGCTCGGAAACATTGAACGCAATTTTGAGTGACGGAGCGAACCAAGGTTTTTATTTTGAGCCAAAATCTTTGCCTCACGAAAATGCCTTGGGCATCTATGAATGGCAATAGATTGCTGATGGGTCTTCCATTGTTCAAACTTGAGAGACGCTTAAAATGTTTAATGTCATCTGCAAAGGCATCCTTTTGTAAATATTTGACAATGTGTATCAATGACTCCTCTACTTCTGCTGCGGTTGGTGCTGTTGCGACGTGAGAAACATCGCGTTTGAAGTGTTTCACGCCACGAATCACATATGTTATTATTCTTTGGAGCCGTCGAAATGAATTTTTGTGGTTTATTTTTTCGAATATGTCTTTGGATTGGCGGTTTTCAACAGATACAGATGTAGATGATGCAGCTGCAGTTGTAGATGATGCAGTTGCGTCTAAGAGACATTGGTCACTAGGAGGTTGGAGTGGCCAATTTGTCGCAGTTTTGTGTAGGCATGTAGGTTGCGATGCTGTAGTTGATGTTGTCTGTTGCCTAACTTCCAAAAGGCATCGGTCACGAGGAGGTCGGAGTGGCCAACTTGTCACAGCTTTATATAGGTATCTCGGATCGAATAGCCAAAACATATTGTCCACTAGCTTGGCTGCTTGTAAGCCTCTTGATATGAGGTCGGCTGAATTGTCTTGAGATGGTACATGGCGCCATTGTTGTGGAGTAGTCACCTGCTGAGTCGGGGATATCCGATTGGCAATGAAGGTGTGATAATTCGATGAATTCGCGTGGATCCATCCCAACACTGCCGTGGAGTCGGTCCAAAAATATGTGGTCACTCCTTTGTATATCGCGCTATCGTTGAGCTTCAGCATCAGTTCTACTGCAAGTTTTGCAGCGCATAACTCTAATCTTGGCAACGTTATTTGCTTTGTGGGGGCAACACGTGATTTTGTGTCGTCCTCATGTAGGCCACGGCTCCGTATGCGTGCTCCGATGCGTCGGAAAAAATATGGACTTGTGGATTGTTGGGCTTGGTTTAGCCAAAGACATGCCGAGGTACGCTGATAGTTTGTAACAGTAGTAAGTCTTTCTTGATGGCCAACCAGGTGTTGTGCAATGGAGATGGAAGTTCCGTATCCCAGTCGATTTTTAGTTTCCATAGCTCTTGCAGAAATATTTTAGCAGAAGTCGTGACTGGAGCGATGAAACCAAGGGGATCAAAAATTCTGGATATGTCGGCTAACGCTGTACGTTTGGTGATCTTCCCTGTACTTATTTCTCCAATTTTGATGCTAAAATCGTCATTCGAGGGATTCCATGTCAATCCCATTGTCTTGATGGTGTCGTAGTGCGTCTCCCCGATTTCCACTTTGACTTCACGATCTGCTAGTGGGATGTCTTCCAGTAACTTCGGGTGGTTCGCGCCCCACTTTCTCAACTTGAAACCTGCAGAAAGCGCTGCAGAGCTATATCCCGTGATTCTCCAAGTTGGTCCGGATTGAGTTGAAATGCCAATTTTACTATGAATAGCGATGAACATTCTGCAAAAAGTATTCTTCACAACGACGTTCGGCAGATGTGAAGTTGTTTTTACGTGTGTCACATGCTTCAAGTAGCCAACATTTTTGGAGTGTTGTATTAAGGGAATCATCCTCAGTGGAAATTCCGCAGGTGATAGCTGCATTGGGAATGTCTTGATTGTTGTATTCACCCCCAGCTATCCAGCCGAACCGTGTATTCTGTAATATCGGCTGCCTAATGATGAATAGAAGATCCCGGCTCCAAGAAGGAGATCGATTTCTTTGGACTCGTGGAACTTCGGGTCGGCAAAGTGGATACCATCAGGGATGGTATAATTGTTGATGTTGATAGTTTTTGATGGTTGTCTCGAAATAATTTCGAGATTGCGAAACGTGAGTTTCAGGTCGGCTCGTGAAATCGGTCACATTTGAATGGAGTTGCAGATTAGCTCTTTCGGCTGTACGGCTTTTTATCTGGCCGATGCCCTCGACTCCAATGACGCATGGAACCCTTTGTTGTCCCAATTTGTTCACAAATCGTTATGTGGTGAAGTTGGTTTGTGAACCGCAGTCCAACATAGCTCTACAATGGATTCGTTGGCCCCAATTATTTGTAACGGACACGATGGCTGTGCTAAGCAATGTTGTTTTTGACAGTGTTACACTTTCTCCAACAGCTGGAAGTGACACTGGAGCATCATTGGCTCTTGATGGGGCATCGGGTGATGTCGCTGCTACCTTGATGAACTGTTTGTTTGCATTGCTTGTTGATGGTGCATCGTGTGACGTCACTGCTGCCTTGACGAAAGGTTTGTTTGCATTGCTTGTTGATGGTCGGCCTTCTTTGTTGGCATATTGCACTTGGTGCAGCCTCGGGACGGACAATCCTTTGAGGTGTGACTGCTTTTGAGACAATTGAAGCATATTTTTTGCATTTTAGCCCAGTTTAGCCGATCTGCCGCCGACACCTTCAGGAACTCCTTGCAAAAGTATAGGGGGTGATTTTTGCCGGTATAATAACTGCAGGTTGCAGATGCTGCTACTGCTGTTGCTACCCTATATGTATTTGTTGTGGCCTTTGGAGTGTTTGTTCGTTCTCGACCACCGAGGACCTCCAGCGATTGGAAACGATTTTCATTGATTGTAGCTCTTTGGGATTCTTCAATGACTGTTCATAAAGAATGTGGCTCTGCCGATCTAGTTTTTTGATTAGCAAATGCAGCAGTAGTGGATCCCAAGATTCGGTCGATATTTCAAGATTTTCCAATGCCAACAGACTTTTACGTGTAGGCTTTTTAGAGCAGTTGAAGAAGTTAAATCAGCTGATAATTTTCGATGACCTGTCAATCTTTCGATCAATGTTGATCAGATGTTGATCAGATACAGAATCTCCTATTCTGGTATCTGTCTTGCAGCAGCTTCCAAGTCGTCTCTTTGGTTAGAGCTAGATGTCTGATTACCCGCCCAGCTTCACCGGTCACACAACTTTTGTATTGCTGCGATTGGCTATTTGTGCACCATTTCGCTGAAGATGTCGAAAAACTGGTTTCACTGCAGATAGTCACCATTGAACATCGGAATAGTTATTTGTGGCAACCGGAACGACAGTGGTGCAGCTGTTGATGGAGCTTCTTTAGAGTGGCCTTCTTGGGAGTGGACTTCTTCTGACAGAGTATGCAACTCGATCATCTTGTGGTGGACCTGTTGTTCCATGTCAAGGTATGCATTGAAATCATACCCTTGATCTTCTGGTAATGGATCCTCCTTCCATAATCTGTAGTTCGTGTTTTCAACTTCGCTCCATAGTCGCTTTCGATACCGGCTAACAGGCGTATCATGGATGCCATAAAAGCTTGTTGTTTGCGCAGCACTGACGCCACTACATAATATACGGTTTTTCCAGAATCAGCGCATTCCTTTTGCTCTACACTGCCATCATCCTTAGCCCTGGGCGCCGCGGCAGGCTTTATTTTAAGTGTCTTAATGCTCTCTGGAATATCCTCCATGACTTGGTTATATTTTTCGCCCAGCGACACAGGAAGATCTTTTCGAAGTACTGGTGATCTGCGGGAGCGGCTGGATCTCTGCGAATTGGGTTGTCGACTCGTTGAAATATTGTCCACAAATCTTTAAGTTCTGTTGCCTTCCTGTTAAGTTGCGTTGCTGTGTCCTTTTGCGTCACCAAATGGTGCTTTTTACCAAATTCTATGGTATTTTAAGTGAAAGGCGAACAGTCGCAACAGCGGTACATAAACCGTGTTGCGTTTGGTTGATGTGTCCTTTCTGCAGGGTCACCAAAATGTATTATTCGGTGCTTAAACCGAGATATACTTTGCTTGAATTGGGTTTCAACAAACACAAATTGTATAACTAGGTGCTTAAACCTAGATTTACTTTCCTTTGAAATTATGAACTCAACGTTGTTAAGTGGTTGTTGTCCAATTGAATTGGATTTGCCGTTAATCGGCCCTTTTATTGATTTTTCTTTTTAATATGTACATAAAATTGGATTTTACCATATCTACAAAATGCGCACATATGCTAACAACAATACAGACTGCAGCATAAGCATTTAGCGACACATTTCAGTGGCGTGAAATGTGATCGCCAGTGCAATGCTCTGTGACTTTAGCCAAGGATAAATGTGTTGTTGTCATAAGCGCGCATTTTCGCAAATATGTAATGCTGGGATTATACAATGCCGTTCTCAGAAATTTTCTACAAGCGCGCATTTTCGCAAATATGCAATGCTGGGATTATACAATGCCGTTCTCAGAAATTTTCTATTACGTCCGATATTCATAAAAAATAAGCTAATCTTTTCCAAGCCAATCTGTTTACATCTTCGATTATAGGTAACATTTATCTTCAAAACAAGGTATTACTTAGATTTTTACGATTTATTGGATTTGAATATACCTTGTAGGAAATCGGACTAGTCTAGGAGTAGTCTGTGGACTAATCCACTTGTAATTGAAACTGGTACAAAACTAATCCACACCTAGGGTTACCAGCTGGTCTGGATTCGTCTGGATTGTTTTCCTGTGTCGAGAGTACAGATTTTCTATAATTTGTCCAGATAAAATTTTCACCGATATTTTTCCGTAAAAAAAATAAAACGAGCCAGATAACCAGATAACGCTTTCGTTTTTAGAAAAAAGAAAGTGTTCTGTCAAATAACACTGTACAACAGTAAAAAGAACTTCCGGGTTTCACACATTTTTTTTTAGTATTTTCTGGGCTGCTGATCACGAATATGCCATCCGTTTCCATATGCCAAGAGCCCACTGTTCTGTCATTTGTATATATATTTAGATTTGAGATGTAGATGGCGTTTGACTCTCTTGTCAAACCCATAAAGCAGCGACTTCGGCTTCACCGAAGTCACCAAGTAAGTATTGAATTGTATTAGAAAATTCACAGAGGTAAGATCGCTAATCGAACGAGCCATTGGAAATATAATTTAAAACGTTTACTGAAATTTTGGAGCAACGGAAGCTGCATAGAAGACAACAACAACAGCTTCATACAACAGAAGGCGAAGGAAGGAATTTCGCTGGTAAGCAAAGATCAGCTGTAAGCAGAGAAATAGGAGTGCGCTACAGTCAGCCAATCTGACTACAACATATACAAATTTTGAATGTTTTGGTATTTCATTACTTTTGATCAGCTTAATCGAATATTTAAGCATTTTTATATATACACCCACAATTTCGACCAATACGAAAATTTGTATACATATTTATATAAAATAAAAATTATATTTTCGAAATTAAATTGTAGTTCAAAAACAAAATTATTCAAGGAACAAAAAAAATAAATTGGTTTCATTGTTTTTTAGGAGGTTTTTTCGCGTATTTTGATACATTTTACCAACATTAAAAAAAAAAAAAATGTAGCTACAATTTTTGATTTTTTTCAGTGTGACCTATTTTTTTCGAAATTTTTCACAAAGAGCGCGCTACAAAGAGTTTTTGGAGTTCAACGAGACCAGCGAGATCATTATCTTTTCAATGGAAGTGCAACGAGAGGAGTTTAAGTCCCAAAAGCTGAAGCTAAAGGAAGCATACAACCAGAGGCGCACCCAAGGGGGGTTTTGGGGGTTATATACTACGACTAAAACCTATATAGGCCTTTATTAGTCTTTTGATCCCAAAAATTATAAAAAGTATTTAACGACGAATCCCAACGGTCCCACTTACCCGCCCAACCGACTGAGGGGCACATCCGCTTGACGCACGCATTTGGTGACCGAACAGCCGTAATCCGGATTATGGCTGTGCAACCGATCGCGGGTAAACATATCTTGAAATTCGTTTCAGCTACAGATTAAAATCAGCAGCTGATAAAACGCATAATAATAAAACACGAATTAGGTTATGAATGCAAGAGAGAATTATTCAAAACATAACTTATATAAAATTCTTTGTGAGTAGGTTTGTAGGTTTGTATGTTTGTAGGTTTGTAGGTTTGTATGTATGTATGTTTGTTCCCTTATAACTGAAGAAATACTTGACCGATTTTAATGAAACACATACCCAAATGTAGGTAATTTCATTGATCTCATCATAGGCTATATGCCATTTCATTAAATTTGGGCGTTCGAGGTGGGCGTGGCAAGTATTATTCTAAAATGCTATAATTTATGCAGTGTTTAACCGATTTCGCTGAAATTTTATATGTGGTTTTGGGTAATGAATTGGTAATATGTTGATTCTGAAAATTTGCGGTCCGCCCACTGCCACGCCTTAAAATTTCTAAAGCTCTGTAACTTGGGTCCTATTCAAGGGATTTCGCTGAAATTTTGGATTTGGTGCTGGGAGGTGAATGGGCAGAGGGATGACTATTGAAATTTAAGATCCGCCCACTGCCACACCCTAAAATTTATAAAGCTCTGTAACTCGGGTCCTATTCAAGGGATTTCGGTGAAATTTTGGATTTGGCGCTGGGAGGTGAATGGCAGAGGGATGACTATTGAAATTTAAGATCAGCCCACAGCCACGCCCTAAAATTTTTAAAGCTCTGTAACTCGGGTCATATTCAAGGGATTTCGGTGAAATTTTGGATTTGGTGCTCGAAGGTGAATGGGCAGAGGGATGACTATTGAATTTTAAAGCTCTGTAACTCGGGTCATATTCAAGGGATTTCGGTGAAATTTTGGATTTGGCGCTGGGAGGTGAATGAGCAGAGGGATGACTATTGAAATTTAAGATCCGCCCACTGCCACGCCCTAAAATTTTTAAAGCTCTGTAACTCGGGTCCTATTCAAGGGATTTCGGTGAAATTATGGATTTGGCGCTGGGAGGTGAATGGGCAGAGGGATGACTATTGAAATTTAAGATCCGCCCACTGCCACGCCCTAAAATTTTTAAAGCTCTGTAACTCGGGTCCTATTGTAGGGATTTCGGTGAAATTTTGGATTTGGCGCTGGGAGGGGATGGGGCAGAGGGATGACTATTGAAATTTAAGATCCGCCCACTGCCACGCCCTAAAATTTTTAAAGCTCTGTAACTCGGGTCCTATTCAAGGGATTTCGGTGAAATTATGGATTTGGCGCTGGGAGGTGAATGGGCAGAGGGATGACTATTGAAATTTAAGATCCGCCCACTGCCACGCCCTAAAATTTTTAAAGCTCTGTAATTCGGCTCCTATTCAAGGGATTTCGGTGAAATTTTGGATTTGGTGCTGGGAGGTGAATGGGCAGAGGGATGACTTGGAAAATCTATTTTTATTTCAGTTGCTGAAATAATACATACAACATTTCTACGTTAACATGAAATTACAAAATTTTTGCGAGCGAAGCTGTGGGTATAAGCTAGTATATTATAAAAGTGATTGTGTGTCTGTCTGTTTGTCCGAGCATCACGGTTAAACGGCTGAACCGATTCTCTTGAAATTTGGAGGATAGATTCTATTGGTATCGACATGTAACATAGGCTATATGAGGTTGAGATTGGACAAAATGGCGTGGCACCTCCCATACAACACATAACTTAAATACCAGCAAATTAAGCAACGATTGGATATATTACAATGAAATTTGGCCTGGAGTTGTACATTACGTTTTCCCAGCTATGTGTCGAATATGGTAATAATTCGACAAAGGGGCGTGGCACCTCCCATACAACACATAACTTAAATACTAGCTAATTAAGCAACTATTGGATATATTTTAATGAAATTCGGAATGGAGTTGTACTGCTATGTGTCGAATATGGAAATAATTCGACAAGGGGCGTGGCACCGCCTATACAATTTTCTACCGCATATCACGGTTAAACGGCTCTACTGATTTTATTGAAATTTTAAGGTAAAATTGAGTAAGTAATGGAATTTACAATAAGACATAGGAGATTGGATTTGGACAATGGGGCGTGGCCACCAAGCGCGTCCTTGGACATATATCGGATGAACTATGCCGGGTGGGATTACCACCAAGTGCGTCCTTGGACTTTTTTTAGGTGAATCGTACCGGGTGGGATTACAACTGGCACCAAGTGCGTCCTTGGAAATTTTTTGGATGAACCATGCCAGGTTGGATAACAGCAGCCACCAAGCGCGTCCTTGGACATTTTTTGGATGAACTATGCCGGGTGGGATTACAGCTGCCACCAAGTGCTTCCTTGGACATTTTTTGGGTGAATCATGCCAGGTGGGATTACAGATGCCACCAAGTGCGTCCTTGGACCTTTTGTGGGTGAATCATACTGGGTGGGATTGCAGCCGCCACCAAGTCCTTCCTGGGACTTTTTTTGGGTGAATCATAACGGGTGCGATTACAGCTGCCACCAAGTGCATCCTTAGACATAATTTGGGTCACGGGGGTAATTGACCATCAACTGCAGCGTCCATTTAAGTTGGCGCAAATTCTTATATATATTTATTTTAAAATTTTATACAACCCGTGCAACGCCGGGTATGTAAAAGCTAGTAAACAATATAATTAAAAGAAAATATTATGAAGCATCAGAATTCATGCGACGAATATGAATTTTTACAAATATAATTTTTCTCTACTTAACAAAAAAAAAACAAAGACACAACAATCAAAACAGTCAATTTAGGCTACAAAGATTTAAGTATTTCATTTTTTATACGAAATATAAAAAATCAAATACAAATAGAACAGTTAAGTAAAAAGTAACGGAACGAATGTGAATTCAGCTAAAAATTTTGTTTTATTTGTATACAAAAGAAACAAAATTCTGCTGAAATATAAATACAAAATACAAGAAAAATACAACACTTTGTAAACCCTGTCATTTCGTTAGACCCTAAGCGGTCCAAAAACTCAAAAAGCAACAAAGGCCGTAATTGTGCATTTGAAATAAAAGTTTTAGTTTTTTTAAGTGAATCTGACAGGTCAAAGACAGAATACAGGCTATTAAAATCGCTACAAATACAACGAAAAAGTTCATTCTGCGCGTAATTAGAACGGCACATACTTAATATCAAAGGAATGAAAGATCTGGAACGACGAGTTGGAATATAAAAATCAATTTCTTGAAGCAAAAGTGTAGAATTCAGAGAGCCATTTATCAATTTAATCAAAAATTTTACATTAGGCATCGTTCTTCTATTTTTTAGAGTCGGGATGTCCAAGAGTTTTAAAAGATTTTCGTATGGAGGTAGGTTCTGATTCGGATTCCAGCGAAAGTTTCTTAAAGCAAATAAAAAAAATTGTTTTTGAACCGATTCAATTCTATCAGAGTGGCAGTTGTATTGTGGATTCCACAAGACTGATGCATATTCCAAAATTGGTCTTTCAAGTGATATGTAAAGACTTTTGGTAATGAATGGGTGGAAACAATTTAACGTCATCAGCATACAACAGTACATTCGATTGTTTAATGACAGAAGATAAGTCATTTATAAAAAAAAGTTCTTTTTGCCTTTAGAGTCATAATAAATTAATGAAAACATTTGTCACATATTTTTATTGGGAGCCCAAGTGTAGCATTTTGAAATATTGAATTGTATGAAAAGTGCCACGCCCCGCAGTCAAATTCCAACCATATGTAACATTGAACTTAGAATTGAAAGCATAAAATCATGTCCCGTTGAAAAATGTTACACTTGGGCTGCCGATGAGGATTGAATTGTATGGGAAGTGCCACGCCCCGCATCCAATTCCAATATGTTGCATTGAAGGCATATAAACATTTCCCGTTTAAGAATATTCAATGGGAGCCCAAGAATGGAACTTTGAAGTATTGAATTGTATGGGCGGTGCCACGCCACTTTGTCCAATTACGCCGATATGTTGCGTTTAGCTTAGAGTTGAAACCATGAAACCATTTGCTAAGTTTTGTTGGAAAACAATTAATGAGAGGCCAGTTACAGCAATTTTAAATATTGGTTTGTATGGGCGGTGCCACGCCCCTTTGTCCAATTACGCCGATATGTTGCATTTAGCTTAGAGTTGAAACCATGAAGCCATTTGCCAAATTCCGTTGAAAAACATTATGTGGGAGCGCTATTACAGCATTTTCAAATATTGACTTGTATGGGCGGTGCCACGCCCCATTGTCTAATCCCGACCATTTGTAGCCCAGATTATGGCTGGGGTCTTATAGTATGTTCATGGCAAATTTAATTTTCTTGTGATGAAAAACGTCAGAGTTTTTACTAACTTGTGGGAGGTAAAAGTTCGCGTGTCCAAACCTATCCTATGTCACGACTCACTACCCCTAGAACACATATATAAATTTTTGTGAGAATCGGTGCTGTAGTTTTGGCGTCTACTGGTGACAAACATACACGTCTCTTTTATATATATAGATGTAGAAAATTCCAATAAATTTCTAGATGTTGATCTACCTCTCAGAAAACCAACGATTTTAGGTGTTGTAAGACATCTTCTGATTCTATAACAGGATTGAAAATGGAATTTTAAGTGGGGATGTTATATGTATATGATATGTTGCCATAATTATTATCAGAATATATCGATTTGAAGAAATCTTCTGGACATGCAAAAGCATCACAGCGTTGCACTGAAAACTTCGAAGAGTCTTCAACATAAATTAAATCCGAAATTCTACTTTTCTGATATCTGAAAATGAATCCAAAAAGTCATTTAAACAGGCACGAGAAGAATACGGAAGAATACTAGTTTGAATAGCTACAAAATTTCCAAGATACATATATTCGGTAAATTAAAGTCTCTAAAAACAAGAATGGAATCGTAGGTTTAATATTTGAGTAAACCAATGATATAAGCGACACATGTCTTAGATAAACGGTAATATCGGAATTCGGTGGGATATACGAGCAAATAACGAAAATATCGATACTAAAAACTCGAATTCGTACACAAATAAATTCCAAGTCAGTATGAAAGTATAATTCCAAATTCCAAGACAGTATTAAAGTATGATTTCCTCAGATGAAAAAAGGTTTTTTACTGCAATGAGGACTCCACCACCAGTCCTGCATTTACGATCGTTCCGAAAAATTTGATACCCAGAACACATAATTTCTGAATCAAAAATATTTGGTTTAAGCCAAGTTTCGGTAAATACCAAGACATTATGACTACAATCGAAACTTTTAATAAAAATATCATTCAACTTTGTATTTAGCCCTCGAACATTTTGGTACAGAAGACAAACAACATTATTCGGGATTTTATTTAGTTTTTTTGATTAGAATTTAATTTTCTTTGAGGAAGTTGAACTGGATTTACTAGATTTGATTTTTCTTTATAAACAAATTCGCGAACTAAAGTTTTATCCGGCCAAAAATTTGTATTAACAATCTCATCAAACAATTCTGCATTTAAAAGCATTTATATTATTACCGGTTTTATTGAGTTTAGAATCAATATAAAATATAATATCTTCAGTTAATGTGTCCGGTGCAAATCTAGACACGACAATAAATTTTTTAGGTTGCACAACAACAAGCCGTTTTGGGGTTCTCGTTTCTTGTACTTCCGCTGGTGAACTGGTGATGCAAACATATCGGAAAAGGATGGAGTTGTTGGAGTTGAAATTGGCTTTGGGGCAGGTGGTAAAAGCCCAACAGAAATATTTTGTTTGGGAGCTGTTTCATCCAAGCATTTATACTTCTGAAAGTTTATTTAAAATTGAAACGAGACAAAATATTGACTGGGAAAATTAAGGCACTTTCAAATTATATTAAAACAAGTGCCTGAAAGTATGCTCTGAAAATATGATCAGTCTGAATGTGGAATCAGTAAAGCTGGTGACACAAGAAATGTCAAAAAAAATCCAAAAAATTTTACAATTTTGTTGTTATGATACTTAGCTGACAGGAATTCACGGAAATATCGCAAAAACTTTGTAATTTGCACAAAACTTATTGCCAGAATTTAATTTATTTAAAAGATATTCAAAATAATTAACACGGTATAACTATTAAAAATTATTTATTTAAATCGCAGCAAAAAATTCACTTAGAAACAAGTTGAAAAGGGTCGCCAAAAATTAACACCATTGGGCCATTTTTTCGTGTAATAACACAATTTTTGATTTGATCCGATGCCTTCAATTCTCAAATATTTATTTCATATTTGAATTAAAATGTGTTAAAATTTTAATTAAAAATTTGAAATTATCAGATTCAAACTTTAAAATAAGGTTATGCTTTGTACTGTAATTTTCATGAAATCGTCCAAAATGTTGTACAACACCGTTCGACAAATATCAACTTATGCACATTATCTGGACGAATAGATTCTGTTAGAGGGGGTTAAAAAGAGTACCCGTGTCTCATAGTTCTTCTGAATCAATTCTTAAAACAGTTTAAATCGTATATTTGCATGCTTTTGTATTCCTGGGTATTTTCGGGTTTTCAAAAAAAGCCGATTTAATTCGATTAATAGAAACATTATTTTACGAAAACTCAGTATTATAATCTGCTAACGACTAAACTTTATCTTCTAGCTACAGTGGTATTCATAAGAATTAAGTTGCTGACAACACCAATTTCTATGTTCTTCACCAAAGACAAAGAAGATGATGAAATTGAGAAGCGTCGTTGTGAAATTCAAGGTTTCTAGAAGCTTCTTTATTAATATTATTTCTTTATTAATATGGAATTTTCCAGAACATTCCATGTAGATTCTTTATGTATATTGTAATTCGCTGACTCCACTATGGATGAATTTAGTAGGAATGTGACGGAGCTCCGCACAAAATTGACATCCGCATAAACATCCGCATCCACAAATCACACATTTAAAACATCCGCATCCACATTCGCATCCGCGACATGACAATCGCTTGTTAGCGGGTCTTTTCAACTTATAGCTTTTTGCACTCGCATTCGCACCCGCCCCGCAAAACTCACACCCGTCACATCCCCAGAATTTAGCTAAAGTGGAGTACCGTTATATGGTATAGTAGGGTATTAACTAGCACATAAGAGTTCCCAAAATTTAAATATGCATTTGATAGAGGAAAACCATACCTTTAAAAAATATGTAAACTTTTCACGATTGGATGTAAACTCATCACGCTAGACTAGAAACATTGTTTGAAAAAATTTATGATTTAGAGACAAAAACGCATGAGAGTTCAATTTTCTGCTAAAAAATTTGTTCATTGTAGAGAAAAATTCACTCTATAAAATTCAAAAAATGTTAAGCTAAAAAAAATGTTAAAATGAAAATATCGGGGTATTTTTATTCTGGCGAGATGAACTTGCATCCTATTCAATGAAAAATGCAAAAATGTGATTAGAACGGTGCATTTTTTCGTGTCGAACGGTGTAATATAAGTTATAAGTTATATGAAAAAGACATACATCAAACGTTTTTCTAGTTATCAAAAAAAAACTAGTAAGAGAATTATCTTCGGTCTGACCGAAGCTATAATACCCTGCACATGCGAGTACGATACATTCTAAGACCATATGTTAGTAATTTTATCGAAAATCGGTATTTTATTGATAGTTTTTCGATATTTTATTCGAAATTTTTCGATAATTTTTCGATTTTTTATCGATAATTTTTCGATTTATTATCGTAAAGATAATTTGTCGATAATTTATCGATTTTTTATCAATATTTTTTCGATAATTTTCCAATACTTATCGATAATTTTCCAATATTTATCGATAATTTTCCAATATTTATCGATAATTTAGTTTCCTGATCCATTTAAAAATTTTATTCTAATTCCATTTTGTTCCGGTCCAATTCCATTTCGTTCCGGTAAAAACTCAACAGAAGTATTTTGTTTGGGAGCTGTATCGTAGAAACACTTATACTTCTGAAAGTTTATTTCAAATTGAAACGAGACAAAATGTTGACTGGGAAAATTAAGGCACTTTCAAATTATATTAAAACAAGTGCCTGAAAGTATGCTCTGAAAATATGTTACGTGAGCCTGAAATGTATCTTTTCGTCTGCAACCATCTTCTGAATGAAGCCCGATGGAATTCATAGGCTGCGCATCGGATAGGTGCGCAGGTGGGGTGGGCATGGCTTCGGCTGAAGGACAGGGACTTTTCTTCGGTATTGTTTTAGGATGCATGAGAATAAGAGGGTGTGGTTTTTAGTGTGCAGAATGACTTAGTTTTGACTGGGATTTTTTTTTGTATGAACTTTTGAGTGACAGAGGACTAGAGTGCATTTTGAGTGCCTGAGTATGGCCGATAGTACGTTTGAACGGTTAATGTGGTACACTAGGACTTATACGTTAGAATGCTTGAGTTTTAATTTTTCCGCTTTACTTTTACTATCGTAACTTAACTTGTATCTATCTCTAAACTGTTTCTATCCTTTGGCACGACTTCTTATGTTTTGATCCGGAGTGTTGTTATTGTAGCAACATTAAACCCCCCCAAAGCCGGCGAGCATACCGGGCTTACCACCGTGCCGAACCGCTGCAATATACACACTCACAGGCTGGATTATTACAATGGCGCCCAACGTATTGGCCAAGATCGCTAACGACAACCATGGCTTTTTATTATACCCCCACACTCACTGTGGCAGGGTATACTAACTTTGTCACAACGTTTGTAACGCCCATAAGGAGGCGTGTCCGGTATGGAAAAGTATATATATTCTTGATCAGTATCACCTCCTGAGTCGATTTAGCGATGTCCGTTTGTCTGTCCGTCCGCACGATAGCGGTCGCAGTTTTGGAGATATCGACTTGAAACTTTGGGTACATGTTTTTCTCGTGAATACTGAGATCAAGTTCGAGAATCAGCCAAATCGGACAAAAACTGGGCGTGGCTCCCATACACCGAAAAAAAAGGTAAAAATTTGTTATTGTTGTATTCGATTGGAAATGTGTAGAAACGTATTTTTGACATGGTCCGAGGTTCCGAAGCCACATATATAAGGGTCTAAGTGGGGTCTTGAGACCAATTTTTTTTTTTTTTGTGGATTTAATTGGAAATTTTTAGAAATGGATTTTGGACATGGTCCGGGCTCCAAAACCACCTATAATTGGCTCAAAATAGGGTCTTGAGACCACATTTTTTATGTTTGAGGTACTTCTTCCTACTGTGTGGGGGTATTTCAGCTTCGGTATAGCCGAAGATAGTCCACTCTCTAGTTTATATTTTTCTTTAAAATCATCTTTTCTTAACCTTTCTAATCTAAACTTTTTGTGTCGGACAGTAGGTTTTTCTTATATCAGCAACGAATGCTGCCAGCGTTACGAGTAAATTTACGTCTTTGGTTAATTTGTGGCAGTGTTTTTGTGTTGGTAGGGTGGGGCGTGTAGTGTTTTGTAGTTGGAGGTACCACGGAAAATGTTTGATAGAATATTTCGGCTTGACCACATTTGAAAACCAGCGCAAACTAGTTTTTTTATATATTTCATGATTTTGATTTTATATTGAGATGTTCCAAGCGTAAGCTACCAGATTTTCAAATTCATGATCGAAAAGATGCTGTGAGGCTAAGCGCAGCAACATTTTTAAGGAAATTAAAAATTTTTTTTATATGATTATTTTTGTTTTTTTGTGGTAAAATAAACTTTGTTAATCTTTTTATAATTCTTTTTTATATTACTTCAGTTATCAACATACTTATATTTAGTTTTTATTTTTTTTTATTAGTATTTTTGGATTTCATTATTCATTTTTTATTCATTTTTATTCAGTTTTTTTTGGAATTATTTAAATTATTAATTTTTTTTACTATTTTTAAAAAAATTTTTTTTTTTTTATTTATTATTTTAAATTTTTTATAGAATTTGTTTTGTTTATATCTTTGTGTACGACTGAGTTTCCTGAATTGCCATCGGTTTGTTCGCAAAATTTAAGAAATACCTAAATATTATTGTTTAGTTTTTTGTCTAAGACAAAAAGTTGAAATCTGTTTTTGTTACTAATTTTGTTATTGATTCGTTACTCTTACGGCTTCGTACTGTCAAGGAACCTCACCAATTTTTATTTAATTTTTTTATTTTGCGAATTTTTCAAATGGAAGTTGTATTGTTGCAAAAGCATCAGTTGGTTTGAGGGTGATTGCGTGTATAGAGTGTAAGTGTGAGAGTGTGACAGTGAAGGGGTGAATGGAAGCTGGCAGTGTAAAGCCAGCAGATTCAGGGGAAGATTTTCGTCGAATAACGCGTAGTGCAGCCAGAGAGTTACTGGCGAGGGTGGGTGCAACAGCAGTAGAGCCCACTGATATCGGTGTACCACCTCCATCGTTAGTGGTATCCCCTTCGGACGTTGGGAACGGCTCCCGCAATATAACAGGTGGGAGTTTTTACATAAAGCTTGACGCCCTTCGCGATACGGTTTGGGATATGTCAGAGAACGAAGTAATCAGTGGGACAGGAGGTGGTGCGGAAGGAGGCACATCTCCAGATGAGGCGAGTGCGGCAGCGCAATCCGCGAAGATGGAAAGATTGTTTGGCATGATGTTAAATTGCATGGAAGAGATGCGGGAGATGAAAAAAGAGGTAAAGGAGTTGAAGGATAGGTCGATGAAAACCGGTGATACTTTGTCCAAGCCCGCTGGAACATCAACGCCGAACAAGGACACCAGTGGAACCGGAAATGGGGCTGCACAGGCAGGTGCATGTAACACTGAAGAGGGTCCGAAAAAACATGCGGCTGGGATAGGTAGCGAAGGTGCGGATGGGTTTCGTACTCAAGATAGTCTGTTTTTCGACAGTCGCATAAGGTTAGATGTTAGAAAATGGAATCTCAAGTTTGATGGTTCCGGCAATTACTTTTTTTTTTTTTTAACGACGAATCCCAACGGTCCCACTAACCTACCCAACCGACCGAGTAGCACATCCGCATGACGCACGGATTTGGTGACCGAACAGCCGTAATCCGGATTACGCTGTGTAACCGATCGCGGGTAAACATATTTGGAAATTCGTTTCAGCTACAGATTAAAATCATCAGCTGATAAAACGCATATTAATAAAACGCGAATTAGGTTATGAATACAAGAGAGAATTCTTCCAAACATAACATAATATAAGATTAACGTGATAATAAACAATAGAATTAAAAGAAAATATTATGAAGCAACAGAATTCATGCGACGAATATGAATTTGATCAAATATAATTTTTGTCTACTTTACGATATTAGACTTAACAAAAATACAAAGACAAAACAATCCAAACAGTTAATTTACGCGACAAAGATTACAAATATTAATTTTAGTATTTTATTTTTTTATACGAAATATAAAAAATCAAATACAAATAGAACAGTTAAGTAAACAGTAACGGAACGAATGTGAATTCAGCTAACAATTTTGTTTTATTTGTATACAATATACAGTAAAAAACAAAATTCTGCTGAAATATAAATATAAAATACAACACTTTCAAAAAATCGACAATGCCGATCTTTGTGGAGTTTGGCAACCCTGTCATTTCGTTAGACCCTAAGCGGTCCAAAAACTCAAAGAGCGACAAAGGCTTAAGTGTGATCAAGTGCATTTAAAATAAAAGTTTTAGTTTTATTAAGTGAATCTGACAGGTCAAAGACAGAATACAGGCTATTAAAATCGCTACAAATACAACGAAAAGGTTCATTCTGCGCGTAATTAGAGCGGCACATACTTAATATCAAAGGAATGAAAGATCTGGAACGACGGGTTGGGATATTAAAATCAATTTCTTGAAGCAAAAATGTAGAATTCAGAGAGCCATTTATCAATTTAATCAAAAATGTTACATTAGGCATCGTTCTTCTATTTTTTAGAGTCGGGATGTCCAAGAGTTTTAAACGATTTTCGTATGGAGGTAGGTTCTGATTCGGATTCCAGCGAAGGTTTCTTAAAGCAAATAATAAAAATTGTTTTTGAACCGATTCAATTCTATCAGAGTGGCAGTTGTATTGTGGATTCCACAAGACTGATGCATATTCCAAAATTGGTCTTACATGAATGGGTCATTAAATTCTTTTGACCATCTTTTAATGAAACCTAGAACACCCCTCGCCTTATTCACACATAAGTCAATATGTAGATGAAAGCGAAGTTTTGGATCCATAGTAACACCCAGGTCCACAAAAGTAAAAACCTTTTCTAGATTACAGTTATTTATATGATACAGCGATGAAAGTTTGGAGTCTTCTAGCAAATGTCATAAATTTACATTTTTTCAGGTTCAGTTCCATTAAGTTATTATCACACCAGATAGCTATACTGGTCAGATCTGATTGTAACAACTTATGTTGATCTAAGATGTCATAGGATAGAAACAATTTAACGTCATCAGCATACAACAGTACATTCGAATGTTTAATGACAGAAGGAAGGTCATTTATAAAAAGATTAAACAGAATAGGACCTAAGTGACTTCCTTGAGGAACTCCAGAGGCGACATCTATAGTTTTTGATGTTGATGATTCGAATAACACCTGTTGCTTCCGATTTGTCAGATGTGATTCTACCCATTTTAAAAGAAGATCTGGGAATCCGTATCTTTTAAGCTTTTCAATCAACAAATAATGATTAACTTTATCAAAAGCTTTACTAAAATCAGTATATATGACATCTGTTTGAAGATTCTTTGAAAATCCCTTTATTGTTAATGAAGAAAATTCCAATAAATTTGTAGATGTTGATCTACCTCTCAGAAAACCATGCTGTGAAGGAGATATTAAAGTTGTGACCGAGTGAACCAATTGCTTTGTGACAACTTGTTCAAATAACTTTGGTATTGTGCTAAGTTTAGCAATACCTCTATAGTTAGATACGAATGATTTGTCGGTAGATACGAATGACTTGTCGGTAGAAAGTTTTTTGTTTCGGGTTGAAAGGATGAGAGAAAGGTATGGAACGTCGAGGCATCAGCTTTTTACGGATTTTCATGGCCTATTGGGTGGTAATGCACTGAAGTGGTACTGGCAGGTAGTGGAGGATCATTTTGGTGATACCAGCTATGGCTATGATGACTTTTTAAACGATTTTGTGGGTCATTTTAGGTCATCTGAGGCTGATCACGAAATAATGAGGGATATGATTGACCGGAAGCAGATGCCAAATGAGCATTTTGATGACTTTTATGCGGATGTGCATGATTTGTCGTTTAGATTAGGGAAGAGGTTAGTGGAACAGAAGCTAGTGGATATAATTCGAGGGAATTTAAAGAGCAGCTTGGCAGTTTTACTATTTAAGTTGGACATTACAAAGCTAGCCGATTTTAAGGGATAATAAAGCCAAGCAAAAATATGTGAACGAAATGAACGTTTGGAAATTCGAAGAAGGCGACGGATGTGCGGAAAAGCCACTTGAGGTCGAGGCAATAGAGTCCAGTGGTGCACGAAATAGTTATCGCTCCAATAATGTTCAAAGTGGAGGGAGTGGCAAGCCATCCCAATATTCCAATGCTAATGGCGGTAGGCCAAATAATTTTCAAGGGCATTCACGCATAGTCACTAATGTACCTCCAATTCCAAATTCATGTAGTCAAGGTTTTTGTCCAGAACAATTTCATGTGATGTTGTGTTTTACGTGCGGGATGGCAGGAGATTTTTATCGAAAAAATTCTGTCCAAATAAGTCACGATAAAATGTGTAAGTCCTTGTTCCACGACTTAAAATGTTTTATGTGTAATAGTGACATGTCATTTTGTGTTTTACCACCGGAAATTTTAAACCGGAAACTGGCAGAGATTTCCAGGGGCTCGTGCTAGAAGCAGGACCCGGTGAATTAGGACAAATTACAATTTTGAAAAGAAGTAGAGAAGAACAGGCTAGAATGAAGATAAAGAAATCGCCGATGAAGAGTCTGCATCAGCGTAAAATGGACTATGCGGAAGCGAGAAAAATAATTTTCGTGGACAAGTCCGAAATTAATGTTAAAAGTAAAAATTTTGTTAAAATAGGGAAATTACGTGAAAAGAAAGGAATATTGAAGAGAATAATGAATAAAATTGTGTCCACGATCGTAACGTTGAAAGGCGATAACCGTTTCTTCGCTAAAACAAAAATCGATGGAGTAGAAGTTGTAGCATTGCTAGATTCCGGGGCGGGAGCCAGTTGCCTTGGCATGGATGCCATGGAGTTTTTGAAGAACAAGGAAAAATTAATTTTACCTTTGCGTGGCCAAAATGTTAGAACGGCCAATGGTGGCGAAACGCCAGTGATAGGTGCCATATCCCTGCCGGTTTTGTGGGATGGCGACACAAAAATAATGGAATTTTTGATTGTTCCTGCTCTGCAGCAGCAGGTGTATTTCGAAATTGATTTTTGGCGTACTTTTGAAATAGAAGTGATTAGCAAAGGAAAAGGTGAATGTTGTGGTGCGAATGAAAATGTAGTAGAAGTATCAGAATTTACGCGAGAACCCAATGATCTGACTTTTGATACGAATCAGCATGTGTTGTCCAGAGCTGATAGCTTACGTTTGGAGCAAGTGATGGAGTTGTATCCTTCGTTCGCTAAATATGGCTTAGGGCGAACAAATGTTGAGGAGCATGTAATTGAGGTTGTAGACGAGAATCTGCCTGTAAAGCAAAGGCATTATCCAATTTCTCCTGCGATCCAAAAATTAGTGTTTGCTGAGCTTGATCGCATGATTAGCATGGGTGTAATCGAAGTTAGCAACAGCAGCTGGAGTTCACCAGTTTCGCTTGTGCGAAAAGAAACTAAAAATCGTCTTTGTCTTGATGCGCGAAAAGTAAATGAGCGGACGGTTAAGGATGCGTATCCTTTACCACATATTGATGGGTTGTTGAGTAGACTGCAGGACACTTGTTTCATTTCTGCAATAGATTTAAAGGACGCTTTTTGGCAGATTCCATTAGAGAAGAAGTCCAGAGAGAAAACAGCCTTCACAGTCCCTGGACGGCCGTTGTACCAATTCACGGATATGCCGTTTGGGTTGTGCAACGCAGCTCAGAGAATGTGTCGGCTGATGGACAAGGTAATCCCTGCTGAAATGCGGGAAAATGTGTTTGTCTATTTAGATGATTTGTTGGTGTGCTCGGCAAATTTTGAAGATCATTTGAGGTTGCTGGCAAAGGTTGGAAAATGTTTGGCTGGTGCCAACTTGACAATAAATGTGGAAAAAAGCAAGTTTTGTTTTCGTGAGGTGCGGTACCTTGACTACGTGGTAGGTGACGGGTGTATACGCACCGATTCAAAGAAGGTATCTGCGGTCGATGAATTTCCTGAGCCAAGAACTCCGAAGGAGCTCAGGCGGTTCCTAGGCATGTCAGGGTGGTACAGACGTTTTATAAAGGACTACGCGACAATTGCAGCACCACTGCACGACTGCCTGACTAAGGACCGGTTACGAAAGTTTGAAATGACGGACACTGCTAGGCTGGCTTTTGACAAACTAAAACACAGTTTTGTCACTGCACCAGTCCTGACCAATGCCGACTTTGATAGACATTTTTATATTCAATGTGACGCTTCGAGTATGGGTGTAGGGGGGCTGCTCTTCCAGATGGATGCTGAGGGGAGTGAACGTCCGATTGCCTACATGTCAGCGAAGTTAAATAAAGCTCAGAAAAATTACAGTGTAACTGAGTTAGAATGCTACGCTGCTATATTAAGCGTAAAAAGATTTCGTCCTTATGTGGAGGTGTTACCCTTCACCATAATCACGGATCACGCAAGCTTGAAGTGGCTCATGGGTCAAAAGGACTTATCTGGAAGATTAGCCAGATGGAGTTTAAAACTTCAAGCTTACAATTTTGATATCGAAAACCGAAAAGGTGCATAAAATGTGGTACCGGATACTCTCTCTCGCATCCATATGGAGGAGATTGACAGAGTACTAGACGTAGACCTCAGCTCCTCGCATTTTTCCGCTGAAGGAAACAGTGACAGATAAAAGGACGAACTACCTGACGTTTGCTTATCGGACGGTTTTGTGTACAAACGGACTCTTTTTAGGACTGGGGACTGTATACAGGAGGACCGCGCCTGGAAGCTTTGGGTGCCGTCTGAGCTGCGAAAGGAGTTATTGGTGGCAACTCACTATTGTCCGTCTGCAGGACACGGCGGAATGCATAAAACGTTAGCAAAATTGCGCGAAAAATATTATTGGCCTGGAATGGTGGCGGATACGCAAGGCATTGTAAAAGATTGTGACGTGTGCAAAAGCACGAAAAATCCAAATTTAGTTCGACGTCCACCAATGGGTGCGCAACAAATCACCGAAAGGCCATTTCAACGATTGTATATTGATTTTATGGGTCCGTATCCACGAGCCAAAGATGGTAACACATTTATTTTTATATGTTTGGACCATTTTTCCAAATTTGTTTGGCTTAAGCCAATGACGAAGCAACGACGGCGAATGTTGTAACATTTTTAGAGAGGGAAATTTTTCATATTTTTGGTGTTCCGGAATTTGTACATTCTGATAACGGAAAGCAATTTGTATCTGAAATGTTAAAGTCATTTTTAGGGAAATATGGTACACGCCACGTAAAGACAGCTTTTTACTCGCCACAAGCAAATGCGTCGGAACGCGTCAATAGATCAGTTCTTCAAATGATCCGAGCGTATGTGGGAGAAAATCAGAAAAACTGGGATTTACATGTGAGCGACTCTGCTTTCTCGTTAAGAAGCGTGGTGCATAGTGCTATTGGCATTGAGCCTTACTATGCAGTGTTTGGCACCAATATGATGCAGCATGCCAATTCTTATGAAATTGCTAGCAGAATAAATGCAGTAAAAGATACTGACGTTAGAATTGCGAATGTTTCTGATAAGCAACAACTACTCCGCGCGAAAATATTTAACGATCTAAAAATTGCACATGAGAAAAGTGAGAAAGTATACACGCAGTAAAAATGTTAGTTTTAAGGTTGGTCAAATGGTGTATAGGAAAAATTTTAAGCAGAGTAACAAAGCAGATAACTAAAATGCAAAGCTAGCTCCTATGCACATTCAATGTTTAGTTTTAAAGCAGATTGGTAATTCGTATTACGAATTAGGCAATATAGCCGGTAAAAAGTTAGGAGTATACCACGCCAAAGATATTTTTGTAGCATAAAGCTGTTTAAGTGCAATATTTTAAATTTGGTTTTTTGTTTATTTATTTTCTTCCAGTTTTTTTTTTGTTTGTTGTAATTTTTTTTATTACTTGACATTAGTTTCAAGTTTAATTTAATGTTTTTACTATTCTGACAATTTCATTTAAGGTTAGTCAGTTATGATTTTTATTTATTTATTTAGTTTTTTTCTGTGATATAGTTTTAATTTGATTATTTTTTTTGCAATTTTTCTTTTGTTGTTAACTAGGTTTAGTTTTTTTAATTTAAAAAAATTTTTTTTTTGGTATTATTTATTTTTTCTTTAATTTATACAATTTGTTATTTAGTTTTTAGGGTCAAGTGATATTATGATTAGATACTTATGTGCAATATTAGGTAGGTCAAATATGCAATCTGGTTGCCCGGTAGCTCAAGTCTGAGAGCATGAGGCGTGGGTCGAGGCCACACGTTTGTTATGTGCAATAAATAGCATATTGGAAAATATTTTAATTTTGATTTTTTTTATTAAAATTAATTGTTTTATTCGACAAAGTAAGTGAAAGAAAAAGAAAAAAAATATTTGCTTTAATTGTAATGTAAAAGTGTTTTTAAGCAAAATGTGTTAAAATCAGTTTTTATAGAGAAAAAAAATACAAAGAAAGGATAAAAAAAATTTTAATAAATTTGTCTTTGTGTGGAATTTTATCCCATATACATTAAAAGTATAATAAAAAGTATAAATAAATGTAAAGATGACTACAAAAGAGAGAAAAATAAGAAAAATACAACGAATATTTAAATATTAAAAGAGTGACAAAAAGTGATTGAATTGGTTTTGATATGTTTTTTGTTGTTAATGCTTTTTTAGAATCTCTTAAAACCGGAATATCCAAATAAACGCGAATTAACGCAAATACGGTGGCAATCGGGCTTTAATCTAAAAGTAACTCTACGTACCACAGAAAAAGTTTGTTGAGGTAATGTGCTATTTTAATTATTAGTTTTTTTAGTTCGTTTTTTTTCGTTTGAGCAAGTAGAGATAGAAGCTAAAACGAAACATTTTTTTTTGGTTTGTTTCTTTTGTTCAGGTCCCATCATTGTGGGGTGGTGAAGGGCCTCAACTTGGATTTTTGTTTGCGCATAGCCAAAACCAGACTTTTTGGTTATTTCGGCTCTGAGCTGCGCTGCCCTTATAATTTATAAAACGCCGCAGCAGTTAGAAAGTCAGAGTTAGAAATAGAGGGTCGAGGCCAATAACCCCAGCAAATAGAGAGGCGTATCAAAAGGAGAAAAAAAAACATCGCAAGAACCGATCAACAGCCACCACCCCCTTCTGTCAGCGTGATAACCAGAGCGCTCTCGAGAAAAAGATTGCCGAACATTTTTTTTTGTTCGTGAAATTTGAAAACCCAAAAGGTGGGAAAAGAATTGTGGAGACCTCGCTCCATCGTAAATTGAATTTTAGTTTCTTTTGGTTTTTTTAGTTTAGTTTTTAGTTTTTTTTATTAAATTATTTTTAAGTTTTTTTCTGAATTTATAATTTTTTTTAATATTAGCTTTAATTTTTGAAATATATAAATTTTCTTGAAGTTTTCAGTTTTGTACAAGTGCGTGCAAAGAAAGCAAACAAATTCTGAGAGCAATCAAAAGTGAGAGCGCTGCCCTCAGCAAATACCTTCCTTTACTTTTTTTATTGCAGCTTTTAGGGATCTTCTGTATGCTGGCGCCACCATCGGAGAACCTGCAGAGCAGAGAGTACAATTTTTTTCATTATATTTTTTTTTACATATTCTCTCCCCACTTAATTCGTATACACGAAAATCAATTGCGTTTGTTTAGAGCAGCCAATTGTCTCCAAGGTATTTTACCTACAATTTTGGCTTCTCATAGACTCTAGATTCGAGTTGTTGTTTTTTTTTCTTCCTGCGCACTTCATTATCGACATTGTTCTATTTTTAGAATTAAGATCTTGTACTTGTACTAAGCTAAGAGCAAATGCAAGAAGCTATTTATAACTTTTGAATTTCTATATTTCTATTACTTATTGTTATAGGGTACAAGTCCCAGAAATTGTGAATGACTGCAAAAAGAGTATCTGATTAATATATTTTCTATTTCCAATTTTCTATTTTTACTTTTTTTATTTATTATTTTCTATTTATGTTCTACTTTATTTATTAGTTTCTATTGAATAAAAGAAATATATATGAATTTTAACTTTAAAGCTTTAAATTTCATAATTAATGAGTTGAGGTAGTTTAATTTCCTCTATTGTGTTTTTTTTTTTTACTAATTTAGCATGAATTGCTAAAGATTTAAGTGTTGGTGTGGGTGTCGTTCCCAACAATGGTGTAGGTTGTGGAATCATGTAGGCCGGATACTTTGACTTGACGGATTCAGCACAAGGGAATTCCATCTTCTGAATGAAGCCCGATGGAATTCATAGGCTGCGCATCGGATAGGTGCGCAGGTGGGGTGGGCATGGCTTCGGCTGAAGACAGGGACTTTTATTCGGTATTGTTTTAGGATGCATGAGAATAAGAGGGTGTGGGTTTTAGCGTGCAGAATGACTTAGTTTTGACTGGGATTTTTTTTGTATGAATTTTTGAGTGACAGAGGACTAGAGTGAATTTTGAGTGCCTGAGTATGGCCGATAGTACGTTTGAACGGTGAATGTGGTACACTAGGACTTATACGTTAGAATGCTTGAGTTTTAATTTTTCCACTTTACTTTTACTCTCGTAACTTAACTTGTATCTATCTCTAAACTGTTTCTATCCTTTGCCACGACTTCTTATGTTTTGATCCGGAGTGTTGTTATTGTAGCAAAATTAAACCCCCCCAAAGCCGGCGAGCATACCGGGCTTACCACCGTGCCGAACCGCTGCAATATACACACTCACAGGCTGGATTATTACAAATATGATCAGTCTGAATGTGGAATCTATGTAAAGCTGGTGACACAAGAAATGTCAAAAAAAAACCAAAAAATTTTACAATTTTGTTGTTATGATACTTAGATGACAGGAATTCACGGAAATATCGCAAAAAACTTTGTTATTTGCACAAAACTTATTGCCAGAATTTAATTATTTTAATTTATTTAAAAGATATTCAAAATAATTAACACGGTGGTTAATTATTTGAAGATACCTTTTTCTTCAATGTTGGGAAATTTGAATTTATCAGTTGCAAAACATTTCAAAATTAGTGAGGAAACGAATTCTGAAGTGGTTTATACTTTTATATACATAATAATGTATACAAAAACTACCAAATAAAAGTATGTAATACAAATAAAAATGTGTGATATATATAATATATAATATTATGGACCTAGTACATTTTAGTAGTATACTACTATAGTAGTAGAATTAGTAGTAGTAGTAAAATTAGTAGTAGTACTAGTTATTCTTGTATAAAAAAACAATGGTTTTAATAAAAAAAAAACATTTCCAAATTGAAGAAATATTTCCTAAATTTATGGAAAAATTTCTTTCTTTCAGAGAATATTTTCTTTAAAGCAAAGGCAAACATTTTCCGAATTTTCCGAAAATTATAGAAAAACTAGCTGTTACATACCCGGCGTTGCAAGGGTTGATTAAATTTTTAAAATAAATATATATAGGAATTTGCGACAATTTCAATGGCGCTGTAGTTGATGGTTTATTCCCCCCGTGAAACTTGGTGCCAGTTGTAATTCCACCCGGTAGGAATCACCCAAAAAAAGTCCAAGGACGCACTTGGTGGCAGCTGTAATCCCACCCGGTATAATTCAGCCAAAAAAAGTCCAAGGACGCACTTGGTGGCAGTTGTAATCCAACCCGGCATGATCCACCCAAAAAATGTCCAAGGACGCAATTGGTGGCAGTTGTTATCCCACCCGGTATAATTCAGCCAAAAAAAGTCCAAGAAGCACTTGGTGCCAGGTTGTAATCCCACCCGGCATGAGCCACACAAAAAATGTCCAAGGACGCACTTGGTGGCAGCTGTAATCCCACCCGGTATGATTCAGCCAAAAAAAGTCCAAGGACACAATTGGTGGCAGTTGTAATACCACCCGGTATGATTCACCCAAAAAATGAGCAAGGGCGCAGTTGGTGGCATGGACCACTTGATATTCTATAGTTACTAAGTTACTTTTTAATAATATTTTTTGTTGTATGGGAGGTGCCACGCCCCTATTGCAAATTCCATTACTAACACAATTTTACCTTAAAATTTAAATACAATCAGTAAAGCCGTGATATGGGGTAGAAAATTGTATGGGCGGTGCCACGCCCCTTGTCCAATTATTCCCATATTCGACACATAGCAGTACAACTCCATTCCAAATTTCACTAAAATATATCCAATAGTTGCTTAATTAGCTGGTATTTAAGTTATGTGTTGTGTGGGAGGTGCCACGCCTCTTTTCCCATATTCGACACATAGCTGGGAAAACATACTGTACAACTCCATGCTAAATTTCATTAGAATATATTCAATCGTTGCTTAATTAGCTGGTATTTAAGTTATGTGTTGTGTGGGAGGTGCCACACCCCTTTGTCCAATTATCCCCATATTCGACACATAGCAGTACAACTCCATTCCAAATTTCACTAAAATATATCCAATAGTTGCTTAATTAGCTGGTATTTAAGTTATGTGTTGTGTGGGAGGTGCCACGCCCCTTTGTCCAAGTATTCCCATATTCGACACCAGAGATCCTCACTGAAAGACACTGTTTCATGAACCACAGTAAAAATTCATTGCCTTTCTTCAAGTTCAGACACATTCCCATTCACAACTTTGAATCTGAACAGACATTCGCGCACAGCGCACAAAGGCAACGAGCAAAGTGAATATTCATCAAAGGCAGTGAATATACACCAAAGGCAGTGAATATTCATTGCCTTTTTGATGTCTCATTGCCTTTGAACGAAAGCAACGAACTCGAGAGAATTATTCGTTGTTCGTCGCACGTTGCTCGTTGCTTCAAGAAAGATTTTCACTCAGTGTTGCATTGGAGATTTGATGAATGACACTTTAAGTAACCAATATTTGGAATAATATACAAACAAATTACAACTTTTTTATCATACAAAAATTCATTCATAAAATGCTTAATTAAAAAAGTTTAAATTCATGTAATAATTTTAGTGGGTATTTTTTGTTGTCCGTTGAGGGAAAAAAGGTTTTACTTTGTGGGAAATTCCGAGCGAAGTCCATGGCATCACTGCCGAGAAGTGATGCAAATGCATTACTGCGTAGTATTGCAGTATAAAATTACAAGAGTCCGCCTTCATGATTTTTGCAGTTGTTATTAAAAATCATATTGTTGCTATTGTGTAATCAAATTAACAAAAATATAAATATTTGATAATTAAACTGAGGTCATTCGTTTTTAAATTTTCGTAATCCGCTTCTTTCTGGCAGAAAAAAGTAAACAAAAAACAAGAAGTCTGCAGTGACGTCACGACAAAGTCACTGTTCACACGAAGGCGGTGGAATCTTAGTGTATAACCATTTTTGACGCATCAGGTGTGTAGCCTTGAAGTATGTGAAGTATTCTATGCCTGGGGGCTCTATAGTCCAACCGCGGCCTGTTAAAGTACATTTAGATGCGAACTGTGAAACTCGATTTGACATTTAAGCACAATTTAAATGGGAAATGCCATTTAATTGACGACTGTGAAACCGAACCTTAAAGTTTTATTCATCAAATCTCCAATGCAACACTGAGTGAAAATCTTTAGAGCCCGACCGATAAGCATTTTCAGGCCGAAGCCGATGCCGAAGGTCAATTGGCAGCCTATTACTTCGGCCGATGCCGAATGCCTATACCGAAGCCGAAGCCGATACTTAAATAAAAACCCTTTAAAAACTTGTTTTTTCGTGTATTTTCATTCAAATTCGAGTATATAAATACACATTTAGTTTTTTAAGGAACTAAAAATGTATTTAAACAAATAATAAATTGAATCCTTCCATGAGCCTCCTTCCCCTATATTTGAAATTTCATACAGTTTACCAGGACTCCTTTTAACATAGACATCAGGGCAAGTAGTAGCTTCCAAATCTATATTTAAAATTCAGTAATCCACCCAGAAAATGTCCAAGGATGTACTTTGTGGCAGCTGTAACCCCGTGCCACGCAATTTGAGGCGAGATTCACTCAATATTCGATGATTACTAATTTAAATTTTAATCATATTTTTTGTTTTGTGGGCCTCTTATGTCCCATTGGAAATTCCATCAATTACACAATTTTACATTCAAGTCTCAAGAAAATCAGTAAGACCGATTAGATGCGATGTGGGCTAGAAAATCG
This sequence comes from Heteromyza rotundicornis, assembly GCA_951394025.1. NCBI lineage: Eukaryota > Metazoa > Arthropoda > Insecta > Diptera > Heleomyzidae > Heteromyza > Heteromyza rotundicornis. Next base: position 1,626,046 of record OX596013.1, on the reverse strand, counting down.
TATCGTAAAAAATTAGTTTTGGTTTTCGGTGTCGCAAAAATAAGGAAAAAAATAAAGAAGCCGAAGCCGAATGTGCATTTTCGGCCGATAACGGCCGAAGCCGATGCCGAAGCCGATTAATCGGTCGGGCTCTAAAAATCTTTCTTGAAGCAACGAGCAACGTGCGACGAACAACGAATAATTCTCTCGAGTTCGTTGCTTTCATTCAAGGGCAATGAGACATCAAAAAGGCAATGAATATTCACTGCCTTTGGTGTATATTCACTGCCTTTGGTGAATATTATGAATATATGTTTCTGGTGAGAGTGAACTTCGGAAGCATTCGCGTTGATGAGCCTAGTGCTTGCTTGCCTTTCGGTATGTATGCGTATGGCACATTCTCATTCATTTTTTGATAGTGTGGCTCAAAACTAGAAAAGTGAGCATTCATGCCGTTCACTGTTCGACACAAAGCTGGGAAAACGTAATGTACAACTCCATTCCAAATTTCATTAAAATATATCCAATAGTTGCTTAATTAGCTAGTATTTAAGTTATGTGTTGTATGGGAGGTGCCTCGCCCCTTTGTCGAATTATTACCATATTCGACACATAGCTGGGAAAACGTAATGTACAACTCCATTCCAAATTTCATTAAAATATATCCAATAGTTGCTTAATTAGCTGTTATTTAAGTAACGTGTTGTGTGGGCGGTGCCACGCCCCTTGTCCAATTATTCCCATTTTCGACACATAGCAGTACAACTCCATTCCAAATTTCACTAAAATATATCCAATAGTTGCTTAATTAGCTGGTATTTAAGTTATGTGTTGTGTGGGAGGTGCCACGCCCCTTTGTCCAAGTATTCCCATATTCGACACATAGCTGGGAAAACATACTATATAGCTCCATTCCAAATTTCATTAAAATATATCCAATAGTTGCTTAATTAGCTGTTATTTAAGTTACGTGTTGTGTGGGCGGTGCCACGCCCCTTGTCCAATTATTCCCATTTTCGACACATAGCAGTACAACTCCATTCCAAATTTCACTAAAATATATCCAATAGTTGCTTAATTAGCTGGTATTTAAGTTATGTGTTGTGTGGGAGGTGCCACGCCCCTTTGTCCAATTATTCCCATATTCGACACATAGTTGGGAAAACATACTATACAGCTCCATTCCAAATTTCATTAAAATATATCCAATAGTTGCTTAATTAGCTGTTATTTAAGTTACGTGTTGTGTGGGCGGTGCCACGCCCCTTGTCCAATTATGCTCATATTTGGCATAAAGCTTGGAAAAGTTATTATGCAACTTCGTGCTAAATTTCGTATTTATTATTCAATTTTCTATTCAAATTCAATTCAATAGTTACTAAATTTCCTTGTAGACATATTTTGTGTTGTATGGGAGGTGCCACGCCCATTTGTCCAATCCCAACCGCATATAGTCGATACCTATAGAATTTATCCTGAAAGTTTCAAGAGAATCGGTACAGCCGTTTAGCCGTGATTGAGGGACAAACAGACAGACAGACATACAGACAAACAGACATACAGACATACAGACATACAGACATACAGACAGACAGACAGACACACACTCAGTTTTATAATATATATAGGGATTTCCTAAAATTGTAGAAAAATTTCGTCCTTTCATAGATTTTTTCTCTAAAACAAATAAAAAAGTTTCCTTAAATTAAAGAAATTTCTTCACTCAAATGATGAAAATTTTCTATGGCGAAAAACCAATCCCATTTTTCCTCAATTTGATAGCCGTTTTTCCTCAATCGAGGTAAGTATTTCTCTGGGTGTGGGTATTTTCGGGTTTTCAAAAAAAGCCGATTTAATTCGATTAATACAAACATTATTTTACGAAAACTCAGTATTATAATCTGCAAACGACTAAACTTTATCTTCTAGCTACAGTGGTATTCATAAGTATTAAGTTGCTGACAACACCAATTTCTATGTTCTTCACCAAAGACAAAGAAGATGATGAAATGGAGAAGCGTCGTTGTGAAATTCAAGGTTTCTAGAAGCTTCTTTATTAATATTATTTCTTTATTAATATGGAATTTTCCAGAACATTCTATGTAGATTCTTTATGTATATTGTAATTCGCTGACTCCACTATGGATGAATTTAGTAGGGATGTGACGGAGCTCCGCATCCGCCTCCGCACTCTGTGCAAAATTTTGTCAGATTAGTTTCAGAACGTCAAAAACCCAACACAAAAATTAAAAAAGGGCAAAAAATTTATTTCTTTTGAAAAAGTTGTTTTAAAAATTCGCACCCACCCCCGCAAAACTCACACCCGTCACATCTAGAATTTAGCTAAAGTGGAGTACCGTTATTTGGTATAGTAGGGTATTAACTTGCACATAAGAGTTCCCAAAACTTAAATATGCATTTGATAGAGGAAAACCATACCTTTCGGATGTGAGTAAGTTCGGATGTGTTTCAACTTTGCTCTGTATTTTAAATAATTATATGTGCTTAATAGTGCTCATACCACAAAAAATTGCGAAAAAGACGCTTGGCTAATCAATCGAACTTCCTATCGTTGATGGCTCGACACCCTTCAAAAATCATAATACATTTTAAACTAAAAACTAGAACAAAATAAATCGACACAGAACAAAAGTGACAAAAGTAGCATTGAATCATTCTCCACAGGAGGACAGACGAAACTCGTTCGCGAGAGCTTCAGCCACACAACTAACAATGCCTACATTAAATGAACACAATTTGACTTCTAAAATAAATATTAACAAAATAAATACAGTGTTCTCTCAAAATGCTCTCGAATCGCCGTTAACGCCGCTCTCGTGGAGCGAGCAATGCGTCACCAAACATACTTACAATACCAACCAACATTACAAACACTGCAGCCGCCAGCGACACAACAAATTCAACAGTAACAACTCTCGCATCTACACACAAAAAAAAAGTCGGTAGATTTAACCGAAAAAGACGGTTAAAAACGCTCCAACCCTTCTTCGTCGGTTAATCTAACCGATGAGAAGTGGTTGATTTACTTTAATGATTTGTTGGTTTACAATTTTTAATTGTAAACATACAGCAAATATTTATTTGGATACATATTTTTTTGGCTTACAATTTTTAATTGTAAACATACAACAAAAATTTGTTTCGATACATATTTTTTTAATAAGAAAACTTTTATCGATGAATTAATTTTTTTCTTCATTTGAAAACAAACCCCAAAAACCAACAAAAACATATTAAACACAAAAATATATTTCGAAATTGCATGTTTAAAAAAATAAATATTAGCTTGAACGCAGTTATGCGCACTTATTTTCCAAAATTAGTATTACAAATGCAGGATTACAAGCAAAAAACTCTGTTTGGCTCTGCTCAAGCTGCCTCTATAAGGCACAACATTCATAACACGATTGGGAATTCTGCATTCTTTGAATCCCAACGATTCAACTGAAGATGCGCGAATGGTAAATTGCAAAAGTTGGTGAAAATTCAAATTTAACCAACAATTGGTGTAAAAGAACCTAAAATTTCTGTACAACAACAATTTTTTTCGGTTATTTCAACTATTTTTTTTTTACCATTTTTTGTCGGTTAAATCTACCGACGAGCTCGGTAAAAAAATTTACAATTTTCATACATTTTGCAATGCTGTACGTCAACCACTTTTTTCGGTTAATTTTACCGACCTTTTTTTTCTGTGTACAAACACAACAACAACTACCACTTCCACTAATTCTGCTTTTCCGTCGATAATGTCAACATGCTTCTGAAATTCAGAACAGCTCTCCGCATCAAACAAACACACAAACCTCACCAATGAACAAATATCAAAACGATCACGGACTTCACCGCACCAACAAACTGATGCATAAAAAATAATCAAAAAAGATAAAACTCTGGCCCAAGCAACAAATAAAAAAACAATCACATCTTACTGGCTAAGCCAACCTACTACTTCAAACCTGCCTGATATGCAACACCAAACCCGCTCCACAAATCGTTTTGAATTGCTCTCTCTTGATAATGATAAAACCAATGAAACAGATAACAACAGTGGAACAAACCACGATAACCAGCAAACAAAAACATATAGTCCTAAACCACCGCCAATTTATGTGCAAAGTGTACAATGTATTGATAACCTCAACAAAGCTCTAAATTCACTTCCAAACTGTATATACGAACTAAAAGTATTTAAAAACAACGAAATTAAAATACAACCAAAGGAATCGATACACTACACAGCAATAATAAAACTGCTAAAATAGAAACAAACACAATACTACACATTCATGCCCAAGGAACAAAGGGGATTCCAGGCACTATTCGACTGATATGGACGAAATAATTAAAGAACTGGCCGAGTTAGGCCACGAAGTTATAAATATTCAGAATATTTTACAATCTGGTACAAGGAAACCCCTATCGCTATTCTCAATTGAACTAAAAACCAATACAAATAACAAAGATATATATTCTTTATCGCACATTCAACACTGTAAAATTACCTTCGAACTCCCACACCAAAAAAGATCTTTGCCACAATGCACAAACTGTCAAAAATATGGGCATACCAAAAATTTCTGCACCAAAAATCCGATTTGTGTTAAATGCGCTGGGGAGCACAAAACTAGTAACTGACAAATTACTCAGAATAGCGACAATCTCAAATGTGCTCTCTGTGGAGAGAAACATACTGCAAATTACAAGGGGTGTATGATATATAAAGCCCTAAAAATTAAACGCTTCCCATCTCTTAGAAATAAAGAACTAAACACAAACATAGAAGAACAACATCAAACACCAATAATACAACATGCCCTTAACAACCAGCCCTCAAAAATGAGTAATACATTGCCTAACTTAACATATGCACAAGCAGCATCTAACAATACAGCACCTACAAGTGACCAACTTCCAGGCAATGAACTCTTCGAACTTAAAGAAATGATAAAAGCGCTTATCTCACAGATGTCCAACATGATGTCCATCGTAACATATCTCGTGTCGAAACTTAATGATCAAGCCAAATAGATTAAAAAAAACACTATGGAATGCGAATGGACTCAGTCAACATATTCTTGAACTGAGATCCTTTATGTGCAACAACCAAATTGATATACTTATGATATCTGAGACACACTGCACTGAAAAAAGTTTTGTAAAAATTCCTAACTACAACATATATTGCACAAACCACCCTGACAATAAAGCTCGTGGCGGTACGGCAATAATAATTAAACAAAATATTAAATGCATGGAATTGGAAAATTACAGGAAAGACTATTTACAAGCTACATCAGGTTAAATAGAAGATGAACGTGGAGATATCATATTATCGGCTATCTATTGTCCACCAAAACACAATAATACCACGTCAGAGTATCTACATTACCTACAAACGCTCGGTAATCGCTTCATTGCTGGAGAAGACTTTAACGCCAAAAATACCACGTGGGGTTCGAGAATAAACAACGCAAAAGGAAAGCATTTACTAAACTCAATACAAACGCACAATAGTCGCTTTATAAGCACTGGTGAGCCAACCTATTGGCCAACAGATATGGCAAAACGACCTGACCTAATTGACTTCTTCATAACAAAAAATATTCGACATGAACAGCTGTCAATAAAATCACATTTTGAGTTATCATCTGACCACTCGCCAATTACTCTGACATATCAAAGCACTCCTATATTATCAGTAAGGAACAAGAACCTCTACAACAATAAAACAGACTGGAGCTCATTTCGTGCAATATTAGATTATAACCTAAATTTAAATGTTTCTTTAAAAAATAGCGATGAAATCGATAGTGCAATTGCCTACCTAAATGACAGCATAGTTCATGCTACGTCAGCATCGACGCCAAATAAATAAATAAATATGAAACAACAGCATACATAAAAGAAAAAGTTAAAAACAAAAGAAAACATGAAAGCAATGCAAACTACCACATTACCTGAAGATAAAACCAAACTTAACCACATAACGAAGGAACTAAAACAACTGCTGAAACAAAACGAGGAAGACATATTTGAAATATACATCAACAATTTATGAGCAACAAAAACAACGAATTACTCGCTTTGGAAAGCTACAAAGCAAATTAACAATGCAATGCTACACGAACCACCACTCAAAACTAATAACAACGAATGGGCTAGAACTCACATTGAAAAAGCTAAAATACTTTCAAAATATTTTAAGAAAACATTTACTAACCAAATGGGTGATGGAGATATTGACGTAACTGATATGCCTGCTAATATAAATATTCCAATAAGGAAAATAACGACATATGAAATTCGAAATAAGATAAATACTAAAATAAATACAAAAAAATCGCCAGGTTACTACCAGACAACGCAATTATCTACATCGGAAACATATTCAACGCAGTGATTTCCATTAAATACTTTCCTATATTATGGAAAGTTGCTGAAATAATAGCAATCCCTAAGCCATATAAAGACGCAACCGATGTTAGATCGTACAGACCAATAAGCTTACTGCCTGTGATATCGAAACTATTCGAAAAACTAATTTTTGACCGTCTTGAGCCCATTTTCCAAGATAGATATCTAATTCCTAGCCATCAGTTCGGTTTTAAACGAAAACATTCGACGATTGAACAAGTGCACAGAGTTACAAATAAAATCACCACTGAGATTGATAATAAAAATATTTGTGTTGCAGTATATCTCGATGTCGCAAAGGCTTTTGACAGCGTATGGCACAAAGGTCTCCTACATAAATTCAAAAATCAACTACCACTTGACTTCTACCTCCTCTTGAAAAGTTATATACAAGATAGGCATTTTCATGTGAAGCATCAGGAGGAATGCTCTGACATTCAGAAAATGGAAGCTGGTGTACCCCAGGGTAGCGTTTTGGGAGCAATACTCTACGTTCTGTATACTGCAGACATTCCCACTCCAACAGATATTGGCGATATGATAGCAACTTTTGCTGATGATACCGTACTTCTTGCAGCACACAAAAACATATCAACGGCAACGGCGAAGTTGCAAGATATTTTAAATAGTACACTACAATAGTTTAACTATTGGGGTATCCAAATCAATGGCGACAAAACAATACAAGTAATATATACAAATAGAAGGCATGAACCCAAGAATTTGACAATAAACAACTCTCAAACAAAGGCAAAATACCTTGGAATGACAATTGATGGTAAACTAATATGGAAAGATCACATAATCCAAAAACGAAACGAAATCAAAAATAGGTTCAGACAACTCTATTGGCTTCTAGGTAAACAATCTAAACTTTCACTGCAAAACAAACTTTTAGTCTACAAGACAATTATCACGCCTATATGGAAGTACGGAATTGAATTGTGGGGCACCGCAAGCAAATCAAATGTCGATATAATACAACGTTTACAATCTAAAATTCTCCGAACAATCACAAATGCTGGCTGGTACATACCCAATGAAGACACCCACCGTGAGCTGAACATCGACACTGTTGAACAAACCATTCGCGCCTGCAGCATAAAGCACACGCAGAGACTACAAAGTCATACAAACCCAGAGATGAGACAACTACCAACTATAGAACAAAAACAACCTAGACGACTTCAGCGACCTAAACCGACCGACCTCGCAGCTCGGTACTTTTAACATTTAAATAAAATGCAAACTTAAATAAGGATTTAATTTTGCTTAGTTAATTTCACTCTGTACGTCAAATTACTTAGTGTCTGTCAACAGACAAAAACGCATGAGAGTTAAATTTTCTGCTAAAAAATTTGTTCATTGTAGAGAAGAATTCACTCTATAAAAATTCAGAAAATGTAAGCTAAAAAAAATGTTAAAATGAAAATATCAGGGTATTTTTTATTCTGGCGAGATGCACTTGCATCCTATTCAATGAAAAATGCAAAAATGTGAATTAAACGTTGCATTTTTTAGTGGCGAACGGTGTAATATAAGTTATAAGATATTTTTGAAAAAGACGTTTTCAAACGTTTTTCTTGTTATCAAAAAAAAACTAGTAAGAGAATTATCTTCGGTCTGACCGAAGCTATAATACCCTGCACATGCGAGTACGATATATTCTGAGACCATATGTTAGTAATTTTTATCGAAAATCGGTATTTTATTGATAGTTTTTCGAAATTTTATTCATAATTTTTCGATAATTTATCGATTTTTTATCGATAATTTTTCGATTTTTTATTGATAATTTTTCGATTTTTTATCGATAATTTTTCGATAATTTATCGAAATTTTATCGATAATTTTCCAATCTCTATCGATAGTTTTCCAATATTTATCGATAATTTTCCAATATTTATCGATAATTTTGTTTCCTGATTCATTTAAAAATTTTGTTCCAATTCCATTTTGTTCGGGTCCAATTCCATTTCGTTCCGGTTTCATTCCCATTTCGTTCCCGATCCCATTTTTAACCCAATGCAAAAAACCATCCAAATTGGTTAAGTATTTCTCAAGATAAACGAAAATAACAGGGTTGGCAACCGAATCGAATAAAGGTTTCGGTTTCGGTTTTACTCCCACTTGCCAATCGGTTTTGGTTATCGGTTTCGCTCCTTGATTTTGAAAAGGTTTCGGTTGGTTGGAGCGATTGAAAAGGTTTCGGTTTAGGTTTTAAAAGGTTTCTAGATGGCCCAATATTAGGAAATTTTATATCAATTCAATATAAATCAAGTGTGCTGAATCTAACTACATTTACCGAATTTCCTTATCTAATCGCATTTTCAAACAAATTTCTGCTTTTTTTTAGTTTTTATACCCTACACAACGTTTGAAACGTCCATAAGGACGCATGTCCGGTATGGATAAGTATATATATTCATGATCAGCATCGAAAACAGATTTAGCCATATCCCCGTCTTTCTGTCACCATACAGGCTTTCTACCTCAGCTCACCGGAAACGTGCCAAAAATTCTTCGGGAAGGAGTTCGTCAACAAGTATTGGGTTCGCTTATCGCCCAACGAGCTGCTTTCGGATGGATTTTTTCTGGCCCAATGTCACAGAACGCTAGATCGGGAGTTCGACCTCGATCGAAATTCACACAGCACTTCGGGAGTTCGACCAAGATCGTCTGACCTAGATAGAAATAGAAGCAGCGTCACCAGGATTATCAGCATCAGGAATGTGGTCGCAACGCATATCGTCGTGAGGAGTATCAAAGCGGTGATCAGTAGTGTTGATATGGGGTTTCTGGGTTTAGTGAGAAGGAGCAAAATTCCTCCAGTGTAAAAACTGAAAGATTTTAGCTCTTTTCGGTCTTTTTTGCTCCTCCCCTCGAGCTCTCCTTCATCAACAAGCTTGTTTCGCCACCTGGCGGGTCTTTTTATTTGGTTGGTGTCTCGGATGAACGTGGTTGGTCTCTCGGCTGAACGTGGTTGGTGTCTCGGCTGGAAGAGGCAGCAACCTGGCGGGCGCTAGAGGCAGTTGGGCTTTTGATTTGGTTGGTCGATAGTGCCGCCACCTGTGGGGTCTCTGGATGAAAGCTTTGAAGTGCCATCTTGCGATCGCCGATCGGTGAGTTTCGGTGCTATGTCGATAGGGGCAGCCACCTAGCGGGAGATCTTTTGATTTTTGGTTGCTGTCTGGGCTGAAAGCCAAAAATTTTATTTTTCACAATTTCTTCATATTAACCTGAATCAGCCCAGAACTTTTTTTTTTCGAATTATTCGTAAATATACTATTGCTGACGTGATCATATAGTTACGTTGGGACTGATTCGAGTTAAAGTTTCTGGTTGGAGTTTGTATGGACCAGTTGTAAATTAGCAATTGCCTGGCGGTAGGGCTTTTGATTTGGTTGGTCGAGAGTGACGCCACCTGTGGGTCTCTGGATGAATGCGATCGCCGATCGGTGAGTTTCGGTGCTATGTCGATAGGGGCAGCCACCTGAAGTGCCCTCTTGCGATCGCCGATCGGTGAGTTTCGAAAGCCAGACATTCATTTAAAGCAACAGCAGCGGAGCGCTAATACTCCAGCATACTTACTGTAGCATACAATGTAGCAGTGTAGTTTGTTTATACTAACAAAGCGAAACAAAACCCGGCTGTGCGAACAATCGCCCAAAAACCAAAAATGAATAATCGTCCAAAAAATTGTACCAGCATTTTTGGGCGATTGTTCATTTTTGATTTGTGTGTTTTTTCATTTTTTTTTTTGGGCAGTTGTTTATAATGAACAATCGCCCAAAAATCAAAAAATTAAAAATCGCCCAAAAATATTTGTTGGGCGATTGTTCATTTTTTGATTTTGTTGAAATCCAGCTTCTGACACAAAAATAGGAGTGGGTACACTACAAAAATGTTCATTCATAAATCAACACGAAAATTACAACAACAAAAGTATTATAAAATCGCGAGATTTTTTTATACAAATTTTCATATTAACGACACACCAAAAAAGATGTACAAAGATGTCTTTTGTAATAGCTAAACACACATCCTTTTAAACTTGAAAAATTTTAACCCAATGAAAGACTTTTGATTTATTTAAACAAGCAACGGTCCAGACGCTTTTAATATTCTAACAGGAGTATGATTCTGTTTACGTTTGATTCATTTAAAGCAACAGCAGCGGATTATTTATACTATAGCATACTTACTGTAGCATACAGTGTAGCAATGTAGTATGTTTATACTAAACCAAACGAAACAAAACCTAATAAAAGACGTTTGATTTATTTAAACAAGCAACAGTCCAGACGCTTTTAATATTCTAACAGGAGTATGAATCTGTTTACGCATTGATGCCTTTAAAGTTTAAAGCAACAACAGCGGATCGCTTTTTCAAAAAAGTCAAAAATATTTTCTCATGTGGTTTGAAATTCGCTACCTCCCAAACACAAAATCTATGTGTCTTGTGAACTTATTTCTCATATATAAAGGGAGTAACAGAAAATAAGTTTAGCATACTCTATAGCTAAAAGAAACCGGCAGCATGAATAACGTGCAAAGATTATTTTGGAGAATAAGGTTAGTTGAGTGGGATTTGGACGATAATGTTCAATATGTCCTACGTCATGCACGGAGGCCTGACCAGGCAGTTGATGCGAGTTATATTCAAAGTAAGCTATATTAATCAAAATTAAAACAATGAAAAAACTTATTAATTGAATTTTGTTTCCTTTTTGTTTCTTTTCTTTGCAGGGGCTTATTTTGATATATTCCATAGGGAATTTCCAATCACCGAAAGAAGCGTAGAACGGGTTCCGTTTATCATGACTTCGTTTTTAACAACAGTGCCGGGCATCGCAGCATATTGCGATGACTCGGGACGATTGCGGTATTATTGCTGCACCAACGACGACGACTTGTTTCGTTGGAGGAACGCAGTCCAAGCATTTGTTAACTATGTATGCATATTCAAAAAAGAAACAAAACAAATAAATATGTGATTGAACATATATTTTTATAAACAAAAGAAAATCATTAGATTTTGTACAAGGCGATATTTTTAAGTTTGGCTTCATTCTGTTTTGAGGAGTATACCAAAGAAGTCGAGTACACATTTTTATATTTTTGAAAGAAATACCACAACACGCAGCATGGAATCAAAGTGTTTAATTGGGTACGGTAAAAAGAAGGAGCAACAATAAAAAATTATTCAAAACCCATTTAAGAAGAACACCAACGAGAAGAATGATCACAATAAATATTCCTCTTCGGATATTAAATATAAGAAAATTATATAATTAAATCAAGAAAAATATGTTTAAAAAAACTTTTGTTTTTGTTAAATAAATTCAAATAAAAATTTTAGACATAAATGTCCACATGTATTAATTATGGGTTTTAGCTCGTTTTCCAAAAAATTAATTTTGGAAAGGGAGTACAACAACTAAGCAAAAAACTCAGTCTGGCAGAGTGTACAGCTGTTTCGGATCCAGCCACGGATCCTCGTCAGCACTCTTTATGCATTCTATTTTATCCAAGCGACGCTATAAGTAAGTATTGGTATGACGCACAAGAGAATTGTTTCTCCTTTGAATCACACGCCAACTCACTGAAGCAGCGAATGGTAAAATGCAGCAAACTGAATTTTTACTTGTTGTTGTATAGCATGCTACTACTATGTCTGGTTGAAGAATTTCCTCAAAGTCCCAGCAAGCAAGTTGCATGGCAAATGAATTTTTACATTGTGTGTGCTCTGATACACACACAACAATTCACTTGCCAGAAAACACAAAAACAAAATTGTTTTTGGTTTAATTGGCGTACCCTCCATATGTTTATTTAGTAATTCAGATTTTTATTGAGCTTTTCATAATTTATGTATTAATTATGGGTTTTAGCTCGTTTTCCAAAAAATTAATTTTGGAAAGGGAGTACAACAACTAAGCAAAAAACTCAGTATGGCAGAGTGTACAGCTGTTTCGGATCCAGCCACGGATCCTCGTCAGCACTCTTTATGCATTCTATTTTATCCAAGCGACGCTATAAGTAAGTATTGGTATGACGCACAAGAGAATTACTTCTCCTTTGCATCACACGCCAACTCACTGAAGCAGCGAATGGTAAAATGCAGCAAACTGAATTTTTACTTGTTGTTGTTTAGCAACCTACTACTATGTCTGGTTGAAGAATTTCCTCAAAGTCCCAGCAAGCAAGTTGCATGGCAAATGCATTTTTTACATTGTGTGTGCTCTGATACTTACACAACAATTCACTTGCCAGAAAATACAAAAACAAAATTGTTTTTGGTTTGATTGGCGTACCCTCCATATGTTTATTTAGTAAAAAATGAATTGTTGTGTGTGTATCAGAGCACATACAATGTAAAAATTCATTTGCCATGCAACTTGCTTGCTGGGACTTTGAGGAAATTCTTCAACCAGGCATAGTAGTAGGTTGCTATACAACAACAAGTAAAAATTCAGTTTGCTGCATTTTACCATTCGCTGCTTCAGTGAGTTGGCGTGTGATGCAAAGGAGAAGTAATTCTCTTGTGCGTCATACCAATACTTACTTATAGCGTCGCTTGGATAAAATAGAATGCATAAAGAGTGCTGACGAGGATCCGTGGCTGGATCCGAAACAGCTGTACACTCTGCCATACTGAGTTTTTTGCTTAGTTGTTGTACTCCCTTTCCAAAATTAATTTTTTGGAAAACGAGCTAAAACCCATAATTAATACATAAATTATGAAAAGCTCAATAAAAATCTGAATTTTTTACTAAATAAATGTCCACAGTTAAAAGAATTGTAGTTTTGTAATTGATTATAGTTATACACCGAGAAAAAAGATAGCAGTAGAAATGACAGTCGTTCACTGTTATTATGTTTTCAACAGAATAACTGTTGTTTTAAAGTAATTTTGTTTGATTTAACAGTTTTTGCTGTAGAATTAAACCTTTTTTCCAACTTCTCGAACTGTTAAAAAAAACTGTCAATTCAGAACACTATTGAAAAAATAAAAAAATTAGCAGTCAGCGAGATTTGAACCCAGGCATCCCGGGTAGTAACATGGCCTTTCAACCAACTAGTCCAAATGTCAACAGATTTAAAAACCATCAAAATGATGTTATGAACCGCAGAGTGTGTAACAGACAGTTTAACAGATAGGAGATAGGTTTTCTGTTCTTCTGATACAAAAAGTGTTGCCAGGTTTTCGGTAAATTCGTATTTATTAAAGTTTTCCCACATTTTCATGAATTCCTTGCCCATTTCTCATTTTGATGGGATATTTCCCGGGAAACCAAGGAAAGTTCCTTCAGCTGGCAACTCTGGTTATTCTGATAGTAGAGAACAGAACCTGTTCAACAGATTTAAGTTATTAATTTATTGCCATGCCCGCATGAATGGCATCATTGGCGCGATGGATAAGATGTCGGACTATCAACCAGAAGCACGCAGGTTCAAGCCTTGACCAGGGCGATTTTGGAGTTGAGAAGAAACGTTCATAAAAGTGAAACTTATGGAACTGAAAGAAAAATTTAAAGAAAAAAAATAAAAATTACAGTGAAAATTCTTCTTTTTTTTTAAATTAAAAAAAAAAAGCGATGGCCGTACCGGGATTTGAACCCGGAGTTCCCGGGTGGCAGTCGGACATCTTCCCACTAGGCTACGGTTATCAACAGCGGATCAACTGTCAATTTAACAGGTTTGACTATCGGATGGTTTTTAACCGCGAAAACTGTTAAATTTACCTACTTTTTCGTTGATTATACAGTTTTTTTTCTCTCGGTGTACGTTAGGTTACGATTTCCAAGATATTTGATGACTTCCTTCGGAGGAGGTAAGTTCCCAAAGCTATCAAAATATTCCTTCCGATTTTTGTCTTTGTAATATGCTACCCAATGTGTACCAATTCCACTAGATGAATCCAGATTCACAACACCGCTTTCAATTTGATGTACGTATTTTGGTAGTTCATCTAGCATAAATACTCCTCTAAAGTGCGGTATATTCACAGCGAATTTTCTTAAATCAACATCAGTTAATGCTCTTTTGGGTAGCTTACTTAAGAGTTTTTTGAATAGGGTTTATAATAGAATCCAAGTCCTTTTCTATATGGTTTAAGATGTAAACCTTTGCCGATCGCAATCGCTTCCATATTTTTATTATGCCGAAGAGCTTCATGCAATTGTTCTTTTGCTGATTTCGCTTCATTAATGGTCTTTGCAATTGACGAACCTCCTGATGCTAATGCACCGATTGTACCGAGTGCTGTTAGTATAGGTACAAATGGTGAAAACCCTCCTACTTTGGGTACAGCTATTACTCGAGGAATTTTTATAGAATGTTTTTTATTTCCTATGGTGGATCTAATTGATTTTTGAGCAATTTTAATAGCGTCTTGAATGTTGTCTGGCTTAACTTTCTTTAACATTTTAGTCGCATTTTTTATTGCTGAAGAAAATGTTTTTTTAACTTTCAATCCACGTTTTTTCTGCTTACTCATTACACACCCCATACCTAGTTTGGTTTTAGTTTTCATGACGTTTGTTATGAACCAACCAGCTGCACGTTCACCAATGCTGCTTTCTTTAGATTTTCCCCGTTCCCAAGCTCGTTCAGCTACTATTTTATCCGCTATATGACGTTGATTTAAATCTTTAGATTTTGAGAAGGCAATATCGTGTTCTCTACAACTAGCGTCGAGTGGATTAATACCTTGATCGCCACGTTTTAAACGTTTTTGTAATTTTGTTTATGGTCCACAAAACTGATATCCTGATAGATGTAGTTCTATGGGTAACTTGTTTATAATTGTGTCAAGTAAACCATACCCTTTGATGGTTGGTTTTTTACTAAAGCGTTTGATGTATGTCATTCCCATTATATATATATTTTTTTTTTTGACTAAAAATATTATATAAAAGTTTTTGTTTATACATAAAATTTTTTAGTTGATATAAAGATGCACTTCTCAAAACAACAAAAACAGATTGTTGTGCAAAATTTGGATGCTAAAGCAACACCTCACTTATCAAATCAGCAACCAAGACATGGATCGCTACTACCGAATACATTGAGAACATTAATCGTGGGACCATCGAATTTTGGAAAAACTAACGTTATGTTGAGTTTAATAGAGAGTCCGAATGGATTAAAATTTGAAAATATTTACATATATTCAAAGTCATTGCATCAACCGAAATATCAATATCTGAGTAAATTGATTAAACCGATCAAGGGAATGGGATATTTTACATTTTCTGAGAATGATGAAGTTTTACTACCAGAAAAGGCGAAAAGTAATTCGATAATGATATTCGATGATGTTGCATGCGAAAAACAAAATAATATACGATCTTATTTTTGTATGGGTCGACATAACAATATTGATAGTTTCTATTTATGTCAAACGTATACACGAATACCCAAACATTTGATACGAGACAATGCAAATATGATTATAATGTTTAAACAAGATGAAATAAATATTAAAGATATATATAACGATCATGTGGGTACAGACATGAGTTTTTTTTTATGGAAATGTGTAGTGAATGTTGGCGAGATAAACACGGATTTCTTGTTATAAATGTAGGGAAACACACGGTCGTTCTTCTTTTAATTTGGATATAAACGTCGTTTTATTTAATGTTACATATTTTACTTGTGTTTTATGTTACATATTTGTCTGTGTTTTATAAGAATAGATTGCTTACATTATATTTAATGTAAAAGAAACTTCTTAGTTTTAATATTAAATAGCTGCGTTTTCTAGTGCGCGTCTGTCTTATTCGACCGTTTGTTCTCTACTGTCCTGTCCAGTGTTCGTCTTTCGTTAAGTGTCATCGTTTTCGTCAATTCAATGTTGTCCATCTATCGTTGAATCAGTGTTGTCCCTTTTAGTGTTATTAATATTGTTGTCCGCTTCTAGTCGTCCGTCCGTTATTGTCCCCTCCTACATTCGGCCTTCCTGATAATACATTCGCCCCGAATGCTGGATTCCATCTCTTCATGTTCTCCGCGACTGCATAACTTTTGCCTGGTCCTTCCGAATCTTCAATCTTCTCCACTACATATCTTCCGTGTTCTAGTTTCTTAACCACTTTGTACGGTCCAAGGAATTTCGGTTTCAGCTTTAAACCAGGACCGAATTGAGTGCGTTTGATTGCCACTAATTCGTTTACGGCATACTTGCTTTCTGGGACTCTTTTGTTATTATAAGTCCTGCAGTTTTCGGCTTGAATCTTTTGAATGTTTTCTCTAGCTTCTTCACGTATCAATTCGCGTTCTTGCTGCAATTCTTCGACGGCTACCTCAGTGATCATTTTCCTCATATCTTCGTGCTCATCAGTTTTCATTTCCTATCCGGTGAGTATTTTAAAAGGTGAAAATTTTGTACTACGTGGAGGTGTGCTATTTACAAGTTGATGCACTCTATTGATGTGTTTGTACCAATTTCCAGGGTTTTCGTTACAAAATTTCGATAACATCGGAACGATTATTTTGTGAATACGTTCCACTTGACCATTGCCCCGTGGTACGCCCGTTGCTATGAGTAAGTGCTGTATATGCTGACTTTTACAATATTCTTCAAACTTGTGCGACGTGAATGCTGTACCCCTGTCCGATATAATTCTTTCCGGATTTCCAAAAATAGCTGCTTGTCTTTGTAATCTATCCAGGACTTCATCCGTTCCCGTACTCCTCGTCGGATATAACCATACAAACTTGGAGAAACCGTCAACAACAACAAGGATGTGGTTATACTGCTTGTGTGTTTGTTCCATGGGCCCAACATGATCAATGTGGAAAGTACTGAGTGGTCTATCGGATTTGTCGATGGGATTTAAAAATCCTTCTTTTTTCCCAGCCTTCGCTTCCGACATGATGCATGAGACACAGTTTCGTACTACGTTGGTTACCTTTGTGTTCATGTTTGGTATATAAAACGTTCTCTCCACCAAGTCTTGAGTTTTCTTCACGGCGAAATGACCTTGACAGTGTGCGATCTTTATTATTTCCTGCTCCATTTCCGATGGTACAACTATAAGCTCCTTAACGGGATCCTTATAGAGTATGTCGTACTTCAGATAGTAGTCATCGTAGCTGTCTTTTTCCAAAACTTTTCTTATCGCTCGAATCCACTCGTCCAACAATTGTGCTTCTTTAATACGATGCCTCAACGTATCTTCCATCATAAGACAATTAACTCGACTTAACGCGTCAACGTGCTGCATCTTAGATCCCGATCTGTGTTCTATCTCGTATCGAAACTGCTGCAAAAACATCGCCCATCTTGCTACTCTCAGTGGAACATCCTCCTTTTTCATGGTCATCTTGAACGCATTACAGTCTGTCACAATTTTAAATGGTTTTTCTTTTATATATACATTCCATTTCTTTAATGCTTCAATGACAGCCAATACCTCCAGCTCATACGAATGATACTTTTGCTCCACTGGCGTTGTTTTCCGACTCATGTACTCGACTGGATGTAACATCTGGTCCTCTGAATCTTTTTGTATAAGTACAGCTCCATACCCGTACATGCTTGCGTCTGTGTGAATTTCGGTTGTTGCCTTCGGATCATACAGCTTAAGCACTGGTGGACTCACCAATATCGTCTTCAACTGCTCGAATGCTGCCATTTCTGCAACGTCGATCCTAAACTTGGCATCTTTGATCAATAAATCTGGTAGTGGTTTCGCTATCGTCGCATACCCTTGTACAAATCGTCGAAAATACGAAGTCAAACCCAGATATCGTTGAAGTTATTTTTTATCGCGTGGAAGAGGAAAACTTTGCACTGCCTTTGTCTTTTCCGTTGATGGTTTTATTGAGGAATTTTCGATAATGTACCCCAAAAACTCGACCTTTCTCTTCAGAAACTGGCACTTCTTCCATTTGAAACGAAGACCGTATTTCTCTGCCACCGCCAAAACTCTCTTCAATTTCTGGATTCCTTCACGTTCGTCAGCTGATGGTATGATTATATCATCCATATAGATTACTATAGTCCTGTCTTCGACCAACCCTCTAAATATGGCGAGAATATATCTGCAAAAAACTGCCGGCGCGCTCGAAATACCAAATGGCACGTAAAGAAACTCGTATTGGCCATTGTGAGTTACGAAGGACGTATACTTCCGTGAACCTGGCTCTACTGGCACGTGAAAATATCCATTGCATAAATCCAATGTAGTGAAAACTTTACCGCTCTGCAATTTTTGTAATACAGTGTCTATGTGAGTCATCGGAAAATTGTCATGGTCTATCTTCTCGTTTAATCTTCGATAGTCGCAGCAAAGTCGATTTGACCCGTCTTTCTTCGTTACAAGGACTACTGGTGAAGCATACGCAGATGAGCTTTGTTGGATAATCCCTTCTTGCAGCCATTCGTTGACTTGTTTTTCAACAATGGTCTCATGAGCAATTGGTAATCGTCTTGGTCTGCTGTATACTGGAACTTCGTCGACTAAAATAATTTTCATCTCTACGGGCGACGTTGTGGGCTTCACTGGTTTGTAGTTGTGTATAAGCTTGATCACATCTGCTACATTGCCTTCATCTAAATACGTCAAATCAATAGTTGTCTCTTGGCCCCAATCTTCAATTACAGTTGAGAGACAGATTTGTTGAAATTCTCGCGTTAGCTCACGAATCTTAGAACAAATGTCCTCGTCACTGCGCTGCTGCCCATCGTTCACTTCAACAGCCTTTTCTCCTTTCTTTATGAGTGTAGCGCCTTCTTTTGTAATCACCATATCCACGTTTTTCAAAATATCGTTTCCCAGAACCGCAGCGTAAAGGATATCTTTCTCTCTTGCGACGTGAAAAGTTATTTGCATCTTAATACCATCAATATCAACTTCTTTGGTAAAACTGCCAATCGTCGTTATTTGAGCTCCTCCAATACCAGTAAAATTTCTCGTCTGCTTGTTCAACTGAATGTCACCCATCATCATCAATGTGTCATACCTGATAGCGCAGATATCACTTCCAGTGTCGATTATCGCAGAAAATTTAAAGTCATTTATCATCAAATCCTTGAAAATACGGTTGCATGACGGCATTACAGTAATTTCTTCGGTATCCGATGTCAATGTATGTACTCCGCTATTCTCCGTCTTCTCACTCTTCATGACTTCTTTTTTCTGTTCTCCTTTGCACTCAAATGATCGATGTCCCAATTTATTGCATTTGAAACATTTATACCCAGACAGCTTGCAATCCTTGGCTATGTGATCTTTGGCTCCACATTTGAAACATTTCCTCTCGTTGTTCGGCTTCTCTGTACGTTGGTTTTGCGATGATGTGGCTACTGGCTGGTTAACCTTCGAGTTTGAATACTGCGTCATTGGACCCCTTGCCTTTTCGTACACCTTCATCTGCCCCTTTAGTTGCTCAATCGTTTGCGCTTGAAACAACGCCGCTTTGTTTTGTCGTGAATCAGGAATTCCGTCAATAAAGTAATCTATGATACTCTCTTCGTCCAGGCTTATGGCGCTGCCAATCTCCATCAGACAGTACAAATATTCGCGCAGATTCTCCGTTGGTTGCTTACGCCGATTTTGTAAAGCACGATGAACCTCAACTGCCGATAACTTTTTCCCAAACTCTTTGCTGAGCGCTGCCTTGAGTGACTTCCAGTCGCAAATCCCAGATTGACTTCTTATGAATGCTCTGGCCGCCCCCTTCAGCAACTGCTTCGCGTAGATAAACTTTTGGACTTCGTTCCAATTAACTATGAGCGCATTATCATCAAAGTCTTCAATCCATTGATTGATTTCAGGGTAATTTGTGCCAGTGAAATGTGATAGCGAATTCTCTATGTCGCGCAGAGTAAAATGTGACATTTGTGCGCTCGCCACTCGTGGTGTGTTATTGTCGGTCTGAACATCTTCGTACACCGAATGGTTCGAATCATTCTCGTTGACTACATCCATGGATAGGCCAAAATGTTGGAGTAACCTGCACTGTAGTTCCGTCTTCCGTCCGAGTAAACTTAATCCCACCTCCCCTAACTTTTCTTTTAAACCGTCCACGTTAAGTTCTAAAATTGTCTGCGCATCCATTACAAATTATTCAAAATTTAATCAATATAAAAATCAATATAGTATTTTAATATAAAAAATCAATATAGTATAATCGTGAACATAAAATTAATAAAACATTAAATGTTTATTCTTCGTTTTAACTAAACGTATTGCTTCGTTAATATATTTCTTGGATATCGTTTACTTTTTAACATCAAAACTTTTCTCGTTGTTTTGATTTCGTTTGTTTACTTCTGCAAATAAATTCCAATTCAATATTCTGTAATTCCAATTCCAATTGGAATACAATTTACTTCCAATGCTTTTCAAACTGGTTTTCTTTCTTTTTCTTCAATTTCAATAAACTTCCAAATGTTTTTCTTCTTTAAATTAATTCTCTTCTCTTTCGCGATCAACGAAATTCCAACTGAACTTCTTACAATTTAGCAAAATTCAAATTAAAGATAACGCTTTAAATTCCAAATTCCAAAATCTCTCCTTCTCAAATATTCTAAACGAATGACAAATAATGACCAACTTCTTTCTTCTTTTACTTTACTTCGTAAACACAAATTCTCTTCTCTTCTTGCCAAAGCAATCGTTCTTCTTTTCCTAAATTTCCATTTGAAATTTTTTCTTAACTTCTTTACTTCTTTAAAACATCTTTACTTTTACATCTTCAATTAGACTATTAAATAAAATAAACTTCTTAATTCTTACTAGCAAATTTTTGCTCTTCTTTACTACATCTTTTATTTTTCTTACTCCTTCATCTGCTTGTGATCTTCTCTACAGTCATTTGATCATCCCCTATTTCGTTGTTTGTTGCCGACTCATTTCTTCGCTGCCTTAGTTGTCGCTTGCCTCTCCGCTTTCTGTGTTGCTCGCTTAACTCTCCGTTGCCGCTGTTCGTCTCGTTGTCGTCTTACTTGCAGGTGTTCTGCTTCCCCTTAAGTTTTTGTTGCTTTTGCTACATTTTCATGAAAGTGCGTGCTTTTCTCTGCTTGCATCAATTGTCTTACGCTTGCGTGTTTGAAAATATTTTAACGGCTTCTCTGCTAACTTCGTAGTCGAAACTTCTTTCATGCACAAACTTGTCCAAATTTCACAATCGTTTGGCGACGTTTTGTAGATTTTCAGACAGTTCTTTATTGTTTGGCGTCACTTTTTATCATTTTTTTCTCGCTTTTTATATTTAACAATTTTGTTCATTTTCGCACTAGCCTCTTTTCTTCTTTCGGGTGGTTTAATTGAAAACCAAAAATCCCTGGCCGAGCCCCCAAAATGTAGGGAAACACACGGTCGTTCTTCTTTTAATTTGGATATAAACGTCGTTTTATTTAATGTTACATATTTTACTTGTGTTTTATGTTACATATTTGTCTGTGTTTTATAAGAATAGATTGCTTACATTATATTTAATGTAAAAGAAACTTCTTAGTTTTAATATTAAATAGCTGCGTTTTCTAGTGCGCGTCTGTCTTATTCGACCGTTTGTTCTCTACTGTCCTGTCCAGTGTTCGTCTTTCGTTAAGTGTCATCGTTTTCGTCAATTCAATGTTGTCCATCTATCGTTGAATCAGTGTTGTCCCTTTTAGTGTTATTAATATTGTTGTCCGCTTCTAGTCGTCCGTCCGTTATTGTCCCCTCCTACATAAATAAAGATGACCCCATTGAGAATGGTAGATATCGAAAGGGACTCGATATATTTATTAAATTATAAAAGGACACTCTATAGAAATTCACCCACTAGTAATATATTAAACTTTGATCAGATCAGATCTGATCTGCTATTTAACCTGATCTGTTATTTAACCTGATCTGATATTTAACCTGTGATCTGCTATTTAACCTGATCTGATATTTAACCTGATCTGATATTTAACCTGTGATCTGCTATTTAACCTGATCTGATATTTAACCTGATCTGATATTTAACCTGTGATCTGCTATTTAACCTGATCTGCTATTTAACCTGATCTGATATTTAACCTGTGATCTGCTATTTAACCTGATCTGGTGTGATCGAAACCTGATATACAAAATTAAGTTCAATGGATGAAAAATTGATGAAAAACATTATAAGTGCGAGGAATGTCTTAAAAAGAAAGTTTCAAGCTATAAAGACTGGAGAATTAACAGAAACTGATAATCTAGAAAAACAATTTTCACCCATAACAAAACCATTAAAGGAGTTTATTGATACAGCTAAGAAATATAAAAGTATAAAACAGGAAGAATTTAAACAGGAGAAGGTCGAGAATGAATCTGATGATGAGGATGATGACACCTTTAAATCTATAAATTTAGACTCTATGTACCCAACTCAAAGAAAAGAAGCTCTAGCGTTCAGTTCACCAATTCAAAGAAACGAATCCGAATACTTCAAAACAGAAACAAATAGAAGCGACACAAATACGAATGAAGATACTACTATTAACAACACAAATGATAGCAATAGTTCCAAAATAATATCAGATTTATCATTGTTGAATAAAATCAACAAATTAGATTTGGTATATGGAGTCAACCGAGGTTTAGATGGTAATTGGCGATTTGGTAAATTGCCCTTATAATAACTGCTAATAAAATACAAATTGGAGCTAACAGTTGGGATTTCACAGACGGTCTGTTTAGTCTGTTATTTTATAAAAAACATCCGAAAACATATAACGAAACAGAATTAAATACTTACAAATCGATATTATTAGCTACGAATGCCCATAAACGCAATTTTAACGCACACAAACAAAAAAGGAACCAAAGCACATAAATATAAACAAATTATTCAAAAATTGTTTAATGCTTATTTATCATCAACGTCATCAACAACAGTTGCTGTTCAACACCAATAAAATCCTCACATAAAGGAACTAGGCTAATGAAATTAAATTCAACTAAAACAAATTACGTATATTGGGATAATTATAATGAACTAGTAGATCGTTTGCGACTATTATTTTCATCACAGTCAGCCGGTCACAACAATCACAATAACGAAATTGTTTCAATCATTGAAGAATTGAGAGAGGGTAATATAATAGTATAAGAATAGAGCCATGAGTGTTGATAAATGTGGTCGCTATTCCCACAATGCGAAACGAACCCACAGCAATATTAAAAAATCTATAATAAAGGATATTGGTTTTACATTTGATCATGATCGAAATAATAATATGAATTCTAAACGAATTATTAATTTGGGAGCACCCATTGCTTCTAATGATGCAACAACGAAAGATTTCGTACATAAACTCATGAGAGAACAATACGACCGTATCGAAACATATTCAGAACAATTCGAAACAAATATAGATCAAATAAAGTTGGAAATTGAAAATATGATAGATAAGCTCATGAGAAACCAATACGACCGTGTCGAAACATATTCAAAACGCTTCGATAAAAATATAGAGCAAATAAAGACGAAAATTGAAATTATGAACAAAAAAATTGAAGAAATTAGGAGGGAAATGCCAGAAATTAAAAAAATTAGTAAAAGAAACCTAGTTGCAGAGCTACGTACACAATCTCGACGAAATTTCCCACGTCGAAAGGTGATAATGAAGGGTATTGATGATCTTTGGCAGGCTGATCTTGTACAAATGGGTACATACTCCACATATAATAAAGACACATTTTCAAAATTTGCATGGGGAGTAGCGCTGAAAACAGAAAAAGCTGATGATGTTACAAAAGCCATGAAAAGTATACTCATACATGGACTCATACCACGTAACCTTCAAACTGATGACGGAAAAGAGTTTTTCAACAAAGTATTTCACAACTTGATGCAACAACACAAAATTAATCATTACTCAACGTATAGTGTATTGAAAGCATCTATTGCTATGATGTGGAAAGATTTTAGTTATCATGGAACATACAAGTGGATTGAAAAGTATCAAAATTTAATTAATGATTACAATAAAAGAGTACATAGAACTTCAGTTAGCTCCATGCAATGTCAACCCATCTAATGAAAAGGAAATATTAGATACAGCATATAACAACATGAAAATGTATCGTACACCGAGATTCAAGATTAACGATAGTGTGCGAATTAGTAAATATAAACATGTTTTTGAAAAAGGCTACACACCAAACTGGACAACTGAAATATTTACAATTCATCATATACAAAACACAAACCCTACGACTTATATATTACAAAATTACGAAGGTCATGTGATTAAAGGTGGATTTTTTGAATATGAATTATTAAAAAGTAATTTTCCCGATACATATTTGGTGCAGAAGATTCTTAAAACCAAAGGAGATAAAGTTTTCGTTAAATGGTTAGGGTTCCCCAATAATCATAATTCATGGTTAAGTAAGAAAGATGTAGTAAAATAAAAAAAAAATTTAACATGTATTTTTACTGTATAAAATCAAAAACTTTTCTTTTTTAATAATGTAACAACGTTTTTTCATTGTTAGTACATAAATTACAGATGTAGACAATAACATGTTTCATATTGGTAATCATGTTATTGAAATACCTATTGGATGGTATGAATGTGATGATATAGTCGAGCATATCGTATTTGAGTATGAACATCTTGTTACCAAAGAAGTCAGCGCTAACAAAGAACACAACGCAAGCAATGCATTCATCACTAGCAATGACGATATTCTTCAAATAGATGCGAATAATAACACAATGCAAGTGTGTATATTCTCTGCAATTGATGATATTTTTTTAAATAAACCACGGAGTATCGCACCGTTGTTGGGCTTCGATAAAATTGTATTGAAAGCAGGCGAAGAGTATGCATAAAATAATAGTTTGATGATAACAAAAAACAATATAGTCTCCATTGAATGCAATATTGTCAGTGGTTCATATATAAACGGGGTGTTGGCGCATACACTACATCAGTTTTCAATTAATGTTGAACCCGGCTACAAAATAGATGAAATTCCGAATAATCTTATTTATTTACCAGTTAATACAAGAGAAATAAGTTCAATTACAATTAAAATTGTTAATCAAGACGGGGAACTGCTTAATTTTCGTGGAGAAACAATTTCACTCAGACTTCATTTAAAACTGGAAGAGCAAAACAAAAAAAAAAACTAGAGAGTGGACTATCTTCGGCTATACCGAAGCTGAAATACCCCCACACAGTAGGAAGAAGTACCTCGAACATAAAAAATTGTGGTCTCAAGACCCTATTTTGAGCCAATTATAGGTGGTTTTGAAGCCCGGACCATGTACAAAATCCATTTCTAAAAATTTCCAATTAAATCCACAAAAAAAAAAAATTTGTCTCAAGACCCCATTTAGACCCTTATATATGTGACTGCGGAACCTTGGACCAGGTCAAAAATACGTTTCTAAACATTTCCAATCGAATACAACAATACAAAATTTTTACCTTTTTTTTCGGTGTATGGGAGCCACGCCCAGTTTTTGTCCGATTTGGCTGATTCTCGAACTTGATCTCAGTATTCACGAGAAAAACATGTACCCAAAGTTTCAAGTCGATATCTCCAAAACTGCGACCGCTATCGTGCGGACGGACAGACGGACAGACGGACGGACAGACAGACGGACATCGCTAAATCGACTCAGGAGGTGGTACTGATCAAGAATATATATACTTTTCCATACCGGACACGCCTCCTTATGGGCGTTACAAACGTTGTGACAAAGTTAGTATACCCCGCCACAGTGAGTGTGGGGGTATAATGATTATATACAATAAAATTCCTTTGAGAAGATCTCCAATGATTAGTAAGCCCCTAGCTGTTGATCAACGTGGACATAAGACGAATTATCATCAAAATCAACAACAAAAACAACAAAACCGAAACAAAGCTCTTTCAACTGCGAACAAGAAATACTTGAAATATTTGGGTTTTAAATTAAAACTATAATAGATCAAATATGTGTGAAATAATCGATATATTGCAAAAACCGATCTATGACGATCGTATCACTAATAAAAAAAGAGTAAAAAACAAGTTTTTTAAAATATAACCCTTTAACCGACTAAAAAGCGGAAAATAAATTTCATTTAAATTAATTTCCGCAATTTCGATTTAAAATTAAGGGTTTTTGGTACTTTGTTCCTAATATCATTGCAAATTTTGAAGTCGCCAAAAACCCTTAATTTTAAATCGAAATTGCGGTAAAAACGAAGTCCGATGAACTCTTTCATTATCGCCCTATTATTCTCATCCTTCATCATCCCCAAAACTTTTTTATTTTGTTGAGGGAAATTGAATCTATTATCAAAGGGATACTCCGAGGTATCAAAATGTAGAGCAAGATCGGGATAAATATCTTGATAGTAATCTTCAGTCTTTATTGTGTAAATAAAAGAGTCCGTATCCATATAGTTTAGAAATTATTTTTCATTAAATTTAGGTTTCATGTACTGGTAATGAAAATCATACATTTTTAATTTAGATAATTCAAGAACTGAAAATCCTAAATATATTGGTTTATTATACGTCACATTGTCAGCATTCAGTTGTATCGCAATCATATTATCTGTAAAATTCGTAGAGCTATGGAAATTAGATTTAGCTATTAGAGTACGAGCACCCAAACGTTTACGATTACTCTCCCACTCAGTTACGATTTTCACATTTTTCCTTTTATCAACATTTTCCATTGTTTTTCCATATACCGCAATTTTTTTCAAAATCGTTTTTAGAATTTGTTCTATGCACAGTATTTAGATCAATATATTTTTTTAACCAAGCTGATTGTCTAAACTTTAATATTCTGTGTATTTTAACTAATTTTAACCCATTTTTAATACTATGTTGAACAGTACGATAGTGTATTGTATAGTTTCTTTTATTTGTTAAATCAGGAATTAGTTTTTTAATATTATGATGCAGAATTGGTGGTTTTTTTATTTCTGCACAGAACGGTAAGTCATTATGACTATCATGAAGCTCTTCAGGACAATCTAAATCATCTTCTAGAATATACCCAAAAGTTGAGTTTTCCTCTACATCTAAAATATTAAAGCTATCTACATTTTCTAACCACTCAAAGTCACTTTGAGGCAAACATTCCGACATTGCCCAACCATATAAATTATTTGCATCTAAGTACATTAAATATTGAGAAGGTTTGCTGCAATCGTATGTTTCGAGATATTTATGATTAGCAACTGACTGACGTTTGGAGCATTGTACTATGTCCCCTCTAATACCATTTTTATCGAAATTATACATATTAATATCGGTGAACAATTCCAATTTGATTTCAGTCATTTTTAGTATTTCTTTTAGTATTTCTTATTTTTTTTCATTTTTTTTCAGGTGCTGCGGACGGTGAATCAACGTACTGAGGTTGACGACGATGTGTAAGTGTCTTTTTCGGCCCAAACTATTTTTCGAGCCAACTGCTCGCTTTCCTGGGTGAACTCAAAATGGACGAGACTTCTACATTTCTCTCTGCATCCGGCCTCGAGTTTCTTCTTCTTCTCCTCCTTTTCTTTTCGCAATCCTGCCTTGTTTGACTATCACCTTTCAGTGCGTTTTTAACCATCTTTTTCGGTTAAATCTAAAGACTTTTTTTTGTGTGTAGTCACCAGTAGTTAGTTTGTCCATTGATAAGTGTATCTCTCGTTCTCTTTAGCATGTTCACGTGTATAAATATTTTCAGTAGGTTTCAGGTATCTATGTCAGTTGTCGCCAGTGTCCGGTTATCTACGAATTCCAGCTCTCGAAGCTCACGCATTCGCATCCAATAGCTGGTGGTGTGACGGCCACCTAAAGGGAAAATAAGTGAAAAAAGTAATTTATATTCTAATACGTGCCATTGATCGAGCAGAATTCCTTTTCCTTTTCCAAAGAAAATAAAATATATATTGAAAATAATATTGTGCACGTGGGATTTAGCGATAATTCAACGAAACCAGTTTCGTATTCGAAGAAGCTAAAAACCAAACAAAATAATTTAAATACGCATGCGAGATACAGTGATAATTCAACGAATCTAGATTCGATTATGAAGAAACTGATATCCAAAATGAAAAAAGAAAACATATTAGAGCTAGCGCTAGCCAACAATGATGAAATATTCCAAATAATCTCAAAAGAAGAATTTAAAAACATATTTATAAACATACAACAAAGTCCTCAAAATAGAAAAAGTCCTCAACTCAAAATTTTAATTTATGACCCACCAAAAAGAATACAGGATGACATTACGAAATTTAAACTCATTGACGAATACCACACAACAGGACACTCAGGAGTTAGAAGGACAATGATAAAACTAAAACAAAGGTACGTGTGGAAAAACATGTACAAAATTTGTATCGCAATGTGACATATGCGCGAAAAGTACACCGAGAAAAAAGATAGCAGTAGAAATGACAGTCGTTCACTGTTATTATGTTTTCAACAGAATAACTGTTGTTTTAAAGTAATTTTGTTTGATTTAACAGTTTTTGCTGTAGAATTAAACCTTTTTTCCAACTTCTCGAACTGTTAAAAAAAACTGTCAATTCAGAACACTATTGAAAAAATAAAAAAATTAGCAGTCAGCGAGATTTGAACCCAGGCATCCCGGGTAGTAACATGGCCTTTCAACCAACTAGTCCAAATGTCAACAGATTTAAAAACCATCAAAATGATGTTATGAACCGCAGAGTGTGTAACAGACAGTTTAACAGATAGGAGATAGGTTTTCTGTTCTTCTGATACAAAAAGTGTTGCAAGGTTTTCGGTAAATTCGTCTCCATTTTGTTAAACTGCAACTAAACCATTTTCCCGGTTTTACTTATGTATGTATTTATTAAAGTTTTCCCACATTTTCATGAATTCCTTGCCCATTTCTCATTTTGATGGGATATTTCCCGGGAAACCAAGGAAAGTTCCTTCAGCTGGCAACTCTGGTTACTCTGATAGTAGAGAACAGAACCTGTTCAACAGATTTAAGTTATTAATTTATTGCCATGCCCGCATGAATGGCATCATTGGCGCGATGGATAAGATGTCGGACTATCAACCAGAAGCACGCAGGTTCAAGCCTTGACCAGGGCGATTTTGGAGTTGAGAAGAAACGTTCATAAAAGTGAAACTTATGGAACTGAAAGAAAAATTTAAAGAAAAAAAATAAAAATTACAGTGAAAATTCTTCTTTTTTTTTAAATTAAAAAAAAAAGCGATGGCCGTACCGGGATTTGAACCCGGAGTTCCCGCAATTTCCGCAATTTCGATTTAAAATTAAGGGTTTTTGGTACTTTGTTCCTAATATCATTGCAGATTTTGAAGTCGCCAAAAACCCTTAATTTTAAATCGAAATTGCGGTAAAAACGAAGTCCGATGAACTCTTTCATTATCGCCCTATTATTCTCATCCTTCATCATCCCCAAAACTTTTTTATTTTGTTGAGGGAAATTGAATCTATTATCAAAGGGATACTCCGAGGTATCAAAATGTAGAGCAAGATCGGGATAAATATCTTGATAGTAATCTTCAGTCTTTATTGTGTAAATAAAAGAGTCCGTATCCATATAGTTTAGAAATTATTTTTCATTAAATTTAGGTTTCATGTACTGGTAATGAAAATCATACATTTTTAATTTAGATAATTCAAGAACTGAAAATCCTAAATATATTGGTTTATTATACGTCACATTGTCAGCATTCAGTTGTATCGCAATCATATTATCTGTGAAATTCGTAGAGCTATGGAAATTAGATTTAGCTATTAGAGTACGAGCACCCAAACGTTTACGATTACTCTCCCACTCAGTTACGATTTTCACATTTTTCCTTTTATCAACATTTTCCATTGTTTTTCCATATACCGCAATTTTTTTCAAAATCGTTTTTAGAATTTGTTCTATGCACAGTATTTAGATCAATATATTTTTTTAACCAAGCTGATTGTCTAAACTTTAATATTCTGTGTATTTTAACTAATTTTAACCCATTTTTAATACTATGTTGAACAGTACGATAGTGTATTGTATAGTTTCTTTTATTTGTTAAATCAGGAATTAGTTTTTTAATATTATGATGCAGAATTGGTGGTTTTTTTATTTCTGCACAGAACGGTAAGTCATTATGACTATCATGAAGCTCTTCAGGACAATCTAAATCATCTTCTAGAATATACCCAAAAGTTGAGTTTTCCTCTACATCTAAAATATTAAAGCTATCTACATTTTCTAACCACTCAAAGTCACTTTGAGGCAAACATTCCGACATTGCCCAACCATATAAATTATTTGCATCTAAGTACATTAAATATTGAGAAGGTTTGCTGCAATCGTATGTTTCGAGATATTTATGATTAGCAACTGACTGACGTTTGGAGCATTGTACTATGTCCCCTCTAATACCATTTTTATCGAAATTATACATATTAATATCGGTGAACAATTCCAATTTGATTTCAGTCATTTTTAGTATTTCTTTTAGTATTTCTTATTTTTTTTCATTTTTTTTCAGGTGCTGCGGACGGTGAATCAACGTACTGAGGTTGACGACGATGTGTAAGTGTCTTTTTCGGCCCAAACTATTTTTCGAGCCAACTGCTCGCTTTCCTGGGTGAACTCAAAATGGACGAGACTTCTACATTTCTCTCTGCATCCGGCCTCGAGTTTCTTCTTCTTCTCCTCCTTTTCTTTTCGCAATCCTGCCTTGTTTGACTATCACCTTTCAGTGCGTTTTTAACCATCTTTTTCGGTTAAATCTAAAGACTTTTTTTTGTGTGTAGTCACCAGTAGTTAGTTTGTCCATTGATAAGTGTATCTCTCGTTCCCTTTAGCATGTTCACGTGTATAAATATTTTCAGTAGGTTTCAGGTATCTATGTCAGTTGTCGCCAGTGTCCGGTTATCTACGAATTCCAGCTCTCGAAGCTCACGCATTCGCATCCAATAGCTGGTGGTGTGACGGCCACCTAAAGGGAAAATAAGTGAAAAAAGTAATTTATATTCTAATACGTGCCATTGATCGAGCAGAATTCCTTTTCCTTTTCCAAAGAAAATAAAATATATATTGAAAATAATATTGTGCACGTGGGATTTAGCGATAATTCAACGAAACCAGTTTCGTATTCGAAGAAGCTAAAAACCAAACAAAATAATTTAAATACGCATGCGAGATACAGTGATAATTCAACGAATCTAGATTCGATTATGAAGAAACTGATATCCAAAATGAAAAAAGAAAACATATTAGAGCTAGCGCTAGCCAACAATGATGAAATATTCCAAATAATCTCAAAAGAAGAATTTAAAAACATATTTATAAACATACAACAAAGTCCTCAAAATAGAAAAAGTCCTCAACTCAAAATTTTAATTTATGACCCACCAAAAAGAATACAGGATGACATTACGAAATTTAAACTCATTGACGAATACCACACAACAGGACACTCAGGAGTTAGAAGGACAATGATAAAACTAAAACAAAGGTACGTGTGGAAAAACATGTACAAAATTTGTATCGCAATGTGACATATGCGCGAAAAGTACACCGAGAAAAAAGATAGCAGTAGAAATGACAGTCGTTCACTGTTATTATGTTTTCAACAGAATAACTGTTGTTTTAAAGTAATTTTGTTTGATTTAACAGTTTTTGCTGTAGAATTAAACCTTTTTTCCAACTTCTCGAACTGTTAAAAAAAACTGTCAATTCAGAACACTATTGAAAAAATAAAAAAATTAGCAGTCAGCGAGATTTGAACCCAGGCATCCCGGGTAGTAACATGGCCTTTCAACCAACTAGTCCAAATGTCAACAGATTTAAAAACCATCAAAATGATGTTATGAACCGCAGAGTGTGTAACAGACAGTTTAACAGATAGGAGATAGGTTTTCTGTTCTTCTGATACAAAAAGTGTTGCAAGGTTTTCGGTAAATTCGTCTCCATTTTGTTAAACTGCAACTAAACCATTTTCCCGGTTTTACTTATGTATGTATTTATTAAAGTTTTCCCACATTTTCATGAATTCCTTGCCCATTTCTCATTTTGATGGGATATTTCCCGGGAAACCAAGGAAAGTTCCTTCAGCTGGCAACTCTGGTTACTCTGATAGTAGAGAACAGAACCTGTTCAACAGATTTAAGTTATTAATTTATTGCCATGCCCGCATGAATGGCATCATTGGCGCGATGGATAAGATGTCGGACTATCAACCAGAAGCACGCAGGTTCAAGCCTTGACCAGGGCGATTTTGGAGTTGAGAAGAAACGTTCATAAAAGTGAAACTTATGGAACTGAAAGAAAAATTTAAAGAAAAAAAATAAAAATTACAGTGAAAATTCTTCTTTTTTTTTAAATTAAAAAAAAAAGCGATGGCCGTACCGGGATTTGAACCCGGAGTTCCCGCAATTTCCGCAATTTCGATTTAAAATTAAGGGTTTTTGGTACTTTGTTCCTAATATCATTGCAGATTTTGAAGTCGCCAAAAACCCTTAATTTTAAATCGAAATTGCGGTAAAAACGAAGTCCGATGAACTCTTTCATTATCGCCCTATTATTCTCATCCTTCATCATCCCCAAAACTTTTTTATTTTGTTGAGGGAAATTGAATCTATTATCAAAGGGATACTCCGAGGTATCAAAATGTAGAGCAAGATCGGGATAAATATCTTGATAGTAATCTTCAGTCTTTATTGTGTAAATAAAAGAGTCCGTATCCATATAGTTTAGAAATTATTTTTCATTAAATTTAGGTTTCATGTACTGGTAATGAAAATCATACATTTTTAATTTAGATAATTCAAGAACTGAAAATCCTAAATATATTGGTTTATTATACGTCACATTGTCAGCATTCAGTTGTATCGCAATCATATTATCTGTGAAATTCGTAGAGCTATGGAAATTAGATTTAGCTATTAGAGTACGAGCACCCAAACGTTTACGATTACTCTCCCACTCAGTTACGATTTTCACATTTTTCCTTTTATCAACATTTTCCATTGTTTTTCCATATACCGCAATTTTTTTCAAAATCGTTTTTAGAATTTGTTCTATGCACAGTATTTAGATCAATATATTTTTTTAACCAAGCTGATTGTCTAAACTTTAATATTCTGTGTATTTTAACTAATTTTAACCCATTTTTAATACTATGTTGAACAGTACGATAGTGTATTGTATAGTTTCTTTTATTTGTTAAATCAGGAATTAGTTTTTTAATATTATGATGCAGAATTGGTGGTTTTTTTATTTCTGCACAGAACGGTAAGTCATTATGACTATCATGAAGCTCTTCAGGACAATCTAAATCATCTTCTAGAATATACCCAAAAGTTGAGTTTTCCTCTACATCTAAAATATTAAAGCTATCTACATTTTCTAACCACTCAAAGTCACTTTGAGGCAAACATTCCGACATTGCCCAACCATATAAATTATTTGCATCTAAGTACATTAAATATTGAGAAGGTTTGCTGCAATCGTATGTTTCGAGATATTTATGATTAGCAACTGACTGACGTTTGGAGCATTGTACTATGTCCCCTCTAATACCATTTTTATCGAAATTATACATATTAATATCGGTGAATAATTCCAATTTGATTTCAGTCAGTTTTAGTATTTCTTTTAGTATTTCTTATTTTTTTTCATTTTTTTTCAGGTGCTGCGGACGGTGAATCAACGTACTGAGGTTGACGACGATGTGTAAGTGTCTTTTTCGGCCCAAACTATTTTTCGAGCCAACTGCTCGCTTTCCTGGGTGAACTCAAAATGGACGAGACTTCTACATTTCTCTCTGCATCCGGCCTCGAGTTTCTTCTTCTTCTCCTCCTTTTCTTTTCGCAATCCTGCCTTGTTTGACTATCACCTTTCAGTGCGTTTTTAACCATCTTTTTCGGTTAAATCTAAAGACTTTTTTTTGTGTGTAGTCACCAGTAGTTAGTTTGTCCATTGATAAGTGTATCTCTCGTTCTCTTTAGCATGTTCACGTGTATAAATATTTTCAGTAGGTTTCAGGTATCTATGTCAGTTGTCGCCAGTGTCCGGTTATCTACGAATTCCAGCTCTCGAAGCTCACGCATTCGCATCCAATAGCTGGTGGTGTGACAGCCACCTAAAGGGAAAATAAGTGAAAAAAGTAATTTATATTCTAATACGTGCCATTGATCGAGCAGAATTCCTTTTCCTTTTCCAAAGAAAATAAAATATATATTGAAAATAATATTGTGCACGTGGGATTTAGCGATAATTCAACGAAACCAGTTTCGTATTCGAAGAAGCTAAAAACCAAACAAAATAATTTAAATACGCATGCGAGATACAGTGATAATTCAACGAATCTAGATTCGATTATGAAGAAACTGATATCCAAAATGAAAAAAGAAAACATATTAGAGCTAGCGCTAGCCAACAATGATAAAATATTCCAAATAATCTCAAAAGAAGAATTTAAAAACATATTTATAAACATACAACAAAGTCCTCAAAATAGAAAAAGTCCTCAACTCAAAATTTTAATTTATGACCCACCAAAAAGAATACAGGATGACATTACGAAATTTAAACTCATTGACGAATACCACACAACAGGACACTCAGGAGTTAGAAGGACAATGATAAAACTAAAACAAAGGTACGTGTGGAAAAACATGTACAAAATTTGCGAAAAGTACACCGAGAAAAAAGATAGCAGTAGAAATGACAGTCGTTCACTGTTATTATGTTTTCAACAGAATAACTGTTGTTTTAAAGTAATTTTGTTTGATTTAACAGTTTTTGCTGTAGAATTAAACCTTTTTTCCAACTTCTCGAACTGTTAAAAAAAACTGTCAATTCAGAACACTATTGAAAAAATAAAAAAATTAGCAGTCAGCGAGATTTGAACCCAGGCATCCCGGGTAGTAACATGGCCTTTCAACCAACTAGTCCAAATGTCAACAGATTTAAAAACCATCAAAATGATGTTATGAACCGCAGAGTGTGTAACAGACAGTTTAACAGATAGGAGATAGGTTTTCTGTTCTTCTGATACAAAAAGTGTTGCAAGGTTTTCGGTAAATTCGTCTCCATTTTGTTAAACTGCAACTAAACCATTTTCCCGGTTTTACTTATGTATGTATTTATTAAAGTTTTCCCACATTTTCATGAATTCCTTGCCCATTTCTCATTTTGATGGGATATTTCCCGGGAAACCAAGGAAAGTTCCTTCAGCTGGCAACTCTGGTTACTCTGATAGTAGAGAACAGAACCTGTTCAACAGATTTAAGTTATTAATTTATTGCCATGCCCGCATGAATGGCATCATTGGCGCGATGGATAAGATGTCGGACTATCAACCAGAAGCACGCAGGTTCAAGCCTTGACCAGGGCGATTTTGGAGTTGAGAAGAAACGTTCATAAAAGTAAAACTTATGGAACTGAAAGAAAAATTTAAAGAAAAAAAATAAAAATTACAGTGAAAATTCTTCTTTTTTTTTAAATTAAAAAAAAAAGCGATGGCCGTACCGGGATTTGAACCCGGAGTTCCCGCAATTTCCGCAATTTCGATTTAAAATTAAGGGTTTTTGGTACTTTGTTCCTAATATCATTGCAGATTTTGAAGTCGCCAAAAACCCTTAATTTTAAATCGAAATTGCGGTAAAAACGAAGTCCGATGAACTCTTTCATTATCGCCCTATTATTCTCATCCTTCATCATCCCCAAAACTTTTTTATTTTGTTGAGGGAAATTGAATCTATTATCTAAGGGATACTCCGAGGTATCAAAATGTAGAGCAAGATCGGGATAAATATCTTGATAGTAATCTTCAGTCTTTATTGTGTAAATAAAAGAGTCCGTATCCATATAGTTTAGAAATAATTTTTCATTAAATTTAGGTTTCATGTACTGGTAATGAAAATCATACATTTTTAATTTAGATAATTCAAGAACTGAAAATCCTAAATATATTGGTTTATTATACGTCACATTGTCAGCATTCAGTTGTATCGCAATCATATTATCTGTGAAATTCGTAGAGCTATGGAAATTAGATTTAGCTATTAGAGCACGAGCACCCAAACGTTTACGATTACTCTCCCACTCAGTTACGATTTTCACATTTTTCCTTTTATCAACATTTTCCATTGTTTTTCCATATACCGCAATTTTTTTCAAAATCGTTTTTAGAATTTGTTCTATGCACAGTATTTAGATCAATATATTTTTTTAACCAAGCTGATTGTCTAAACTTTAATATTCTGTGTATTTTATCTAATTTTAACCCATTTTTAATACTATGTTGAACAGTACGATAGTGTATTGTATAGTTTCTTTTATTTGTTAAATCAGGAATTAGTTTTTTAATATTATGATGCAGAATTGGTGGTTTTTTTATTTCTGCACAGAACGGTAAGTCATTATGACTATCATGAAGCTCTTCAGGATAATCTAAATCATCTTCTAGAATATACCCAAAAGTTGAGTTTTCCTCTACATCTAAAATATTAAAGCTATCTACATTTTCTAACCACTCAAAGTCACTTTGAGGCAAACATTCCGACATTGCCCAACCATGTAAATTATTTGCATCTAAGTACATTAAATATTGAGAAGGTTTGCTGCAATCGTATGTTTCGAGATATTTATGATTAGCAACTGACTGACGTTTGGAGCATTGTACTATGTCCCCTCTAATACCATTTTTATCGAAATTATACATATTAATATCGGTGAACAATTCCAATTTGATTTCAGTCATTTTTAGTATTTCTTTTAGTATTTCTTATTTTTTTTCATTTTTTTTCAGGTGCTGCGGACGGTGAATCAACGTACTGAGGTTGACGACGATGTGTAAGTGTCTTTTTCGGCCCAAACTATTTTTCGAGCCAACTGCTCGCTTTCCTGGGTGAACTCAAAATGGACGAGACTTCTACATTTCTCTCTGCATCCGGCCTCGAGTTTCTTCTTCTTCTCCTCCTTTTCTTTTCGCAATCCTGCCTTGTTTGACTATCACCTTTCAGTGCGTTTTTAACCATCTTTTTCGGTTAAATCTAAAGACTTTTTTTTGTGTGTAGTCACCAGTAGTTAGTTTGTCCATTGATAAGTGTATCTCTCGTTCTCTTTAGCATGTTCACGTGTATAAATATTTTCAGTAGGTTTCAGGTATCTATGTCAGTTGTCGCCAGTGTCCGGTTATCTACGAATTCCAGCTCTCGAAGCTCACGCATTCGCATCCAATAGCTGGTGGTGTGACGGCCACCTAAAGGGAAAATAAGTGAAAAAAGTAATTTATATTCTAATACGTGCCTTTGATCGAGCAGAATTCCTTTTCCTTTTCCAAAGAAAATAAAATATATATTGAAAATAATATTGTGCACGTGGGATTTAGCGATAATTCAACGAAACCAGTTTCGTATTCGAAGAAGCTAAAAACCAAACAAAATAATTTAAATACGCATGCGAGATACAGTGATAATTCAACGAATCTAGATTCGATTATGAAGAAACTGATATCCAAAATGAAAAAAGAAAACATATTAGAGCTAGCGCTAGCCAACAATGATAAAATATTCCAAATAATCTCAAAAGAAGAATTTAAAAACATATTTATAAACATACAACAAAGTCCTCAAAATAGAAAAAGTCCTCAACTCAAAATTTTAATTTATGACCCACCAAAAAGAATACAGGATGACATTACGAAATTTAAACTCATTGACGAATACCACACAACAGGACACTCAGGAGTTAGAAGGACAATGATAAAACTAAAACAAAGGTACGTGTGGAAAAACATGTACAAAATTTGTATCGCAATGTGACATATGCGCGAAAAGTACACCGAGAAAAAAGATAGCAGTAGAAATGACAGTCGTTCACTGTTATTATGTTTTCAACAGAATAACTGTTGTTTTAAAGTAATTTTGTTTGATTTAACAGTTTTTGCTGTAGAATTAAACCTTTTTTCCAACTTCTCGAACTGTTAAAAAAAAACTGTCAATTCAGAACACTATTGAAAAAATAAAAAAATTAGCAGTCAGCGAGATTTGAACCCAGGCATCCCGGGTAGTAACATGGCCTTTCAACCAACTAGTCCAAATGTCAACAGATTTAAAAACCATCAAAATGATGTTATGAACCGCAGAGTGTGTAACAGACAGTTTAACAGATAGGAGATAGGTTTTCTGTTCTTCTGATACAAAAAGTGTTGCAAGGTTTTCGGTAAATTCGTCTCCATTTTGTTAAACTGCAACTAAACCATTTTCCCGGTTTTACTTATGTATGTATTTATTAAAGTTTTCCCACATTTTCATGAATTCCTTGCCCATTTCTCATTTTGATGGGATATTTTCCGGGAAACCAAGGAAAGTTCCTTCAGCTGGCAACTCTGGTTACTCTTGTCGCGGCATGGATTCGCGGCACAGTTGTTGTTGTTTTGTTGTATTGTTTGTTTTGTTATGTTTTTTTGTTTCCCTTTTGTTCGGGGCGACGGGCGAACAAAATCGAAGGAACAAAATCTCACACGCACTAACCGAAAGAACGCACTGCACGATTTTATTGAATGTTAATTTTTTTTATATTAATATATTTGTTTTGCTTAATTTGCTAAGCAAAACAAATTCGCCACTCGCGGGTGATGTGCGACCGGCGCGCGGAAGAAGAAAGCTGAATATTTTGTTTGAGCTGTCAAAGTTCTCTTGCTTTCTTCTCCTTTCTTTCGCTTTTGCTTTCGTTAAGTTAGCTCAGTGAGCGGCGGCGATCCGATGAGGGTATTGCCAGCTTCGCCATTACAATAGTAAATTGTCAAAACCTGGACTAAAGCTTTTGTACTTTTTGAACCTGTTTGAGGGAGAGGAATTTGAGAACATTTTTGCTTTCGCCTATACGTACATGAGTGCCGCCAAAATGTATATTTCATTTTGGTGGGTGCAGGGGGGTATATGTAAAATTTGCCAAACACACCTAGAAAAATCTGAAGAGATTTTTCGCATATAGGTATGGGTAAAGCCCCGACTGCGGACACTGGTTTCTGCGTAAGCCGCACTCTATGTATGTGGGAAGATAAATGGAAAGTGAGCGTCATAGGCGCTCATATATTCTAATTCTTTTAGTTCTTTTTGAGCAGGGTAGAAGGAGAGTGTCGAAGCTTTGGTTTTGTTTTAAATTAATTGAATTTTAAATTATTTGGTTCCAAAATTTGGATAATTTTCTTTCCTTTTTTTTAAATTGTGTTTTTTTTTGTTGAGTGGTGAAGTGGAGCTGTTGCCATCGGACTGTGGCTGGAGGACAAGTGGTCCAAAGGGAGTATTCTTGCGCGCTGGTTTAGTTTTGCCAGCTAGTGTTTATTTTGCTTTGTTTTATTTGTGGCAGTCGGCCATTTAGTGTTTTGAAATTGAGGAATTGAATAGAGTTGGACAGGTTGTGTTCGGTCGTGATATTGTTTTGGTGAAGTGTTTCCGTCCAAGTAGTTTGCTTGGAATTTGTTTGGCCGTTTTCCCCCCTCTTCCTTATTCCTTTTTTTTTGTTTGTGTTGTCCCGCATCAGAGCCAAGTTGTTGCTGGACATCGAATTTTATCGAAGTCCAGCTGGTGAATAGATTCTGCAAAGAATCGTGCGAGGGATTTCAGACAGGTTGGTCTGGTCCCGCAAATCTATTGCGTTTAAAAAGATTTAATTTTTGGTGTACGAATAATTTCTTTTGGGTGATTGTCGACTTGTGTTGATTTTGAAAAAGGGTTTGTGTGCGGTATTATTTTCCTTGTGTCGGGAAAATTTCCGTTTCTTTTACATATAGTTATATATATACCTATATATATATCTATTGCGGCAATTTCGGTGTAGTTTTTTAAAAAGAAGTTTATTTATCAGGTTTTCGTGTGTTCGTGTTGTTCGTTCGTCCGGGGATACCATACCGCGAGGGTCGTCTTAAATCCCACGCTTCGCGACTGTGCTTTTCGGGCAAATAGGGAATTTAATTATCGCGTGGGGATTTTCGATTTTAGTTTGTTTCATAAAGTTTAGTTAAAAATAGCGCGATAAGCTGGCGCCCAACGTGGGGCTATTTTTACTAAAATTTTTAATAATTTTTTTTAAAATTTTTTTCTTATAATTTTTTTTTAAATTTTTTTT
Source organism: Heteromyza rotundicornis (assembly GCA_951394025.1). NCBI lineage: Eukaryota > Metazoa > Arthropoda > Insecta > Diptera > Heleomyzidae > Heteromyza > Heteromyza rotundicornis. Next base: position 1,585,563 of record OX596013.1, on the reverse strand, counting down.
AACAAATTTTTTTTAAAGTTTTTTTTGTAATTAATTTTTTTTATTTATATCAAAATCTTTTTGTGCTGTTTTGTTGGTTGTATTATTTCAGTTTTTTTTATAATTTACTAATTCGTATTTTTATTTATTTAGTTTTTTTGGAATTTCTCTGGTTTCCAGTGAGAGTGCTGTCGACGGCGGAGTAGCGGCAGCGGGTTTTTTTTTGTTGTTCGGTGAGTCCGTTCCTTTTTTTGGTGCAACATTTGTAACCTTTTTTTTGCAAGTTTTTTTAATAATTCTTTTAAATTTTATTTTTGTGTTGCACCATTTATTTATTATTTATTTTGATTTTAGTAAAATTTTAATTTTTCTTTGTAATTTTATTAAACAGTGGTGGTGTCGTCCGCCTTTAGCTGTTGTGGTTGAACTATTTTTTTTTAAATATTCTTTATTATTTTATAGTTTTATTTTTATAAATTTTTTTTTATAAATAAGTATTTTTTTGATTTTTATTTTTTTTTATTAATTTTTGATAATTTTTTTTGGAGTATTTAATTTAATTTTGCGGTGCCGCCCGCCTTAAAAGTTTCGTCGTTCCTTTTTTTTGTCCGTAATTTTTTTTATTTAAAAAAAAAATTTTTTTTGGTTTTTTTAAAAGTTTTTTTTTGTGTTTTTTTAATTCGCGTTTGTTTTACGAAATATATTTTTATTCGACTAGGCATATTTTTTTTTATATATTTATTATATTATTATAATTTGAAAGTTTTCTTTTAAATTTCTTTACCTTTTTTTTTGGAAAATTCTGTGAGCGTATTGAACGCTGGTTTCATTTTCTTTGCGGTTTTTTTTTTGAGTTTTTTTAAGTTTTTGGTTTTTTGTCCGTCTGATTCAATATGGAGATTAACCGATTAAACCAAGAGGAACTGGCATACGAGATGGAGGCTCGTGGGTTGCCAGTGACTCCGGTAGAGTCCATGAGAAAGTCCTTGAGGGCATCAAGGCAAATAGAGCGTAGGGAATCCGTGGATGTCTTTGCGGGATATCCGTTTGTTTTTGAGGAAGATAGGTTGGGTGTGGAGGGGAAGATTTCCGAAGTTGAAAAACTTATGGAAACCCCTCCCAAGGACGCAAAGTCGCCCGAATATTTGAAGATTTTGGCGAAGTTGGAATGGGCTTTAGGTCGCCTTACTCGTTCGAGGCCAGCGAGTAAGGAAGAAGTAGTAGAGCAGATGGCGCTCAAAAATAGGGTCCTTTTGTTGTTGGGGGAACTCAACGAGGCGGTGGAGGATGTTGGTGGCGGAGATGATGCCTTCGATGACAATCCAAGGCCATCCCGACCATCCAAGGGACTCAGTAGGGAGTCGGCGGTTGAGGAAAAGCCTGAACCCGTCCCGAGACGTGAACCTCGTTGAGTAACGTAGGTTTTCAAAAAGTAGAAAATTTGTCCAAGTGGGGTATTCAATTTACCGGGGAAAAGGCAGACACGTCCCTACATGCCTTTCTACAGAGGGTAGACGAGCTATGCGAGGCTCGGGGCGTTAGTGAAGCCCAGTTGTTTAGGGGAGCAGTGGAGCTTTTTTCTGGAAAAGCCCTGCTCTGGTTTAGGGATGTCCGCAGGACAGTTTCAGGCTGGCGAGAGTTGGTCGCCGAGCTGAAACTGGAATTCCTGCCCCCCAACTATGACGACATTTTGATGTCTGAGATTAGGCGACGGACTCAGGGTGGGACTGAGTCCATAGGAATCTATGTAGCGGCGATGAGGGGGTTGTTCGGTCGTCTGTCCGACCCCTTGTCAGAGAGGCGTATGCTGGGTCTGGTGATCGCAAACCTGTCCCCGTTTTACCAGACTCAGCTGGGCTTGGCTGAGCCTAAGTCTTTATCGGAGTTGGTTTCCTTGGGTCGGAAGCTGGAGGCTGTGCGGGCGAATGTGGAAGCATTCGTGCCGCCGCCCAGCAGCCGATCCAAGAATTTGTTGGAGCCAGACTTGGCTTACGTCTCTGCTGAACCTGAGGTTTCAGTGGTTAGGGCCCCTTTGCGTGACGCTAGGTTGGAGAGGAGAATTCAGGCTCCTCCCCAAAATTCTTTTAGGTGCTTCAATTGTAAGCGGTTTGGGCATGTTTTGAGCAACTGCCCTAGGGAAATTTATTGTTTCGGTTGTAGGCGGCCTGGTTTCTTAAAGCGTGATTGCCCCCGATGCTCTCAGAGAGCAGGGCAATCGCAGGAGCGCTCGGACAGGGAGGCGGCCCCGAGAGCGGCTCCGAGGGCCCGCGAAGAGTCGGGAAATGGGGAGCGAGCTCTTGTGGAAGCAGGGCAAGAAGTTCGCGAGGTTTAGGTAGGTTGCCTGCGGGCAACCAGCTGGCTAGGGAAAATAGTGGTAGGCCTCAGAGGCAACGTCCGTCCGAAATTTGTTTGAGTTTTTCTCTTTCAGGTAGAGAATTGGATAATAGGCCATATTTAGGTGTTAAAATTTTTGGAGTGCGTATGTTAGGGCTTTTGGATTCGGGGGCCACCAGGACGATTCTTGGTAGGCCAGGCTGGGACACATTAAAGTCCTGGGGGATACGTTTATTGGCGTCTGCGGTCAGCAAGGTTGCGCTTGCTGATGGTGAAGAAGTTCCGGTTAGGGGGGTAGTTTCGGTCCCTTTCGAGGTAGAGGGCAAGTCGGTCCTCGTGGAATGCCTCGTAATACCGGATTTACCCCAATCATTGATTCTTGGAGTAGACTTTTGGTCTAAGGCCGGTGTAGTGCCAGATTTGGCCAAGAATCAGTGGAGGTTTTCCGACCAAGTCGAGGTCTCGTCAGTAGCGGCGATAGTTGATAGGTCTTCGTTGTCAACTAGGGAAAAATCGGTTCTTGAGGAGTTTGTTGCAGATGTTTTTAGGTCTATGCCTGAGGGACTTGGTTGCACACATTTGGTCGAACATCGGATTCGTACAAAGCCAAATGTGGAACCAGTCAAGCAGCGATACTATCCGGTATCGCCCGCTATTCAGAGGCGCATAGATGAGGAAATAGAGGGTATGTTAGGAAAGGGTGTGATTGAGATTTCTCACAGCCCTTGGGCATCACCGGTTGTGATGATTAGGAAAAAGGATGGGAGTTATAGGTTTTGTGTCGACTATAGGACACTGAATAAAAATACGGATCGAGATAGTTACCCCCTCCCTTATATTTCGGCTACTTTAGATAAGCTAAAGGACGCCAAATATCTCTCTAGTTTGGATATAAAATCCGCTTATTGGCAGATCCCAGTAGAGAAGGAGTCTAGGGCCTGCACGGCATTTACAGTTCCGGGTAGGGGGCTCTACCAGTTCAAGCGCATGCCTTATGGCCTGCACAATGCGCCTGCAACTTGGCAGAGATTTATAGATGAGGTCCTTGGGGCTGACTTGGAACCCCATGTTTTCGTGTATTTGGACGATATTATTATTGTTACAAATACATTTGATAAGCATGTTGAGGTTCTGAAGGAGGTCCTGAGGAGGATTTGTTCGGCAGGGCTCAGATTGAATAGGGAAAAATGTAATTTTTGTCTTTCTTCGCTACGGTACTTAGGTTATGTTGTTGATCGACAGGGCTTGCACGTTGACCCCGAGAAAGTTGAGGCAATGCTGAAAATTCCAGCGCCCAAAAATGTAAGGGAAGTCAGGTCGTTTGTTGGCACCATTTCTTGGTATCGTAGGTTTGTTTCGAATTTCGCTGATTTGGTTAAGCCTCTAACTGATCTTCTAAAGAAGAAGAACAGGTTTAGATGGTCGCCGGAGTGCGAGGACAGCTTTTTGAAGGCCAAGGAGCGCCTAGTGACGGCGCCGGTCCTGAGCTGTCCTGATTTCGAACGACCCTTCGTTGTTCAGACTGATGCTTCCGATTTTGGAATAGGTGCCGTTTTGACACAGCAGTTTGATGAAGGGGAGAAGGTCATTTCGTATTTGAGTAGGTCGTTGAGTAGGTGCGAGAGGAATTATTCCACTACCGAGAAGGAGTGTTTGGCTGTTTTGTGGGCAGTTGAGAAGTTGAGGCCATACATCGAAGGGGTCAGGTTCACAGTGGTGACCGACCATTATTCGTTGGTATGGCTCAACAATTTGAAAGATCCTTGCGGTAGGTTGGCTAGGTGGGCTTTAAAGCTCCAGCAATACGATTATGAAATCATACATCGTAAGGGGAAAGATCATGTTGTGCCCGACATGCTTTCTAGAGGTGTCCCAGTCGTAGGGGAGGTAGATGGGCGTGTTAGAGACCCATGGGTGGATTCCATGGTTAGGAAAGTGGAGGATAAACCACTCGATTACCCAGCTTGGAGAATTGAAAATGGGGTGTTATATAAACACATAAAGGCAGGGACAAATAGTTTGTTTAGTGCTGGGTACGAGTGGAAGAGAGTTGTGGGCAAAAGTGATAGGCGCAGTATTTTATTTGAGTGTCACGATAATCCATTATCGGGGCACATGGGCGTTAGGAAAACATACGCTAGGGTAATTGAGAAATATTATTGGCCGAAAATGAAGGCAGAGATAGCTAGATATATTAAAGGTTGTCAGGTTTGCCAGAGGGTGAAACCTGACAACAATAAGCCAGCTGGTTGTATGGTAGAGAGGACAAAGAAATTAGAACCTTGGGAAATGATCTGCGTAGATCTGGTGGGACCCTTGGTGAAGTCTAGTCGGGGATTTTGTTATATTTTAACGGTGGTTGACTACTTCACCAAATTCCCATTGTTGTTTCCGTTGCGAAATGCAACGGCAAAGAGTGTTTGCAAGGAGTTGGAAGATAATGTATTCCTGCTCTTTGGAGTTCCGAGGTCCATTGTATGCGACAATGGGCCACAGTTTCGCAGCAAGGAGCTGCAGAGTTTATGCGCGTCGTATGGTGTGCAGATGCGGTACACTGCACACTATCATCCGCAGGCCAATCCGGCCGAGCGGATCAACCAAATAATTAAGACCACTTTGAGAGCATATATTTCAGAAAACCATCGGACATGGGATTCTCATCTCTCAAAGGTGGCGTGCTGCATTCGAACATCGCAGCATGAGGTTTTGGGAGCGTCTCCATACTTCGTGAATTTTGGCCGAAATATGGCGGTCAGGGGTGATAGAGATTATAGACGAGTGGGAGACTCAGACCAACCGGACAGTAGTAGTGAGGACCGGGCCAAGTTAATGGCAGACTTGAGGGAAGACATACGGAAGAAGTTAGAAATGGCAAGTGCCAAGACAGCAAAGACTTACAATCTCAGACGTAGAGATGTACAGTATTTACCGCACGAGTTAGTATGGAGACGTAATTTTGTTTTGTCCGATGCTGCAAACTATTTTGCAGCGAAGTTAGCTCCGAAATTTGTTGGACCGTTTAGGGTTAAAAAGAGGGTGTCTCCGTGGACATATGTTTTGGAAGACGAAGACGGACGAGAAAAGGGGACATGGCATGTGCAGGACCTTAGGCCGCACATCGACTCAGGGTGATTTTTCTCCGGTTAGATTCGAAAGTTGGCTGGTCTCAGGAGACCAAGCAACTTTCGCGGAGGTGGAGGTGGGGTTGTCGCGGCATGGATTCGCGGCACAGTTGTTGTTGTTTTGTTGTATTGTTTGTTTTGTTATGTTTTTTTGTTTCCCTTTTGTTCGGGGCGACGGGCGAACAAAATCGAAGGAACAAAATCTCACACGCACTAATCGAAAGAACGCACTGCACGATTTTATTGAATGTTAATTTTTTTTATATTAATATATTTGTTTTGCTTAATTTGCTAAGCAAAACAAATTCGCCACTCGCGGGTGATGTGCGACCGGCGCGCGGAAGAAGAAAGCTGAATATTTTGTTTGAGCTGTCAAAGTTCTCTTGCTTTCTTCTCCTTTCTTTCGCTTTTGCTTTCGTTAAGTTAGCTCAGTGAGCGGCGGCGATCCGATGAGGGTATTGCCAGCTTCGCCATTACAATAGTAAATTGTCAAAACCTGGACTAAAGCTTTTGTACTTTTTGAACCTGTTTGAGGGAGAGGAATTTGAGAACATTTTTGCTTTCGCCTATACGTACATGAGTGCCGCCAAAATGTATATTTCATTTTGGTGGGTGCAGGGGGGTATATGTAAAATTTGCCAAACACACCTAGAAAAATCTGAAGAGATTTTTCGCATATAGGTATGGGTAAAGCCCCGACTGCGGACACTGGTTTCTGCGTAAGCCGCACTCTATGTATGTGGGAAGATAAATGGAAAGTGAGCGTCATAGGCGCTCATATATTCTAATTCTTTTAGTTCTTTTTGAGCAGGGTAGAAGGAGAGTGTCGAAGCTTTGGTTTTGTTTTAAATTAATTGAATTTTAAATTATTTGGTTCCAAAATTTGGATAATTTTCTTTCCTTTTTTTTAAATTGTGTTTTTTTTTGTTGAGTGGTGAAGTGGAGCTGTTGCCATCGGACTGTGGCTGGAGGACAAGTGGTCCAAAGGGAGTATTCTTGCGCGCTGGTTTAGTTTTGCCAGCTAGTGTTTATTTTGCTTTGTTTTATTTGTGGCAGTCGGCCATTTAGTGTTTTGAAATTGAGGAATTGAATAGAGTTGGACAGGTTGTGTTCGGTCGTGATATTGTTTTGGTGAAGTGTTTCCGTCCAAGTAGTTTGCTTGGAATTTGTTTGGCCGTTTTCCCCCCTCTTCCTTATTCCTTTTTTTTTGTTTGTGTTGTCCCGCATCAGAGCCAAGTTGTTGCTGGACATCGAATTTTATCGAAGTCCAGCTGGTGAATAGATTCTGCAAAGAATCGTGCGAGGGATTTCAGACAGGTTGGTCTGGTCCCGCAAATCTATTGCGTTTAAAAAGATTTAATTTTTGGTGTACGAATAATTTCTTTTGGGTGATTGTCGACTTGTGTTGATTTTGAAAAAGGGTTTGTGTGCGGTATTATTTTCCTTGTGTCGGGAAAATTTCCGTTTCTTTTACATATAGTTATATATATACCTATATATATATCTATTGCGGCAATTTCGGTGTAGTTTTTTAAAAAGAAGTTTATTTATCAGGTTTTCGTGTGTTCGTGTTGTTCGTTCGTCCGGGGATACCATACCGCGAGGGTCGTCTTAAATCCCACGCTTCGCGACTGTGCTTTTCGGGCAAATAGGGAATTTAATTATCGCGTGGGGATTTTCGATTTTAGTTTGTTTCATAAAGTTTAGTTAAAAATAGCGCGATACTCTGATAGTAGAGAACAGAACCTGTTCAACAGATTTAAGTTATTAATTTATTGCCATGCCCGCATGAATGGCATCATTGGCGCGATGGATAAGATGTCGGACTATCAACCAGAAGCACGCAGGTTCAAGCCTTGACCAGGGCGATTTTGGAGTTGAGAAGAAACGTTCATAAAAGTGAAACTTATGGAACTGAAAGAAAAATTTAAAGAAAAAAAATAAAAATTACAGTAAAAATTCTTCTTTTTTTTTTAAATTAAAAAAAAAAGCGATGGCCGTACCGGGATTTGAACCCGGAGTTCCCGGGTGGCAGTCGGACATCTTCCCACTAGGCTACGGTTATCAACAGCGGATCAACTGTCAATTTAACAGGTTTGACTATCGGATGGTTTTTAACCGCGAAAACTGTTAAATTTACCTACTTTTTCGTTGATTATACAGTTTTTTTTCTCTCGGTGTAAACAAATACGCCACACTTTTGAACCACTAACGATAACAGACACGCCTAGCAATAGTTTCCAAACATTGTCAATCGACACCGTAGGACCGTTACGTATATCCAATGGATTTCGATACATTCTAACAATGCAATGCGAGCTCACAAAATTTGTAATATCATACCCTATGTCAACAAAAGACGCCGACACTGTCGCAAGAACACTCGTAGAACAAATAATTTTAAAGTATGGCCATTTTCAAGTACTAAAATCTGATAATGGTACTGAAAAATGAGTTAATGCACAGCATATGTGAACTATTAAAAATAAAACAAACATTTTCTACACCATACCATCATCAAACGATAGGGTCACTTGAAAGAAACCACAGAGATCTTAATGAATTTCTATTAACATCAACAAATGACCATGAATGGGACAAGTGGATACCGTATTTTACTTTTGCTTACAACACGACTCCACACGTTGACACTGGATACACACCCTTTGAACTTGTATACGGAAAATTACCATGTTTACCCAACCAAACTTTTGAAACTGAAACCAAAACTTATGATCTCGACAGCTATCGAAGCGAGATGCGTACGAGACTAAATTTTTCACTAAATATAGCCAAAGAAATGTTAATTAGGGCTAAGGAGAAAAGAACTGACAAAAATTTAAAGAATATACAAAAACTTAATATAGAAATAGGAGACCTAGTGTTATTAAAAGTAGAAAATAGAAAGAAATATGAAAAACCATATAAGGGCCCATTTATAGTATTAGCTAAATTAGGAGTTAATACAAAAATAGAATATAATGGAAAACCAAAAATTATTCATAACAATCAGCTGATACATTACAAGGCAGCAATATAGCAATAAGAAAATAACTATTAAATTTAAAAACATTTTCCATATATGTTATTATAAATCATACTTCTTTATTTCATAAAAATATTTTTACACTTAAAAACAAATTTAAAAAAAAAAAAAATAAATAAATTTTAATTATATTTTACTATACATTATTAATTATAATCATATATTTGCTTATTTCAGAATTTCATAATATAACTCAATATTCTATAAAAATATTATTTTTAATCATACACACAAAAAAAAAAGTAGGTAAATCAAGAAACGTTGTAAATGGAACCGACTCAAAGTTGTTCGCGTGTACAGTGTACAGAAAAAGAATGCAAGAAAAAGATAGCTGATGTGTTTGGTATTTCTGTAGATGTGTTGTATTGAAATATATTTATGAAGCTTAAATTAATTTAATGTAAGCCCAAGACTTTAAAAACGAGATAATTTACATTTCGTACACAAATTTGTCGGGCAACATCATTTCTACTGCGAATATATATAATATTCATTACTTAGAACTAGCGCGCTTCCACAAAACGCCATATTTTAATATTTCATTAAGTTTACAATTATATTGTAATATTGAAATTAATGTTTTCCCGGGAAAAAACGAGTTGAAAAACATTCTGCACAATTTTTAAAATCGTAAAATCACAATATTTGTTAATAATTAATTATAACATAGTCATAATTTGATTTTAAAAATTGTTTTCGAAATATCAAAAATGTAAAATGTAAACAAATTCGACGCCATCTTCTAGTGCTGCGAAAATTCGATTTTTTTGTATTCGATACAACCGGATACTTTCTTGTGAACACCTAATACTTTTTACGATAATTTTCATTCAATTTTGATTTGAAGTAAAATCTCTGAGTAAAGTAAATGCACGTAGCAATTGCTCTAAGACGTTTTTATTATTACGACCCAACAATTTTCATACAAACTTCCCCAAAATACCAATAATAGTATCGCATACTAATGGAACCAAGTACTTCATGCGTCAAGTGTCGAATATAAATTATTCATATATTATGCAGCACTTGTTGCTTTGAGAGCGTAAACGAGAGCGTTAGACTTTATTCATCGGATTGAATTTACCTATCGAATGGTGTCGGTTTCAACGCGATCCGGTGACAGTTTGAAAGTTACAGCAACTTCTGTCAAAAATTTTGCAAAAACTGGCGCGAAAATTACTAAAAATTTTTGTGTAAGTTCAAATTTAAAAAAAAATACTTCGCAACTGCTCAATCGACTCCGGAATTTTTTTGGTAAGTTGTTTGAAGGTGTATTTTGATATTTTGTTGGTAGTTTGATTTGTGAATCAAAATTGTGGTTTAAGTTGAGTTTTTTGTGAAGACCTTCTGTAGACGGTCTTAGGATTTAGAGGAAAAAAAATTTTACACTGGAGCAAGAAATGATAACATCTTTTTGCCCGATAAACCAAACATTGGAGTAACAGGAAATGTTGTAATCAGGTAAAATATATGTTTTCAAAATAAATTTTGGTTTTTTTTTTGTCTGTTAGTATTTACCTGTATTGATCAATGTACTAAGCATTTACTTCGAAAAAAAAACGATTTTTTATACTGCAAAAGTTTTATTTTTTTTCAGCTAAAGTCCTAAGACCGTCTACAGGCGGTCTTCAATCTTTTTCACCTGGCGCTTCCAGGAGACATTTTTTTGACAAACGGACTTGAAATTCGTGTTTTTCAGCCTAAAATCATCCTAGAACCAAAATTCGCATAACAAAATTCCTCGTATTTCGATTCCAGGGTTAAGGGTAAGGGTGTAGTGTATACATAGATGTCTACATTACCTACCCCTGCATTCCATTAGTACAAATTAAGGCATTCAATCCCGAAGTGTTTTTGAAAATCCCGGGATTTGTTCGGGATTTTCCAATTAAATACAATAGTTAATATAAAATTAAAGAAAAAATTGTTGCAACAATATTTTAAGTTTAATTCGACAAAGAAAACATATTTGATAAATATTACGTTAAACAAAACAAATGCACCGACAATGTATCGACATGCTAGCGCTGCACTTTTGAGTACGCTGAGCCAATATACACAAATGGTTCTGGACGTTGTCAACAACAATTGAGTGTATATTGAAATGCACTCAATTTCGGTGACCGTCCTACGACACCATTCGTCAAGACCAAATTAGCGTACTCAGGGCAACGGGTGCAAATGAAATGCAGAACATAAGTATATTATATTATTGTAGTATAAGTAAGTAGGATAGATTAAGAACTAATGTATAACAGTTATAAGTAAAGATATAAAAGAGCCGCGTTGGCCACTAATAAAACCAGATTGAATTGGAACTTCGTTCTTTTACTATCTCACTTAATTGTGGTGCCTAGCGCCAATCCCTCACAGCTCGAAGAAGCTTAAATCTCTCAAAATTCCAACACATTTGGTGACATGGCGATCTTGGTACTCTAACCTTGGAGTTTTACTGAGACGATCCAGCGTAGCGAGTCCATTGCAATGGGCATAGTTAGGTTAAGATAAAAATCATCAACATGGACTATTATTTTACTGAACACGAACCAAGCAAAATGAAAATTTTCGAGTTTAATGATGAACAAGATGCGGCAATGGCAAAGGCCACCATGTCCGTAGCAGAGGAGGTGGCCAACGAACCAAAAGTGGCAAAAGCCAATTTACCGCTACGAAACGGAGAAATCATTCATCTGCTCAGTGACTCGGAAGACGATTCTTACGAAATTCTGGGTTTTATAACGTTGGCATCACCACCGGTGTGCATCTCGAAACCATTTTCTATCTCTGAGCCAGTATCATTGGGAAGCATTGAAACCACAGCGATGCAAAGGGTTGACGTACCCGTGAACGCCGAGGAAGCACCAACAATTGGCGCCGATCAATTCGATGATGATGATTGTCATGATCACTGCATTGATATGTCAATGATGTTCGCCGAAGTTGTTAGGAGGACACACAATGGAGAAAATGTCTTTTATCATTTTTTTAATGTTCCATATTAAATTGCTTATTTTGCCATCAACATCCTATGAAACTACACCGAGAAAAAAGACAGCAGTGGAAATGACAGTCGGGCACTGTTATTCTGTTTTTAACAGAATAACTGTTGTTTTAAAGTAATTTTGTTTGATTTAACAGTTTTACTGTTGATCTATTTTTCTATTGAATAAATAAAAATTGTTGCAGCCAACGAGATTTGAACCCAGGAGTCCCTGGGTACTAACATGGCCTTTCAACTAACTAGTCCAAATGTCAACAGATTTGACAACCGTCAAAATGATGTTATGAACCGCAGAGTATGTAACAGTGAGTTTAAAAAATAGGAGAACATAAAATCGTATATCAGTGGCTGTTAAAAGGTTACTGTTATTTTAGTTCACACAGTGTTGCCATGTTTATGGCAAGTTTGTCTCCTTTAAGTTCAACTACAACTAAACTTTCCCTGGTTTTGACTTATGTATGTATTTATTAAAGTTTTCTCACATTTTCATGAATTCCTTGCCCGATTCTTCTTTTGATAGCATATTCCCCGAAAAACAATGAAAGTCCCTTCATATGGCAACTCTGGTAACTCTGATAGTAGAGAACAGATCTTGCATAGCACATTTAAGTTATTCATTTATTGCCATGTGCGCATGAATGGCATCATTGGCGCGATGAATAAGATGTCGGACTATCAACCAGAAGGTCGCAGGTTCAAGCCTTGTCTAGAGCGACTACAAAAGGACAATTGTAACTTAGTTTAAAAACTTTTATAAATAAAATTAAGAAAATTTAAAATTAAGACAAAAAAAAACAGAAAACATTTTTTTATTAAAAAAAAGTTTTTTTAAAAAAAAATTAGCGACGGTTGTACCGGGATTCGAACCCAGGCCTCCCGGGTGGCAGTCGGACACCTTCCCACTAGGCTACGGTTATCAACAGCGCAGCAACTGTCAATTTACCAGTTTAGACTATCGGATGGTTTTTAACCGCGAAAACTGTTAAATTGACCAATTTTTTCGTTGATTTTACTGTTTTTTTTCTCTCGGTGTACTATCTATTATACATTTTTTTTATATTTTACGATTTTTACTAAATTTGCATTTGTCAAAATATTTTATTTAAAAAAAAAAAAATTGTAAATAAACCCGAATTGATTAAATTTTCATTTCTAAAGTTACAATTTCTAAATAAATTTTACGCGCTTAATTAAGTAATAGGCTAATTTAATTGTTAAATAACAAAAAAAAAATAAAAAATTAAAGCATTTGAAATATTCACAAAATAATAACTAAATTAATTTTGTTGCAAACAATAAAAAAAAAATATATATGTATATATATATTACCATATTATTATTGTATATGGAAAATAACAATAACAACAACAACAGAAACGCTACTCCAATTACACAAACCAAAAAGCACACTTCATACACAAAGAAGGAAACGGACAGCCGAAATTAAAAATTTTCAAAATTTCGGATAACAATTAAAATTTTATAAAAACTAGAGAGTGGACTATCTTCGGCTATACCGAAGTTGAAATACCCCCACACAGTAGGAAGAAGTACCTCGAACATATAAAAATGGGGTCTCAAGACCCTATTTTGAGCCAATTATAGGTGGCTTTGGAGCCCGGACCATGTCCAAAATCCATTTCTAAAAATTTCCAATTAAATCCACAAAAAAAAAAAAATTGGTCTCAAGACCCCATTTAGACCCTTATATATGTGGCTTCAGAACCTCGGACCATGTCCAAAATCCATTTCTAAAAATTTGCAATTAAATCCACAAAAAAAAAAAAATATTGGTCTCAAGACCCCATTTAGACCCTTATATATGTGGCTTCAGAACCTCGGACCATGTCAAAAATACGTTTCTAAACATTTCCAATCGAATACAACAATAAAAAATTTTTACCTTTTTTTTCGGTGTATGGGAGCCACGCCCAGTTTTTGTCCGATTTGGCTGATTCTCGAACTTGATCTCAGTATTCACGAGAAAAACATGTACCCAAAGTTTCAAGTCGATATCTCCAAAACTGCGACCGCTATCGTGCGGACGGACAGACGGACAGACGGACAGACGGACAGACGGACAGACGGACAGACAGACGGACATCGCGAAATCGACTCAGGAGGTGATACTGATCAAGAATATATATACTTTTCCATACCGGACACGCCTCCTTATGGGCGTTACAAACGTTGTGACAAAGTGAGTATACCCTGCCACAGTGAGTGTGGGGGTATAATAAATATAAAAATAACCTAATGACTTAATAGACTCTGGCGCGGACATTTCACTGTGTAAATCCAGCAAACATGAGTTTCAACTGGTCAATTCGAAATGATGGTATATTAGGTAGAGACTTTTTGAAGAAATTTCTTTGCAAAATAGATTTCGAAACTTTTACAATTTCAGTGTTGATAAACGAGTCACAAATCATTTTACCTATACATTCAAAATCCTTTAACACAATGACAATAAAAGTTCCACAAAGAACTGAAATCGTACAACCAATTCGTATCAAACTAACAGAAGATACAGTTATTCTAAATAAAGAAATACAAGAAGGCATTTTTCTGAGTAATTCAATAGCACCAAAAAACGGCTGACACATATAAAAATTTTAAACTCAACGGATAAGGAAATAATTTTAAATGGTATTCAGTTGGAAACTGATTGTTTAAACAATTATGACATTTTGACCTACGACAATACAAAACCATTACACTCACAAAAACGACTGAATAAGATTTTAGTAACATTAAACATACAGTGTAATGACACAAAAATTAAAAACGACTTGACAAACATTTTCCAAAAATACCAGGACGTATTCCACTTGGATAACGAACCCTTGACAACAAATAATTTTTACACTCAAAACATAACGACAACACCAGTTTACATTAAAAACTACCCAGCCAATAATTTTATCGTTAAAGAGCTCGTAAACGAAAAATTTTCGATCGAAATGCGGGCAAAACAATCGTAGGCGACACACGATAACGATACGGTTACGAGTCCGACTTCGTTCTTAATTTTGCATCGAAACGAGTTATCTCGTTATCGAACCAAAATGTGCTCGTTAACGAATTCGTTTGTTCGTTAAAAGACTCGTAAACGAAGTCGTTGAAGAATTCGTTAACTAAGTCGTTAACGAGTTCGATTATGAAGACGTTAACGATATTTTATCGATGAAATTACGACTATCGTAATATACGAGTGAATGTCGGACATTTCTCGAATATTTTTGATCGAGAAAAGTTCGTAAAATACGATCTTCGTAAAAAGTTCGTACAATTATTGGCTGGGTATAGACTACCACACGCACACACTAACGTGATGAATGAACAAGTCAAGAAAATGCTCGAGGACGATATTATTGAACCATCAGTTAGTCCTTACAATGCTCCACTCCTTTTGGTTCCTAAAAAGAACGTTGATGACAAAAGAAAATGGAGACTTGTTGTGGATTACAGAAAACTGAATGATAAAATTGTTAATGATAAATTTCCTCTAACTCGACTAGAAGACATTCTAGACAAGTTGGGAAGAGCAAAATGGTTCTCAACTAGGGTTGCCACATGCAAAATGATCTTCGTCTGGATTTTGAAAAAAAATATCTGGACTTTTCCGTTTTCAACTGGACATTCAAAGAAAAAATCGGAAATTTTTTTTTATTTTAATGGCATACTTTTAAGCAAAAGTAAAGTAGGAATTGGATAGCAATATGCAAGGATATACATTGGTTCCTCCTCACATAAAAAAAACAATTAAATTATATTGCTTATTATGAAAAAAAACACCTTTACAGGTCTATTCTGGCGCGGTTTGAAGTTCTTAACCGCCTTTATTACCTTCTCATTGGCATGCAACAAACATTTTAACTTTTGTCTCGCGCCAGAAAATACCTGTAAATTTGTCTTTTTCAATGCTATTCTTTCCACAAATATTTTGTAGCTTGTAACAATTTACTGTGTGTAGAACTCTTTACAGTTTTATAGTTTAGTTTGACAATTTTGTGCAATAAGCAATAAGCACTTAAGTCGATACAAAATTTCGTTTTCGGCCGGGATTTCGATATTTCCGCCGAAAATTTCGGTTTTATATGAAAAATGTAACAAATAAATAACAATGATTACACTGATCGACAAAACTGAACATTTTGTGCGTTAAATATACTTGATAGACAAATTCTTATGTATTTTGACACGCTGAATACGAAAAAATTAATGAAATTTTTTCAGTACGCACCAAAAATTCCATTTTTGGGCAATTTTCATTAATATTTTTGGATTTGGCGTGGCAAAATACGTAAGGAACAACCAAGCGGATAAAAGTGGTATGTAACACAAATTTAAGTATTGATCATAGTGTCGAAGAATCAGAAGCGACAAAAAAGACAAGTCGCCAATTTGTATTGAAAAAAAAAAATTAAAAACTTTGAAACTTATTTTCTTGAAAGAATTTGTATGTTACATACAGCCTTCATCCATTCACCCCTTCACAGCGTTCTCACTCTTCTCCTATCGGAGCAGATCTACTACTCTCGCGATGATTTTTAAATTTCTACTCCTCAACTACTATTGTAAGAAATCTTCTCCTCAAAATATAATGTGAGTTTCACAAAATGCAAAACTACTACTCTTTCTACAAATCTAGTGCCATGACAGAAATTTCTACTACCATTGTAGAATCTCTACTACTCTACGCAGAAACCCTAATCTACTCCCCTCTCTTGAAATCTGCTACCTTGACAGTAATTTCTACTACTCTCAAAAATTTTCTACTACTCTACGTAAAAAAATTGAATCTACTCCCCTTTTTTGAAATCTACTCCCCTAAAATCGAATATCTACAACTCTCGCCGTAGCAAAAAGTGAAAACCCTACTCATAAAAAATAAAAAATTTCGGCCATTTCGGTTTCGGCCGAAATTAAAAAAAGCGATTTCGGTCGGTCTCTTTTTAAGATTACATTGTTTTTAAATCATTGTATTTTGTTGGTTGGAATTTAAAACTTTTTTGAAAAAAAATTTTTTTTAATTTTTTTTTTGTTGTGGTCTAAAACCGAGGAGTTTGGGACTCCCTGCAACTCTGTACTCTTTTTTACTCAAGAGAATCAGGTAACCCTACTTAAGAGGATATTGTCTTTGGCCGCAGAAATATTTCAGATTTTATGAAATCAGCCATACCTAAGTTATTTAAATGGCTAAAAACCAAAGCATATTAATCAAAGTAGGAGTGATTTTGACACTTCTCTCTTTCTCTCAATGCATATAATGTCAAACTTAAAAAAATCGTAACCCAAAATAAACGTAAATTTTTTAAATTTAAAATAAGAAATTTGTGTGGCAGTTTGAATTCGGGAAATAAAATGAAGAGAAATTTAAATATAAAGCGATGTGCGTGTGCGGTAATGGCGGAAGTGTGCAAGAGTTCCAACCGCCTCGTTGTGAAACAAAACGCCAGCGTTGGATATCGAACTGCGGGATTGTCCTGGATAGCTCTTAGCGCGTTTGTTTGATCGGATAAGGAAATATATGAAAATATATGAAACGTCACTCCTACTTTGATTAATATGCTTTGCTAAAAACTCATTAGCAGTAATTGAAAAAAATAAAACTATTTGACTGAAAACTTTATCTTTATAATAAAAACGAAAACGCTATTAGGTTTTCTGACTAATTTAATTTTTTTTACTGAGAAATATCAGAGAAAATTTTGTCTGGACAAATTATTGAAAAACTGGACTCTGGACACATGACAAAAAATCTGGACAATCCAGACGAATCCAGACCGTGTGGCAACCCTATTCTCAACACTTGATATGACCAGTTCATTTCATCTAATTAAACATGACAAAAAGACACGAAATTTGACAGCTTTCTCTACACCGAACGGACATTTTCACTTCAAACGATTACCTTTCGGACTGAAAATCTCATCAAATAGTTTCCAACGTATGCAAACACTTGCACTTGCAAGATTAGATTCAAATGCATTTCTTTACGTGGATGACATAATCATCCATGGTTGTAGCATAAATCACCATAATGAAAATTTGATTAAAGTTTTAGACAGGCTGCAACGGTATAATTTAAAATTAAATGCTGCCAAATGTTGTTTTTTGCGTCCAGAAGTAGTATATTTGGGACACCTAATTACTGGTGATGGTGTTAAAACTGACCCTGCTAAATATGACACTATAAAAAATTACCCCGTCCCGAAAAATGCGGACGAAGTTAGAAGATTTGTTGTATTTTGTAATTACTATAGAAAATTTATTCCAAATTTTGCAGATATTGCCAAAAACCTAAATGCACTTTTGAAGAAATCTTGTAAATTTGTTTGGACGGAAGAATGTCAACATGCTTTTGATACACTGAAAGAAAAATTAATTACTCCGCCTTTGCTACAATATCCAAATCTTAGCAAACCTTTCATTTTAACGACTGATGCTTCAAATTATGCTTTAGGCGCAGTACTGTCACAAGGCGACATATGCAATGACTTACCTATATCGTATGCAAGTAAATCGCTGCAAAAGCATGATTTAAATAAACCAGTAATAGAAAAGGAACTGTTAGCTATTCACTGAGGGATAAATTTTTTCATACCATACCTATACGGTAGAAAATTTACAGTGGTAACTGACCACAGACCACTAGTCTCATTATTTTCGCACAAAAATCCTTCATCAAAAATGACTAGAATTCGTCTAGATTGGAGTGATTACGACTATGACATAATTTACAAAAAGGGTAGTATGAATACTAATGCCGATGCATTATCCAGATCACAAATAAATTCAAAAATTTAAAAAAAAAATGATACCGCAAGAAGATGATAAAAATGCGAAGAAAACTTAACTAACAAGAGGCATGGCAAATAAAGAAGCTATTAAAAATAAAGAGGCAAACAATGACGAAGAAATCATTGTGGATAGTGACAAAACCCAGAAGTCTGATCAACCCTGTTCAACTTGTTCATTAGTGATTTTTTTGCTGCGATTTGAATAAATATTTTTAAATATTTACACCGTGGTAATTATTTTGAAAACCTTTTAAATAAATTAAATTCTGGCTAAGTGCAATAAGTTTTGTGCAAATAACAAAGTTTTGTGCTATATTTCCGTGAATTCCTGTCAGCTAAGTATCACAACAACAAAAATTGCAAATTTTATTTTGTTTTTGCTTATACTGCCCACTTTGACATTTCTTGTGTCACCAGCTTTATATAGATTCCACATTCTCAGACTGATCATATTTTCAGAGCATACTTTCAGGCACTTGTTTTAATATAATTTGAAAGAGCCTTTTCCCAGTCAACATTTTGTCTCGTTACAATTTACACTTTTTTACACTTTTTGTATTTTATCTTTTATAAATTTCGCATTTAAATATGACTTGCTCTTTCCGTAAGTGTGCCATTAAAGTCGATAACGAACGCATGGTCTCTTGTTGGCTACACACATAAAAAAAAGTAGGTAAATCTAACCAAAAAAGACGATTAAAAATGCAGCAACCAAGAAACGTTGTAAATGGAACCGACTCAAAGTTGTTCGCGTACAGTGAAAATTTCGTTGGCGTACAATTAAAAATTGTTCGTATATTACTTTATGGAAGACAGAGAAAGCAATTATCCAATTGAGCGAAAAAATAAATAGATACATATTAGAAAAAGAATGCAAGAAAAAGATAGCTGATGTGTTTGGTATTTCTGTAGATGTGTTGTATTGAAATATATTTATGAATCTTAAATTAATTTAATGTAAGCCCAAGAGTTTAAAAACGAGATAATTTACATTTCGTACACAAATTTGTCGGGCAACATCATTTCTACTGCGAATATATATAATATTCATTACTTAGAACTAGCGCGCTTCCACAAAACGCCATATTTTAATATTTCATTAAGTTTACAATTATATTGTAATATTGAAATTAATGTTTTCCCGGGAAAAAACGAGTTGAAAAACATTCTGCACAATTTTTAAAATCGTAAAATCACAATATTTGTTAATAATTAATTATAACATAGTCATAATTTGAATTTAAAAATTGTTTTCGAAATATCAAAAATGTAAAATGTAAACAAATTCGACGCCATCTTCTAGTGCTGCGAAAATTCGATTTTTTTGTATTCGATACAACCGGATACTTTCTTGTGAACACCTAATACTTTTTACGATAATTTTCATTCAATTTTGATTTGAAGTAAAATCTCTGAGTAAAGTAAATGCACGTAGCAATTGCTCTAAGACGTTTTTATTATTACGACCCAACAATTTTCATACAAACTTCCCCAAAATACCAATAATAGTATCGCATACTAATGGAACCAAGTACTTCATGCGTCAAGTGTCGAATATAAATTATTCATATATTATGCAGCACTTGTTGCTTTGAGAGCGTAAACGAGACAGCCATATATAATAATTTTTCTCTCTTGTATTAAATGTCATGCTGTTTCAGAATTATGAAATATTTGCGGCATGGTTGTATTTCTGCATCGAGCGATGACATTGCGAATCATATGCCGAAATACGACCATGCTGGCAAATCATTTAACAATTTTTTGACGATTAGATTAACCACAACAATTGTAGTTGTTGTTTGTGTTTTCCATATAAAATAAAAAATTGTTTTTTTACAACGTTTTTTGGTTAGATTAACCTATCTTTTTTTTTTCTGTGTATGCGATAGCTTTTATCACGTCAAATGTGCATCCCTTACTGGTAGAGTATTCGATCTGATCGAGGGTAAAAAAGGTCTTCGTTGGTCATGCGAAGATTGCCACGATACAGAGCTAGACATCTGTAAATTGGTACGTCAAGCCTGAAAGGGATTTAATGATGTATCAAAGGACTTAGCAGCTGCCCAGTCTAAACTGAAGGAGTACGAAATTAACTTTCAGAAGTATAAATGTTTGGATGAAACAGCTCCGATACAAAATACTTCTGTTGGGCTTTTACCACCTGCCCCCTGTTTGCTTCACCAGTTACATTTTATTCTCCTGATCCTGCGGTTTTGGAAACGAGAGTAGATGACGCTCCTGAGAAAAATATGAATGGAATCTCAAATATTGATAAAAATGTTTGTCCTTCCATAAATATTATTTCTCCAAAGGATTGTTTGCGGGAAGTACAAGAAACGAGAACCCCAAAAAGGCTTGTTGTTGTGCAACCTAAAAAATCAATTTTCGTGTCCAGATTTGCACCGGACACATTAACTGAAGATATTATATTTTATATTGATTCTAAACTCAATAAAACCGGTAATAATATAAATGCTTTTAAATTCAACTTTTCATACGCTAGAAACATTTCATCTTTCAAATTATCTGTGCCTGCAGAATTGTTTGATGAGATTGTTAATTAAAATTTTTGGCCGAATAAAACTTTAGTTCGTGAATTTGTTTATAAAGAAAAATCAAATCTAGTAAATCCAGTTCAACTTCCTCAAAGAAAATTAGATTCTAATCAAAAAAACTAAATAAAATCCCGAATAATGTTGTTTGTCTTCTGTACCAAAATGTTCGAGGGCTAAATACAAAGTTGAACGATATTTATATTAAAAGTTTCGATTGTAGTCATAATGTCATGGTATTTACCGAAACTTGGTTTAAACCAAATATTTTTGATTCAAAAATTCTGTGTGCTGGGTATCAAATTTTTCGGAGGGATCGTAAATGCAGGACTGGTGGTGGAGTCCTCATTGCAGTAAAAAACCTTTTTTCATCTGAGGAAGTCATACTTTCAGATGTCTCTGACTTGGAATTTATTTGTGTACGAATTCGAGTTTTTAGTATCGATATTTTCGTTACTTGCTCGTATATCCCACCGAATTCCGATATTACCGTTTATCTAAGACATGTGTCGCTTATATCATTGGTTTACTCAAATGTTAAACCTGCCGATTCCATTGTTGTTTTTGGAGACTTTAATTTACCGAATATATCTTGGAATTTTTGTGGCGATTCAAACCAGTTTCTTCCGTATTCTTCTCGTGACTGTTTAAATGACTTTCTGGATTCATTTTCAGATATGAGTTTACAACAAGTAAACGGGATTGAAAATAAGAATAGTAGAATTTTGGATTTAATTTATGTTGATGACTCTTCGAAGTTTTCAGTGCAACGCTGTGATGCTTTTGCATGTCCAGAAGATAACCATCACCCAACACTTGAATTATCTTTCGAATTTGTTCAAAACAACTTAGAACCAGTTTCTACACCGTTGAAGTCATTTTTTTGCTTCAAGAATACAAATTTTGTTAAAATGAACCAACTCTTATCTGAAACTAGTTGGGACATGAACTTTGAAGATGTTGACGACTGTGTATCAATTTTCAATTGTACGCTCAGCAAAATCTTCGAGATATGTGTTCCAAAGAACATTAAAAAGAATTCGAATGAACTTGGTGCTGTATGGTTTACAAAAGAATTGAGGAAACTAAAAACTTCGAAAACTCGGGCATTTAAAACATATAAAAGAACTTTAAACCTTCAAGATTATTCAAAATATTCGCTTCTGAGACATAAATATCAAGTACTTAATAAAAAATGCTATGATGAATATTTGAACGATTTGAAATCCAAAATCAAATACGATTCTAAAACTTTTTATAACTTTGTAAATTCAAAAAGGAAAAACACTGGTTTTCCAACTACAATGAAATGGAATGATCGTGAGTCCAACAATCCTACTGAGATTTCCAATATGTTTGCTGACTTCTTCAAAACGACATATTCTGATAATACTTATGGCAACACATCGTATCCATATAACATCCCCACTTATAATTCCATTCTCAATCCTGTTATAGAATCTGATGATGTTTTACAACACCTAAAATCGTTGAAATATTCATATAGTACTGGTCCAGATAATATTCCTAGCTGTATTTTGAAAGTTTGTGCAGAAAATTTATACATTCCACTTTCAAATATATTTAATGCCTCTATTGAAAGAGGTTATTTTCCGAATTCATGGAAAGAGTCATACATTATTCCTCTTTATAAAAGTGGAACCAAATCATTCGTATCTAACTATAGAGGTATTGCTAAACTTAGCACAATACCAAAGTTATTTTAACAAGTTGTCACAAAGCAATTGGTTCACTCGGTCACAACTTTAATATCTCCTTCACAGCATGGTTTTCTGAGAGGTAGATCAACATCTACAAATTTATTGGAATGTTCTTCATTAACAATAAAGGGATTTTCAAAGAATCTTCAAACAGATGTCATATATACTGATTTTAGTAAAGCTTTTGCTAAAGTTAATCATTATCTGTTGATATGGATTCCCAGATCTTCTTTTAAAATGGGTAGAATCGTATCTGACAAATCGGAAGCAACAGGTGTTATTCGAATCATCAAAAACTATAGATATCACCTCTGGAGTTCCTCAAGGAAGTCACTTAGGTCCTGTTCTGTTTAATCTTTTTATAAATGACCTACCTTCTGTCATTAAACATTCGAATGTACTGTTGTATGCAGATGACCTTAAATTGTTTCTATCCTATGACATCTTAGATCAACATAAGTTGTTACAATCAGATCTGACCAGTATAGCTATCTGGTGTGATAATAACTTAATGGAACTGAACCTGAAAAAATGTAAATTTATGACATTTGCTAGAAGACTCCAAACTTTCATCGCTGTATCATATAAATAACTGTAATCTAGAAAAGGTTTTTACTTTTGTGGACCTGGGTGTTACTATGGATCCAAAACTTCGCTTTCATCTACATATTGATTTATGTGTGAATAAGGCGAGGGGTGTTCTAGGTTTCATTAAAAGGTGGTCAAAAGAATTTAATGACCCATTCGTTACCAAAAGCCTTTACATATCACTTGTAAGACCAATTTTGGAATATGCATCAGTCTTGTGGAATCCACAATATAACGGCCACTCTGATAGAATTGAATCGGTTCAAAAACAATTTTTATTATACCTTTTCGTTGTATTTGTAGCGATTTTAATAGCCTGTATTCTGTCTTTGACCTGTCAGATTCACTTAATAAAACTAAAACTTTTTTTTTAAATGCACTTGATCACACTTAAGCCTTAGTTACTCTTTGAGTTTTTGGACCGCTTAGGGTCTAATGAAATGGCAGGGTTGCCAAACTCCACAAAGATCGGCATTGTCGATTTTTCGAAAGTGTTGTATTTTTGTTGTATTTTGTATTTATATTTCAGCAGAATTTTGTTTTTTACTGTATATTGTATACAAATAAAACAAAATTTTTAGCTGAATTCACATTCGTTCCGTTAATGTTTACTTAACTGTTCTATTTGTATTTGATTTTTTATATTTAGTATAAAAAAATAAAATACTAAAATTAATATTTGTAATTTTGTCTTTGTATTTTTGTTAAGTCTAATATCGTAAAGTAGAGAAAAATTATATTTGATCGAATTCATATTCGTCGCATGAATTCTGATGCTTCATAACATTTTCTTTTAATTATATTGTGTATTATCACGTTAATCTTATATTATGTTATGTTTGGAAGAATTCTCTCTTGCATTCATAACCTAATTCGCGTTTTATTAATATGCGTTTTATCAGATGATGATTTTTATCTGTAGCTGAAACGAATATCAAAATATGTTTACCCGCGATCGGTTACACAGCGTAATCCGGATTACGGCTGTTCGGTCACCAAATCCGTGCGTCATGCGGATGTGCCCCTCGGTCGGTTGGGCGGGTTAGTGGGACCGTTGGGATTCGTCGTTAAAAAAAAAAAATTGCACATCCGTTAGTGACGTCAGGAATATGAAAAATAAAAATTTTATATGGACAAAGAAAATAAAATATATATTGAAAATAATATTGTGCACGTGGGATTTAGCGATAATTCAACATATTTATAAACATACAACAAAGCCCTCAAAATAGAAAAAGTCCTCAACTCAAAATTTTAATTTATGACCCACCAAAAAGAATACAGGATGACATTACGAAATTTAAACTCATTGACGAATACCACACAACAGGACACTTAGGAGTTAGAAGGACAATGATAAAACTAAAACAAAGGTACGTGTGGAAAAACATGTACAAAATGGTAAAGAAATTTGTATCGCAATGTGACATATGCGCGAAAAGTACACCGAGAAAAAAGATAGCAGTAGAAATGACAGTCGTTCACTGTTATTATGTTTTCAACAGAATAACTGTTGTTTTAAAGTAATTTGGTTTGATTTAACAGTTTTTGCTGTAGAATTAAACCTTTTTTCCAACTTCTCGAACTGTTAAAAAAAACTGTCAATTCAGAACACTATTGAAAAAATAAAAAAATTAGCAGTCAGCGAGATTTGAACCCAGGCATCCCGGGTAGTAACATGGCCTTTCAACCAACTAGTCCAAATGTCAACAGATTTAAAAACCATCAAAATGATGTTATGAACCGCAGAGTGTGTAACAGACAGTTTAACAGATAGGAGATAGGTTTTCTGTTCTTCTGATACAAAAAGTGTTGCCAGGTTTTCGGTAAATTCGTATTTATTAAAGTTTTCCCACATTTTCATGAATTCCTTGCCCATTTCTCATTTTGATGGGATATTTCCCGGGAAACCAAGGAAAGTTCCTTCAGCTGGCAACTCTGGTTATTCTGATAGTAGAGAACAGAACCTGTTCAACAGATTTAAGTTATTAATTTATTGCCATGCCCGCATGAATGGCATCATTGGCGCGATGGATAAGATGTCGGACTATCAACCAGAAGCACGCAGGTTCAAGCCTTGACCAGGGCGATTTTGGAGTTGAGAAGAAACGTTCATAAAAGTGAAACTTATGGAACTGAAAGAAAAATTTAAAGAAAAAAAATAAAAATTACAGTAAAAAATTCTTCTTTTTTAAATTAAAAAAAAAAGCGATGGCCGTACCGGGATTTGAACCCGGAGTTCCCGGGTGGCAGTCGGACATCTTCCCACTAGGCTACGGTTATCAACAGCGGATCAACTGTCAATTTAACAGGTTTGACTATCGGATGGTTTTTAACCGCGAAAACTGTTAAATTTACCTACTTTTTCGTTGATTATACAGTTTTTTTTCTCTCGGTGTAAACAAATACGCCACACTTTTGAACCACTAACGATAACAGACACGCCTAGCAATAGTTTCCAAACATTGTCAATCGACACCGTAGGACCGTTACGTATATCCAATGGATTTCGATACATTCTAACAATGCAATGCGAGCTCACAAAATTTGTAATATCATACCCTATGTCAACAAAAGACGCCGACACTGTCGCAAGAACACTCGTAGAACAAATAATTTTAAAGTATGGCCATTTTCAAGTACTAAAATCTGATAATGGTACTGAATTCAAAAATGAGTTAATGCACAGCATATGTGAACTATATTTTCTACTCCATACCATCATCAAACGATAGGGTCACTTGAAAGGAACCACAGAGTTCTTAATGAATTTCTATTAACATCAACAAATGACCATGAATGGGACAAGTGGACACCGTATTTTACTTTTGCTTACAACACGACTCCACACGTTGACACTGGATACACACCCTTTGAACTTGTATACGGAAAATTACCATGTTTACCCAACCAAACTTTTGAAACTGAAACCAAAACTTATGATCTCGACAGCTATCGAAGCGAGATGCGTACGAGACTAAATTTTTCACTAAATATAGCCAAAGAAATGTTAATTAGGGCTAAGGAGAAAAGAACTGACAAAAATTTAAAGAATATACAAAAACTTAATATAGAAATAGGAGACCTAGTGTTATTAAAAGTAGAAAATAGAAAGAAATATGAAAAACCATATAAGGGCCCATTTATAGTATTAGCTAAATTAGGAGTTAATACAAAAATAGAATATAATGGAAAACCAAAAATTATTCATAACAATCAGCTGATACATTACAAGGCAGCAATATAGCAATAAGAAAATAACTATTAAATTTAAAAACATTTTCCATATATGTTATTATAAATCATACTTCTTTATTTCATAAAAATATTTTTACACTTAAAAACAAATTTAAAAAAAAAAAAAATAAATAAATTTTAAATATATTTTACTATACATTATTAATTATAATCATATATTTGCTTATTTCAGAATTTCATAATATAACTCAATATTCTATAAAAATATTATTTTTAATCATACACACAAAAAAAAAGTAGGTAAATCAAGAAACGTTGTAAATGGAACCGACTCAAAGTTGTTCGCGTGTACAGTGTACAGAAAAAGAATGCAAGAAAAAGATAGCTGATGTGTTTGGTATTTCTGTAGATGTGTTGTATTGAAATATATTTATGAAGCTTAAATTAATTTAATGTAAGCCCAAGACTTTAAAAACGAGATAATTTACATTTCGTACACAAATTTGTCGGGCAACATCATTTCTACTGCGAATATATATAATATTCATTACTTAGAACTAGCGCGCTTCCACAAAACGCCATATTTTAATATTTCATTAAGTTTACAATTATATTGTAATATTGAAATTAATGTTTTCCCGGGAAAAAACGAGTTGAAAAACATTCTGCACAATTTTTAAAATCGTAAAATCACAATATTTGTTAATAATTAATTATAACATAGTCATAATTTGATTTTAAAAATTGTTTTCGAAATATCAAAAATGTAAAATGTAAACAAATTCGACGCCATCTTCTAGTGCTGCGAAAATTCGATTTTTTTGTATTCGATACAACCGGATACTTTCTTGTGAACACCTAATACTTTTTACGATAATTTTCATTCAATTTTGATTTGAAGTAAAATCTCTGAGTAAAGTAAATGCACGTAGCAATTGCTCTAAGACGTTTTTATTATTACGACCCAACAATTTTCATACAAACTTCCCCAAAATACCAATAATAGTATCGCATACTAATGGAACCAAGTACTTCATGCGTCAAGTGTCGAATATAAATTATTCATATATTATGCAGCACTTGTTGCTTTGAGAGCGTAAACGAGAGCGTTAGACTTTATTCATCGGATTGAATTTACCTATCGAATGGTGTCGGTTTCAACGCGATCCGGTGACAGTTTGAAAGTTACAGCAACTTCTGTCAAAAATTTTGCAAAAACTGGCGCGAAAATTACTAAAAATTTTTGTGTAAGTTCAAATTTAAAAAAAAATACTTCGCAACTGCTCAATCGACTCCGGAATTTTTTTGGTAAGTTGTTTGAAGGTGTATTTTGATATTTTGTTGGTAGTTTGATTTGTGAATCAAAATTGTGGTTTAAGTTGAGTTTTTTGTGAAGACCTTCTGTAGACGGTCTTAGGATTTAGAGGAAAAAAAATTTTACACTGGAGCAAGAAATGATAACATCTTTTTGCCCGATAAACCAAACATTGGAGTAACAGGAAATGTTGTAATCAGGTAAAATATATGTTTTCAAAATAAATTTTGGTTTTTTTTTTGTCTGTTAGTATTTACCTGTATTGATCAATGTACTAAGCATTTACTTCGAAAAAAAAACGATTTTTTATACTGCAAAAGTTTTATTTTTTTTCAGCTAAAGTCCTAAGACCGTCTACAGGCGGTCTTCAATCTTTTTCACCTGGCGCTTCCAGGAGACATTTTTTTGACAAACGGACTTGAAATTCGTGTTTTTCAGCCTAAAATCATCCTAGAACCAAAATTCGCATAACAAAATTCCTCGTATTTCGATTCCAGGGTTAAGGGTAAGGGTGTAGTGTATACATAGATGTCTACATTACCTACCCCTGCATTCCATTAGTACAAATTAAGGCATTCAATCCCGAAGTGTTTTTGAAAATCCCGGGATTTGTTCGGGATTTTCCAATTAAATACAATAGTTAATATAAAATTAAAGAAAAAATTGTTGCAACAATATTTTAAGTTTAATTCGACAAAGAAAACATATTTGATAAATATTACGTTAAACAAAACAAATGCACCGACAATGTATCGACATGCTAGCGCTGCACTTTTGAGTACGCTGACCCAATATACACAAATGGTTCTGGACGTTGTCAACAACAATTGAGTGTATATTGAAATGCACTCAATTTCGGTGACCGTCCTACGACACCATTCGTCAAGACCAAATTAGCGTACTCAGGGCAACGGGTGCAAATGAAATGCAGAACATAAGTATATTATATTATTGTAGTATAAGTAAGTAGGATAGATTAAGAACTAATGTATAACAGTTATAAGTAAAGATATAAAAGAGCCGCGTTGGCCACTAATAAAACCAGATTGAATTGGAACTTCGTTCTTTTACTATCTCACTTAATTGTGGTGCCTAGCGCCAATCCCTCACAGCTCGAAGAAGCTTAAATCTCTCAAAATTCCAACACATTTGGTGACATGGCGATCTTGGTACTCTAACCTTGGAGTTTTACTGAGACGATCCAGCGTAGCGAGTCCATTGCAATGGGCATAGTTAGGTTAAGATAAAAATCATCAACATGGACTATTATTTTACTGAACACGAACCAAGCAAAATGAAAATTTTCGAGTTTAATGATGAACAAGATGCGGCAATGGCAAAGGCCACCATGTCCGTAGCAGAGGAGGTGGCCAACGAACCAAAAGTGGCAAAAGCCAATTTACCGCTACGAAACGGAGAAATCATTCATCTGCTCAGTGACTCGGAAGACGATTCTTACGAAATTCTGGGTTTTATAACGTTGGCATCACCACCGGTGTGCATCTCGAAACCATTTTCTATCTCTGAGCCAGTATCATTGGGAAGCATTGAAACCACAGCGATGCAAAGGGTTGACGTACCCGTGAACGCCGAGGAAGCACCAACAATTGGCGCCGATCAATTCGATGATGATGATTGTCATGATCACTGCATTGATATGTCAATGATGTTCGCCGAAGTTGTTAGGAGGACACACAATGGAGAAAATGTCTTTTATCATTTTTTTAATGTTCCATATTAAATTGCTTATTTTGCCATCAACATCCTATGAAACTACACCGAGAAAAAAGACAGCAGTGGAAATGACAGTCGGGCACTGTTATTCTGTTTTTAACAGAATAACTGTTGTTTTAAAGTAATTTTGTTTGATTTAACAGTTTTACTGTTGATCTATTTTTCTATTGAATAAATAAAAATTGTTGCAGCCAACGAGATTTGAACCCAGGAGTCCCTGGGTACTAACATGGCCTTTCAACTAACTAGTCCAAATGTCAACAGATTTGACAACCGTCAAAATGATGTTATGAACCGCAGAGTATGTAACAGTGAGTTTAAAAAATAGGAGAACATAAAATCGTATATCAGTGGCTGTTAAAAGGTTACTGTTATTTTAGTTCACACAGTGTTGCCATGTTTATGGCAAGTTTGTCTCCTTTAAGTTCAACTACAACTAAACTTTCCCTGGTTTTGACTTATGTATGTATTTATTAAAGTTTTCTCACATTTTCATGAATTCCTTGCCCGATTCTTCTTTTGATAGCATATTCCCCGAAAAACAATGAAAGTCCCTTCATATGGCAACTCTGGTAACTCTGATAGTAGAGAACAGATCTTGCATAGCACATTTAAGTTATTCATTTATTGCCATGTGCGCATGAATGGCATCATTGGCGCGATGAATAAGATGTCGGACTATCAACCAGAAGGTCGCAGGTTCAAGCCTTGTCTAGAGCGACTACAAAAGGACAATTGTAACTTAGTTTAAAAACTTTTATAAATAAAATTAAGAAAATTTAAAATTAAGACAAAAAAAAACAGAAAACATTTTTTTATTAAAAAAAAGTTTTTTTAAAAAAAAATTAGCGACGGTTGTACCGGGATTCGAACCCAGGCCTCCCGGGTGGCAGTCGGACACCTTCCCACTAGGCTACGGTTATCAACAGCGCAGCAACTGTCAATTTACCAGTTTAGACTATCGGATGGTTTTTAACCGCGAAAACTGTTAAATTGACCAATTTTTTCGTTGATTTTACTGTTTTTTTTCTCTCGGTGTACTATCTATTATACATTTTTTTTATATTTTACGATTTTTACTAAATTTGCATTTGTCAAAATATTTTATTTAAAAAAAAAAAAATTGTAAATAAACCCGAATTGATTAAATTTTCATTTCTAAAGTTACAATTTCTAAATAAATTTTACGCGCTTAATTAAGTAATAGGCTAATTTAATTGTTAAATAACAAAAAAAAAATAAAAAATTAAAGCATTTGAAATATTCACAAAATAATAACTAAATTAATTTTGTTGCAAACAATAAAAAAAAAATATATATGTATATATATATTACCATATTATTATTGTATATGGAAAATAACAATAACAACAACAACAGAAACGCTACTCCAATTACACAAACCAAAAAGCACACTTCATACACAAAGAAGGAAACGGACAGCCGAAATTAAAAATTTTCAAAATTTCGGATAACAACTAAAATTTTATAAAAATTAAATATAAAAATAACCTAATGACTTAATAGACTCTGGCGCGGACATTTCACTGTGTAAATCCAGCAAACATGAGTTTCAACTGGTCAATTCGAAATGATGGTATATTAGGTAGAGACTTTTTGAAGAAATTTCTTTGCAAAATAGATTTCGAAACTTTTACAATTTCAGTGTTGATAAACGAGTCACAAATCATTTTACCTATACATTCAAAATCCTTTAACACAATGACAATAAAAGTTCCACAAAGAACTGAAATCGTACAACCAATTCGTATCAAACTAACAGAAGATACATTTATTCTAAATAAAGAAATACAAGAAGGCATTTTTCTGAGTAATTCAATAGCACCAAAAAACGGCTGACACATATAAAAATTTTAAACTCAACGGATAAGGAAATAATTTTAAATGGTATTCAGTTGGAAACTGATTGTTTAAACAATTATGACATTTTGACCTACGACAATACAAAACCATTACACTCACAAAAACGACTGAATAAGATTTTAGTAACATTAAACATACAGTGTAATGACACAAAAATTAAAAACGACTTGACAAACATTTTCCAAAAATACCAGGACGTATTCCACTTGGATAACGAACCCTTGACAACAAATAATTTTTACACTCAAAACATAACGACAACACCAGTTTACATTAAAAACTACCCAGCCAATAATTTTATCGTTAAAGAGCTCGTAAACGAAAAATTTTCGATCGAAATGCGGGCAAAACAATCGTAGGCGACACACGATAACGATACGGTTACGAGTCCGACTTCGTTCTTAATTTTGCATCGAAACGAGTTATCTCGTTATCGAACCAAAATGTGCTCGTTAACGAATTCGTTTGTTCGTTAAAAGACTCGTAAACGAAGTCGTTGAAGAATTCGTTAACTAAGTCGTTAACGAGTTCGATTATGAAGACGTTAACGATATTTTATCGATGAAATTACGACTATCGTAATATACGAGTGAATGTCGGACATTTCTCGAATATTTTTGATCGAGAAAAGTTCGTAAAATACGATCTTCGTAAAAAGTTCGTACAATTATTGGCTGGGTATAGACTACCACACGCACACACTAACGTGATGAATGAACAAGTCAAGAAAATGCTCGAGGACGATATTATTGAACCATCAGTTAGTCCTTACAATGCTCCACTCCTTTTGGTTCCTAAAAAGAACGTTGATGACAAAAGAAAATGGAGACTTGTTGTGGATTACAGAAAACTGAATGATAAAATTGTTAATGATAAATTTCCTCTAACTCGACTAGAAGACATTCTAGACAAGTTGGGAAGAGCAAAATGGTTCTCAACTAGGGTTGCCACATGCAAAATGATCTTCGTCTGGATTTTGAAAAAAAATATCTGGACTTTTCCGTTTTCAACTGGACATTCAAAGAAAAAATCGGAAATTTTTTTTTATTTTAATGGCATACTTTTAAGCAAAAGTAAAGTAGGAATTGGATAGCAATATGCAAGGATATACATTGGTTCCTCCTCACATAAAAAAAACAATTAAATTATATTGCTTATTATGAAAAAAAACACCTTTACAGGTCTATTCTGGCGCGGTTTGAAGTTCTTAACCGCCTTTATTACCTTCTCATTGGCATGCAACAAACATTTTAACTTTTGTCTCGCGCCAGAAAATACCTGTAAATTTGTCTTTTTCAATGCTATTCTTTCCACAAATATTTTGTAGCTTGTAACAATTTACTGTGTGTAGAACTCTTTACAGTTTTATAGTTTAGTTTGACAATTTTGTGCAATAAGCAATAAGCACTTAAGTCGATACAAAATTTCGTTTTCGGCCGGGATTTCGATATTTCCGCCGAAAATTTCGGTTTTATATGAAAAATGTAACAAATAAATAACAATGATTACACTGATCGACAAAACTGAACATTTTGTGCGTTAAATATACTTGATAGACAAATTCTTATGTATTTTGACACGCTGAATACGAAAAAATTAATGAAATTTTTTCAGTACGCACCAAAAATTCCATTTTTGGGCAATTTTCATTAATATTTTTGGATTTGGCGTGGCAAAATACGTAAGGAACAACCAAGCGGATAAAAGTGGTATGTAACACAAATTTAAGTATTGATCATAGTGTCGAAGAATCAGAAGCGACAAAAAAGACAAGTCGCCAATTTGTATTGAAAAAAAAAAATTAAAAACTTTGAAACTTATTTTCTTGAAAGAATTTGTATGTTACATACAGCCTTCATCCATTCACCCCTTCACAGCGTTCTCACTCTTCTCCTATCGGAGCAGATCTACTACTCTCGCGATGATTTTTAAATTTCTACTCCTCAACTACTATTGTAAGAAATCTTCTCCTCAAAATATAATGTGAGTTTCACAAAATGCAAAACTACTACTCTTTCTACAAATCTAGTGCCATGACAGAAATTTCTACTACCATTGTAGAATCTCTACTACTCTACGCAGAAACCCTAATCTACTCCCCTCTCTTGAAATCTGCTACCTTGACAGTAATTTCTACTACTCTCAAAAATTTTCTACTACTCTACGTAAAAAAATTGAATCTACTCCCCTTTTTTGAAATCTACTCCCCTAAAATCGAATATCTACAACTCTCGCCGTAGCAAAAAGTGAAAACCCTACTCATAAAAAATAAAAAATTTCGGCCATTTCGGTTTCGGCCGAAATTAAAAAAAGCGATTTCGGTCGGTCTCTTTTTAAGATTACATTGTTTTTAAATCATTGTATTTTGTTGGTTGGAATTTAAAACTTTTTTGAAAAAAAATTTTTTTTAATTTTTTTTTTGTTGTGGTCTAAAACCGAGGAGTTTGGGACTCCCTGCAACTCTGTACTCTTTTTTACTCAAGAGAATCAGGTAACCCTACTTAAGAGGATATTGTCTTTGGCCGCAGAAATATTTCAGATTTTATGAAATCAGCCATACCTAAGTTATTTAAATGGCTAAAAACCAAAGCATATTAATCAAAGTAGGAGTGATTTTGACACTTCTCTCTTTCTCTCAATGCATATAATGTCAAACTTAAAAAAATCGTAACCCAAAATAAACGTAAATTTTTTAAATTTAAAATAAGAAATTTGTGTGGCAGTTTGAATTCGGGAAATAAAATGAAGAGAAATTTAAATATAAAGCGATGTGCGTGTGCGGTAATGGCGGAAGTGTGCAAGAGTTCCAACCGCCTCGTTGTGAAACAAAACGCCAGCGTTGGATATCGAACTGCGGGATTGTCCTGGATAGCTCTTAGCGCGTTTGTTTGATCGGATAAGGAAATATATGAAAATATATGAAACGTCACTCCTACTTTGATTAATATGCTTTGCTAAAAACTCATTAGCAGTAATTGAAAAAAATAAAACTATTTGACTGAAAACTTTATCTTTATAATAAAAACGAAAACGCTATTAGGTTTTCTGACTAATTTAATTTTTTTTACTGAGAAATATCAGAGAAAATTTTGTCTGGACAAATTATTGAAAAACTGGACTCTGGACACATGACAAAAAATCTGGACAATCCAGACGAATCCAGACCGTGTGGCAACCCTATTCTCAACACTTGATATGACCAGTTCATTTCATCTAATTAAACATGACAAAAAGACACGAAATTTGACAGCTTTCTCTACACCGAACGGACATTTTCACTTCAAACGATTACCTTTCGGACTGAAAATCTCATCAAATAGTTTCCAACGTATGCAAACACTTGCACTTGCAAGATTAGATTCAAATGCATTTCTTTACGTGGATGACATAATCATCCATGGTTGTAGCATAAATCACCATAATGAAAATTTGATTAAAGTTTTAGACAGGCTGCAACGGTATAATTTAAAATTAAATGCTGCCAAATGTTGTTTTTTGCGTCCAGAAGTAGTATATTTGGGACACCTAATTACTGGTGATGGTGTTAAAACTGACCCTGCTAAATATGACACTATAAAAAATTACCCCGTCCCGAAAAATGCGGACGAAGTTAGAAGATTTGTTGTATTTTGTAATTACTATAGAAAATTTATTCCAAATTTTGCAGATATTGCCAAAAACCTAAATGCACTTTTGAAGAAATCTTGTAAATTTGTTTGGACGGAAGAATGTCAACATGCTTTTGATACACTGAAAGAAAAATTAATTACTCCGCCTTTGCTACAATATCCAAATCTTAGCAAACCTTTCATTTTAACGACTGATGCTTCAAATTATGCTTTAGGCGCAGTACTGTCACAAGGCGACATATGCAATGACTTACCTATATCGTATGCAAGTAAATCGCTGCAAAAGCATGATTTAAATAAACCAGTAATAGAAAAGGAACTGTTAGCTATTCACTGAGGGATAAATTTTTTCATACCATACCTATACGGTAGAAAATTTACAGTGGTAACTGACCACAGACCACTAGTCTCATTATTTTCGCACAAAAATCCTTCATCAAAAATGACTAGAATTCGTCTAGATTGGAGTGATTACGACTATGACATAATTTACAAAAAGGGTAGTATGAATACTAATGCCGATGCATTATCCAGATCACAAATAAATTCAAAAATTTAAAAAAAAAATGATACCGCAAGAAGATGATAAAAATGCGAAGAAAACTTAACTAACAAGAGGCATGGCAAATAAAGAAGCTATTAAAAATAAAGAGGCAAACAATGACGAAGAAATCATTGTGGATAGTGACAAAACCCAGAAGTCTGATCAACCCTGTTCAACTTGTTCATTAGTGATTTTTTTGCTGCGATTTGAATAAATATTTTTAAATATTTACACCGTGGTAATTATTTTGAAAACCTTTTAAATAAATTAAATTCTGGCTAAGTGCAATAAGTTTTGTGCAAATAACAAAGTTTTGTGCTATATTTCCGTGAATTCCTGTCAGCTAAGTATCACAACAACAAAAATTGCAAATTTTATTTTGTTTTTGCTTATACTGCCCACTTTGACATTTCTTGTGTCACCAGCTTTATATAGATTCCACATTCTCAGACTGATCATATTTTCAGAGCATACTTTCAGGCACTTGTTTTAATATACTTTGAAAGAGCCTTTTCCCAGTCAACATTTTGTCTCGTTACAATTTACACTTTTTTACACTTTTTGTATTTTATCTTTTATAAATTTCGCATTTAAATATGACTTGCTCTTTCCGTAAGTGTGCCATTAAAGTCGATAACGAACGCATGGTCTCTTGTTGGCTACACACATAAAAAAAAGTAGGTAAATCTAACCAAAAAAGACGATTAAAAATGCAGCAACCAAGAAACGTTGTAAATGGAACCGACTCAAAGTTGTTCGCGTACAGTGAAAATTTCGTTGGCGTACAATTAAAAATTGTTCGTATATTACTTTATGGAAGACAGAGAAAGCAATTATCCAATTGAGCGAAAAAATAAATAGATACATATTAGAAAAAGAATGCAAGAAAAAGATAGCTGATGTGTTTGGTATTTCTGTAGATGTGTTGTATTGAAATATATTTATGAATCTTAAATTAATTTAATGTAAGCCCAAGAGTTTAAAAACGAGATAATTTACATTTCGTACACAAATTTGTCGGGCAACATCATTTCTACTGCGAATATATATAATATTCATTACTTAGAACTAGCGCGCTTCCACAAAACGCCATATTTTAATATTTCATTAAGTTTACAATTATATTGTAATATTGAAATTAATGTTTTCCCGGGAAAAAACGAGTTGAAAAACATTCTGCACAATTTTTAAAATCGTAAAATCACAATATTTGTTAATAATTAATTATAACATAGTCATAATTTGAATTTAAAAATTGTTTTCGAAATATCAAAAATGTAAAATGTAAACAAATTCGACGCCATCTTCTAGTGCTGCGAAAATTCGATTTTTTTGTATTCGATACAACCGGATACTTTCTTGTGAACACCTAATACTTTTTACGATAATTTTCATTCAATTTTGATTTGAAGTAAAATCTCTGAGTAAAGTAAATGCACGTAGCAATTGCTCTAAGACGTTTTTATTATTACGACCCAACAATTTTCATACAAACTTCCCCAAAATACCAATAATAGTATCGCATACTAATGGAACCAAGTACTTCATGCGTCAAGTGTCGAATATAAATTATTCATATATTATGCAGCACTTGTTGCTTTGAGAGCGTAAACGAGACAGCCATATATAATAATTTTTCTCTCTTGTATTAAATGTCATGCTGTTTCAGAATTATGAAATATTTGCGGCATGGTTGCATTTCTGCATCGAGCGATGACATTGCGAATCATATGCCGAAATACGACCATGCTGGCAAATCATTTAACAATTTTTTGACGATTAGATTAACCACAACAATTGTAGTTGTTGTTTGTGTTTTCCATATAAAATAAAAAATTGTTTTTTTACAACGTTTTTTGGTTAGATTAACCTATCTTTTTTTTTTCTGTGTATGCGATAGCTTTTATCACGTCAAATGTGCATCCCTTACTGGTAGAGTATTCGATCTGATCGAGGGTAAAAAAGGTCTTCGTTGGTCATGCGAAGATTGCCACGATACAGAGCTAGACATCTGTAAATTGGTACGTCAAGCCTGAAAGGGATTTAATGATGTATCAAAGGACTTAGCAGCTGCCCAGTCTAAACTGAAGGAGTACGAAATTAACTTTCAGAAGTATAAATGTTTGGATGAAACAGCTCCGATACAAAATACTTCTGTTGGGCTTTTACCACCTGCCCCCTGTTTGCTTCACCAGTTACATTTTATTCTCCTGATCCTGCGGTTTTGGAAACGAGAGTAGATGACGCTCCTGAGAAAAATATGAATGGAATCTCAAATATTGATAAAAATGTTTGTCCTTCCATAAATATTATTTCTCCAAAGGATTGTTTGCGGGAAGTACAAGAAACGAGAACCCCAAAAAGGCTTGTTGTTGTGCAACCTAAAAAATCAATTTTCGTGTCCAGATTTGCACCGGACACATTAACTGAAGATATTATATTTTATATTGATTCTAAACTCAATAAAACCGGTAATAATATAAATGCTTTTAAATTCAACTTTTCATACGCTAGAAACATTTCATCTTTCAAATTATCTGTGCCTGCAGAATTGTTTGATGAGATTGTTAATTAAAATTTTTGGCCGAATAAAACTTTAGTTCGTGAATTTGTTTATAAAGAAAAATCAAATCTAGTAAATCCAGTTCAACTTCCTCAAAGAAAATTAGATTCTAATCAAAAAAACTAAATAAAATCCCGAATAATGTTGTTTGTCTTCTGTACCAAAATGTTCGAGGGCTAAATACAAAGTTGAACGATATTTATATTAAAAGTTTCGATTGTAGTCATAATGTCATGGTATTTACCGAAACTTGGTTTAAACCAAATATTTTTGATTCAAAAATTCTGTGTGCTGGGTATCAAATTTTTCGGAGGGATCGTAAATGCAGGACTGGTGGTGGAGTCCTCATTGCAGTAAAAAACCTTTTTTCATCTGAGGAAGTCATACTTTCAGATGTCTCTGACTTGGAATTTATTTGTGTACGAATTCGAGTTTTTAGTATCGATATTTTCGTTACTTGCTCGTATATCCCACCGAATTCCGATATTACCGTTTATCTAAGACATGTGTCGCTTATATCATTGGTTTACTCAAATGTTAAACCTGCCGATTCCATTGTTGTTTTTGGAGACTTTAATTTACCGAATATATCTTGGAATTTTTGTGGCGATTCAAACCAGTTTCTTCCGTATTCTTCTCGTGACTGTTTAAATGACTTTCTGGATTCATTTTCAGATATGAGTTTACAACAAGTAAACGGGATTGAAAATAAGAATAGTAGAATTTTGGATTTAATTTATGTTGATGACTCTTCGAAGTTTTCAGTGCAACGCTGTGATGCTTTTGCATGTCCAGAAGATAACCATCACCCAACACTTGAATTATCTTTCGAATTTGTTCAAAACAACTTAGAACCAGTTTCTACACCGTTGAAGTCATTTTTTTGCTTCAAGAATACAAATTTTGTTAAAATGAACCAACTCTTATCTGAAACTAGTTGGGACATGAACTTTGAAGATGTTGACGACTGTGTATCAATTTTCAATTGTACGCTCAGCAAAATCTTCGAGATATGTGTTCCAAAGAACATTAAAAAGAATTCGAATGAACTTGGTGCTGTATGGTTTACAAAAGAATTGAGGAAACTAAAAACTTCGAAAACTCGGGCATTTAAAACATATAAAAGAACTTTAAACCTTCAAGATTATTCAAAATATTCGCTTCTGAGACATAAATATCAAGTACTTAATAAAAAATGCTATGATGAATATTTGAACGATTTGAAATCCAAAATCAAATACGATTCTAAAACTTTTTATAACTTTGTAAATTCAAAAAGGAAAAACACTGGTTTTCCAACTACAATGAAATGGAATGATCGTGAGTCCAACAATCCTACTGAGATTTCCAATATGTTTGCTGACTTCTTCAAAACGACATATTCTGATAATACTTATGGCAACACATCGTATCCATATAACATCCCCACTTATAATTCCATTCTCAATCCTGTTATAGAATCTGATGATGTTTTACAACACCTAAAATCGTTGAAATATTCATATAGTACTAGTCCAGATAATATTCCTAGCTGTATTTTGAAAGTTTGTGCAGAAAATTTATACATTCCACTTTCAAATATATTTAATGCCTCTATTGAAAGAGGTTATTTTCCGAATTCATGGAAAGAGTCATACATTATTCCTCTTTATAAAAGTGGAACCAAATCATTCGTATCTAACTATAGAGGTATTGCTAAACTTAGCACAATACCAAAGTTATTTTAACAAGTTGTCACAAAGCAATTGGTTC
Organism: Heteromyza rotundicornis; assembly: GCA_951394025.1. Classification (NCBI taxonomy): domain Eukaryota; kingdom Metazoa; phylum Arthropoda; class Insecta; order Diptera; family Heleomyzidae; genus Heteromyza; species Heteromyza rotundicornis. The sequence goes on along the minus strand of OX596013.1, from coordinate 1,545,792 downwards.
ACTCGGTCACAACTTTAATATCTCCTTCACAGCATGGTTTTCTGAGAGGTAGATCAACATCTACAAATTTATTGGAATGTTCTTCATTAACAATAAAGGGATTTTCAAAGAATCTTCAAACAGATGTCATATATACTGATTTTAGTAAAGCTTTTGCTAAAGTTAATCATTATCTGTTGATATGGATTCCCAGATCTTCTTTTAAAATGGGTAGAATCGTATCTGACAAATCGGAAGCAACAGGTGTTATTCGAATCATCAAAAACTATAGATATCACCTCTGGAGTTCCTCAAGGAAGTCACTTAGGTCCTGTTCTGTTTAATCTTTTTATAAATGACCTACCTTCTGTCATTAAACATTCGAATGTACTGTTGTATGCAGATGACCTTAAATTGTTTCTATCCTATGACATCTTAGATCAACATAAGTTGTTACAATCAGATCTGACCAGTATAGCTATCTGGTGTGATAATAACTTAATGGAACTGAACCTGAAAAAATGTAAATTTATGACATTTGCTAGAAGACTCCAAACTTTCATCGCTGTATCATATAAATAACTGTAATCTAGAAAAGGTTTTTACTTTTGTGGACCTGGGTGTTACTATGGATCCAAAACTTCGCTTTCATCTACATATTGATTTATGTGTGAATAAGGCGAGGGGTGTTCTAGGTTTCATTAAAAGGTGGTCAAAAGAATTTAATGACCCATTCGTTACCAAAAGCCTTTACATATCACTTGTAAGACCAATTTTGGAATATGCATCAGTCTTGTGGAATCCACAATATAACGGCCACTCTGATAGAATTGAATCGGTTCAAAAACAATTTTTATTATACCTTTTCGTTGTATTTGTAGCGATTTTAATAGCCTGTATTCTGTCTTTGACCTGTCAGATTCACTTAATAAAACTAAAACTTTTTTTTTAAATGCACTTGATCACACTTAAGCCTTAGTTACTCTTTGAGTTTTTGGACCGCTTAGGGTCTAATGAAATGGCAGGGTTGCCAAACTCCACAAAGATCGGCATTGTCGATTTTTCGAAAGTGTTGTATTTTTGTTGTATTTTGTATTTATATTTCAGCAGAATTTTGTTTTTTACTGTATATTGTATACAAATAAAACAAAATTTTTAGCTGAATTCACATTCGTTCCGTTAATGTTTACTTAACTGTTCTATTTGTATTTGATTTTTTATATTTAGTATAAAAAAATAAAATACTAAAATTAATATTTGTAATTTTGTCTTTGTATTTTTGTTAAGTCTAATATCGTAAAGTAGAGAAAAATTATATTTGATCGAATTCATATTCGTCGCATGAATTCTGATGCTTCATAACATTTTCTTTTAATTATATTGTGTATTATCACGTTAATCTTATATTATGTTATGTTTGGAAGAATTCTCTCTTGCATTCATAACCTAATTCGCGTTTTATTAATATGCGTTTTATCAGATGATGATTTTTATCTGTAGCTGAAACGAATATCAAAATATGTTTACCCGCGATCGGTTACACAGCGTAATCCGGATTACGGCTGTTCGGTCACCAAATCCGTGCGTCATGCGGATGTGCCCCTCGGTCGGTTGGGCGGGTTAGTGGGACCGTTGGGATTCGTCGTTAAAAAAAAAAAATTGCACATCCGTTAGTGACGTCAGGAATATGAAAAATAAAAATTTTATATGGACAAAGAAAATAAAATATATATTGAAAATAATATTGTGCACGTGGGATTTAGCGATAATTCAACATATTTATAAACATACAACAAAGCCCTCAAAATAGAAAAAGTCCTCAACTCAAAATTTTAATTTATGACCCACCAAAAAGAATACAGGATGACATTACGAAATTTAAACTCATTGACGAATACCACACAACAGGACACTTAGGAGTTAGAAGGACAATGATAAAACTAAAACAAAGGTACGTGTGGAAAAACATGTACAAAATGGTAAAGAAATTTGTATCGCAATGTGACATATGCGCGAAAAGTACACCGAGAAAAAAGATAGCAGTAGAAATGACAGTCGTTCACTGTTATTATGTTTTCAACAGAATAACTGTTGTTTTAAAGTAATTTGGTTTGATTTAACAGTTTTTGCTGTAGAATTAAACCTTTTTTCCAACTTCTCGAACTGTTAAAAAAAACTGTCAATTCAGAACACTATTGAAAAAATAAAAAAATTAGCAGTCAGCGAGATTTGAACCCAGGCATCCCGGGTAGTAACATGGCCTTTCAACCAACTAGTCCAAATGTCAACAGATTTAAAAACCATCAAAATGATGTTATGAACCGCAGAGTGTGTAACAGACAGTTTAACAGATAGGAGATAGGTTTTCTGTTCTTCTGATACAAAAAGTGTTGCCAGGTTTTCGGTAAATTCGTATTTATTAAAGTTTTCCCACATTTTCATGAATTCCTTGCCCATTTCTCATTTTGATGGGATATTTCCCGGGAAACCAAGGAAAGTTCCTTCAGCTGGCAACTCTGGTTATTCTGATAGTAGAGAACAGAACCTGTTCAACAGATTTAAGTTATTAATTTATTGCCATGCCCGCATGAATGGCATCATTGGCGCGATGGATAAGATGTCGGACTATCAACCAGAAGCACGCAGGTTCAAGCCTTGACCAGGGCGATTTTGGAGTTGAGAAGAAACGTTCATAAAAGTGAAACTTATGGAACTGAAAGAAAAATTTAAAGAAAAAAAATAAAAATTACAGTAAAAAATTCTTCTTTTTTAAATTAAAAAAAAAAGCGATGGCCGTACCGGGATTTGAACCCGGAGTTCCCGGGTGGCAGTCGGACATCTTCCCACTAGGCTACGGTTATCAACAGCGGATCAACTGTCAATTTAACAGGTTTGACTATCGGATGGTTTTTAACCGCGAAAACTGTTAAATTTACCTACTTTTTCGTTGATTATACAGTTTTTTTTCTCTCGGTGTAAACAAATACGCCACACTTTTGAACCACTAACGATAACAGACACGCCTAGCAATAGTTTCCAAACATTGTCAATCGACACCGTAGGACCGTTACGTATATCCAATGGATTTCGATACATTCTAACAATGCAATGCGAGCTCACAAAATTTGTAATATCATACCCTATGTCAACAAAAGACGCCGACACTGTCGCAAGAACACTCGTAGAACAAATAATTTTAAAGTATGGCCATTTTCAAGTACTAAAATCTGATAATGGTACTGAATTCAAAAATGAGTTAATGCACAGCATATGTGAACTATATTTTCTACTCCATACCATCATCAAACGATAGGGTCACTTGAAAGGAACCACAGAGTTCTTAATGAATTTCTATTAACATCAACAAATGACCATGAATGGGACAAGTGGACACCGTATTTTACTTTTGCTTACAACACGACTCCACACGTTGACACTGGATACACACCCTTTGAACTTGTATACGGAAAATTACCATGTTTACCCAACCAAACTTTTGAAACTGAAACCAAAACTTATGATCTCGACAGCTATCGAAGCGAGATGCGTACGAGACTAAATTTTTCACTAAATATAGCCAAAGAAATGTTAATTAGGGCTAAGGAGAAAAGAACTGACAAAAATTTAAAGAATATACAAAAACTTAATATAGAAATAGGAGACCTAGTGTTATTAAAAGTAGAAAATAGAAAGAAATATGAAAAACCATATAAGGGCCCATTTATAGTATTAGCTAAATTAGGAGTTAATACAAAAATAGAATATAATGGAAAACCAAAAATTATTCATAACAATCAGCTGATACATTACAAGGCAGCAATATAGCAATAAGAAAATAACTATTAAATTTAAAAACATTTTCCATATATGTTATTATAAATCATACTTCTTTATTTCATAAAAATATTTTTACACTTAAAAACAAATTTAAAAAAAAAAAAAATAAATAAATTTTAAATATATTTTACTATACATTATTAATTATAATCATATATTTGCTTATTTCAGAATTTCATAATATAACTCAATATTCTATAAAAATATTATTTTTAATCATACACACAAAAAAAAAGTAGGTAAATCAAGAAACGTTGTAAATGGAACCGACTCAAAGTTGTTCGCGTGTACAGTGTACAGAAAAAGAATGCAAGAAAAAGATAGCTGATGTGTTTGGTATTTCTGTAGATGTGTTGTATTGAAATATATTTATGAAGCTTAAATTAATTTAATGTAAGCCCAAGACTTTAAAAACGAGATAATTTACATTTCGTACACAAATTTGTCGGGCAACATCATTTCTACTGCGAATATATATAATATTCATTACTTAGAACTAGCGCGCTTCCACAAAACGCCATATTTTAATATTTCATTAAGTTTACAATTATATTGTAATATTGAAATTAATGTTTTCCCGGGAAAAAACGAGTTGAAAAACATTCTGCACAATTTTTAAAATCGTAAAATCACAATATTTGTTAATAATTAATTATAACATAGTCATAATTTGATTTTAAAAATTGTTTTCGAAATATCAAAAATGTAAAATGTAAACAAATTCGACGCCATCTTCTAGTGCTGCGAAAATTCGATTTTTTTGTATTCGATACAACCGGATACTTTCTTGTGAACACCTAATACTTTTTACGATAATTTTCATTCAATTTTGATTTGAAGTAAAATCTCTGAGTAAAGTAAATGCACGTAGCAATTGCTCTAAGACGTTTTTATTATTACGACCCAACAATTTTCATACAAACTTCCCCAAAATACCAATAATAGTATCGCATACTAATGGAACCAAGTACTTCATGCGTCAAGTGTCGAATATAAATTATTCATATATTATGCAGCACTTGTTGCTTTGAGAGCGTAAACGAGACAGCCATATATAATAATTTTTCTCTCTTGTATTAAATGTCATGCTGTTTCAGAATTATGAAATATTTGCGGCATGGTTGCATTTCTGCATCGAGCGATGACATTGCGAATCATATGCCGAAATACGACCATGCTGGCAAATCATTTAACAATTTTTTGACGATTAGATTAACCACAACAATTGTAGTTGTTGTTTGTGTTTTCCATATAAAATAAAAAATTGTTTTTTTACAACGTTTTTTGGTTAGATTAACCTATCTTTTTTTTTTCTGTGTATGCGATAGCTTTTATCACGTCAAATGTGCATCCCTTACTGGTAGAGTAGTCGATCTGATCGAGGGTAAAAAAGGTCTTCGTTGGTCATGCGAAGATTGCCACGATACAGAGCTAGACATCTGTAAATTGGTACGTCAAGCCTGAAAGGGATTTAATGATGTATCAAAGGACTTAGCAGCTGCCCAGTCTAAACTGAAGGAGTACGAAATTAACTTTCAGAAGTATAAATGTTTGGATGAAACAGCTCCGATACAAAATACTTCTGTTGGGCTTTTACCACCTGCCCCCTGTTTGCTTCACCAGTTACATTTTATTCTCCTGATCCTGCGGTTTTGGAAACGAGAGTAGATGACGCTCCTGAGAAAAATATGAATGGAATCTCAAATATTGATAAAAATGTTTGTCCTTCCATAAATATTATTTCTCCAAAGGATTGTTTGCGGGAAGTACAAGAAACGAGAACCCCAAAAAGGCTTGTTGTTGTGCAACCTAAAAAATCAATTTTCGTGTCCAGATTTGCACCGGACACATTAACTGAAGATATTATATTTTATATTGATTCTAAACTCAATAAAACCGGTAATAATATAAATGCTTTTAAATTCAACTTTTCATACGCTAGAAACATTTCATCTTTCAAATTATCTGTGCCTGCAGAATTGTTTGATGAGATTGTTAATTAAAATTTTTGGCCGAATAAAACTTTAGTTCGTGAATTTGTTTATAAAGAAAAATCAAATCTAGTAAATCCAGTTCAACTTCCTCAAAGAAAATTAGATTCTAATCAAAAAAACTAAATAAAATCCCGAATAATGTTGTTTGTCTTCTGTACCAAAATGTTCGAGGGCTAAATACAAAGTTGAACGATATTTATATTAAAAGTTTCGATTGTAGTCATAATGTCATGGTATTTACCGAAACTTGGTTTAAACCAAATATTTTTGATTCAAAAATTCTGTGTGCTGGGTATCAAATTTTTCGGAGGGATCGTAAATGCAGGACTGGTGGTGGAGTCCTCATTGCAGTAAAAAACCTTTTTTCATCTGAGGAAGTCATACTTTCAGATGTCTCTGACTTGGAATTTATTTGTGTACGAATTCGAGTTTTTAGTATCGATATTTTCGTTACTTGCTCGTATATCCCACCGAATTCCGATATTACCGTTTATCTAAGACATGTGTCGCTTATATCATTGGTTTACTCAAATGTTAAACCTGCCGATTCCATTGTTGTTTTTGGAGACTTTAATTTACCGAATATATCTTGGAATTTTTGTGGCGATTCAAACCAGTTTCTTCCGTATTCTTCTCGTGACTGTTTAAATGACTTTCTGGATTCATTTTCAGATATGAGTTTACAACAAGTAAACGGGATTGAAAATAAGAATAGTAGAATTTTGGATTTAATTTATGTTGATGACTCTTCGAAGTTTTCAGTGCAACGCTGTGATGCTTTTGCATGTCCAGAAGATAACCATCACCCAACACTTGAATTATCTTTCGAATTTGTTCAAAACAACTTAGAACCAGTTTCTACACCGTTGAAGTCATTTTTTTGCTTCAAGAATACAAATTTTGTTAAAATGAACCAACTCTTATCTGAAACTAGTTGGGACATGAACTTTGAAGATGTTGACGACTGTGTATCAATTTTCCATTGTACGCTCAGCAAAATCTTCGAGATATGTGTTCCAAAGAACATTAAAAAGAATTCGAATGAACTTGGTGCTGTATGGTTTACAAAAGAATTGAGGAAACTAAAAACTTCGAAAACTCGGGCATTTAAAACATATAAAAGAACTTTAAACCTTCAAGATTATTCAAAATATTCGCTTCTGAGACATAAATATCAAGTACTTAATAAAAAATGCTATGATGAATATTTGAACGATTTGAAATCCAAAATCAAATACGATTCTAAAACTTTTTATAACTTTGTAAATTCAAAAAGGAAAAACACTGGTTTTCCAACTACAATGAAATGGAATGATCGTGAGTCCAACAATCCTACTGAGATTTCCAATATGTTTGCTGACTTCTTCAAAACGACATATTCTGATAATACTTATGGCAACACATCGTATCCATATAACATCCCCACTTATAATTCCATTCTCAATCCTGTTATAGAATCTGATGATGTTTTACAACACCTAAAATCGTTGAAATATTCATATAGTACTGGTCCAGATAATATTCCTAGCTGTATTTTGAAAGTTTGTGCAGAAAATTTATACATTCCACTTTCAAATATATTTAATGCCTCTATTGAAAGAGGTTATTTTCCGAATTCATGGAAAGAGTCATACATTATTCCTCTTTATAAAAGTGGAACCAAATCATTCGTATCTAACTATAGAGGTATTGCTAAACTTAGCACAATACCAAAGTTATTTTAACAAGTTGTCACAAAGCAATTGGTTCACTCGGTCACAACTTTAATATCTCCTTCACAGCATGGTTTTCTGAGAGGTAGATCAACATCTACAAATTTATTGGAATTTTCTTCATTAACAATAAAGGGATTTTCAAAGAATCTTCAAACAGATGTCATATATACTGATTTTAGTAAAGCTTTTGCTAAAGTTAATCATTATCTGTTGATATGGATTCCCAGATCTTCTTTTAAAATGGGTAGAATCGTATCTGACAAATCGGAAGCAACAGGTGTTATTCGAATCATCAAAAACTATAGATATCACCTCTGGAGTTCCTCAAGGAAGTCACTTAGGTCCTGTTCTGTTTAATCTTTTTATAAATGACCTACCTTCTGTCATTAAACATTCGAATGTACTGTTGTATGCAGATGACCTTAAATTGTTTCTATCCTATGACATCTTAGATCAACATAAGTTGTTACAATCAGATCTGACCAGTATAGCTATCTGGTGTGATAATAACTTAATGGAACTGAACCTGAAAAAATGTAAATTTATGACATTTGCTAGAAGACTCCAAACTTTCATCGCTGTATCATATAAATAACTGTAATCTAGAAAAGGTTTTTACTTTTGTGGACCTGGGTGTTACTATGGATCCAAAACTTCGCTTTCATCTACATATTGATTTATGTGTGAATAAGGCGAGGGGTGTTCTAGGTTTCATTAAAAGGTGGTCAAAAGAATTTAATGACCCATTCGTTACCAAAAGCCTTTACATATCACTTGTAAGACCAATTTTGGAATATGCATCAGTCTTGTGGAATCCACAATATAACGGCCACTCTGATAGAATTGAATCGGTTCAAAAACAATTTTTATTATACCTTTTCGTTGTATTTGTAGCGATTTTAATAGCCTGTATTCTGTCTTTGACCTGTCAGATTCACTTAATAAAACTAAAACTTTTTTTTTAAATGCACTTGATCACACTTAAGCCTTAGTTACTCTTTGAGTTTTTGGACCGCTTAGGGTCTAATGAAATGGCAGGGTTGCCAAACTCCACAAAGATCGGCATTGTCGATTTTTCGAAAGTGTTGTATTTTTGTTGTATTTTGTATTTATATTTCAGCAGAATTTTGTTTTTTACTGTATATTGTATACAAATAAAACAAAATTTTCAGCTGAATTCACATTCGTTCCGTTAATGTTTACTTAACTGTTCTATTTGTATTTGATTTTTTATATTTAGTATAAAAAAATAAAATACTAAAATTAATATTTGTTATTTTGTCTTTGTATTTTTGTTAAGTCTAATATCGTAAAGTAGAGAAAAATTATATTTGATCGAATTCATATTCGTCGCATGAATTCTGATGCTTCATAACATTTTCTTTTAATTATATTGTGTATTATCACGTTAATCTTATATTATGTTATGTTTGGAAGAATTCTCTCTTGCATTCATAACCTAATTCGCGTTTTATTAATATGCGTTTTATCAGATGATGATTTTTATCTGTAGCTGAAACGAATATCAAAATATGTTTACCCGCGATCGGTTACACAGCGTAATCCGGATTACGGCTGTTCGGTCACCAAATCCGTGCGTCATGCGGATGTGCCCCTCGGTCGGTTGGGCGGGTTAGTAGGACCGTTGGGATTCGTCGTTAAAAAAAAAAAAAAACTTCCGATATGGGATTGCACATCCGTTAGTGACGTCAGGAATATGAAAAATAAAAATTTTATATGGCCAAAGAAAATAAAATATATATTGAAAATAATATTGTGCACGTGGGATTTAGCGATAATTCAACATATTTATAAACATACAACAAAGCCCTCAAAATAGAAAAAGTCCTCAACTCAAAATTTTAATTTATGACCCACCAAAAAGAATACAGGATGACATTACGAAATTTAAACTCATTGACGAATACCACACAACAGGACACTTAGGAGTTAGAAGGACAATGATAAAACTAAAACAAAGGTACGTGTGGAAAAACATGTACAAAATGGTAAAGAAATTTGTATCGCAATGTGACATATGCGCGAAAAGTACACCGAGAAAAAAGATAGCAGTAGAAATGACAGTCGTTCACTGTTATTATGTTTTCAACAGAATAACTGTTGTTTTAAAGTAATTTTGTTTGATTTAACAGTTTTTGCTGTAGAATTAAACCTTTTTTCCAACTTCTCGAACTGTTAAAAAAAACTGTCAATTCAGAACACTATTGAAAAAATAAAAAAATTAGCAGTCAGCGAGATTTGAACCCAGGCATCCCGGGTAGTAACATGGCCTTTCAACCAACTAGTCCAAATGTCAACAGATTTAAAAACCATCAAAATGATGTTATGAACCGCAGAGTGTGTAACAGACAGTTTAACAGATAGGAGATAGGTTTTCTGTTCTTCTGATACAAAAAGTGTTGCCAGGTTTTCGGTAAATTCGTATTTATTAAAGTTTTCCCACATTTTCATGAATTCCTTGCCCATTTCTCATTTTGATGGGATATTTCCCGGGAAACCAAGGAAAGTTCCTTCAGCTGGCAACTCTGGTTATTCTGATAGTAGAGAGCAGAACCTGTTCAACAGATTTAAGTTATTAATTTATTGCCATGCCCGCATGAATGGCATCATTGGCGCGATGGATAAGATGTCGGACTATCAACCAGAAGCACGCAGGTTCAAGCCTTGACCAGGGCGATTTTGGAGTTGAGAAGAAACGTTCATAAAAGTGAAACTTATGGAACTGAAAGAAAAATTTAAAGAAAAAAAATAAAAATTACAGTGAAAATTCTTCTTTTTTTTTAAATTAAAAAAAAAAAGCGATGGCCGTACCGGGATTTGAACCCGGAGTTCCCGGGTGGCAGTCGGACATCTTCCCACTAGGCTACGGTTATCAACAGCGGATCAACTGTCAATTTAACAGGTTTGACTATCGGATGGTTTTTAACCGCGAAAACTGTTAAATTTACCTACTTTTTCGTTGATTATACAGTTTTTTTTCTCTCGGTGTAAACAAACACGCCACACTTTTGAACCACTAACAGACACGCCTAGCAATAGTTTCCAAACATTGTCAATCGACACCGTAGGACCGTTACGTATATCCAATGGATTTCGATACATTCTAACAATGCAATGCGAGCTCACAAAATTTGTAATATCATACCCTATGTCAACAAAAGACGCCGACACTGTCGCAAGAACACTCGTAGAACAAATAATTTTAAAGTATGGCCATTTTCAAGTACTAAAATCTGATAATGGTACTGAAAAATGAGTTAATGCACAGCATATGTGAACTATTAAAAATAAAACAAACATTTTCTACACCATACCATCATCAAACGATAGGGTCACTTGAAAGAAACCACAGAGATCTTAATGAATTTCTATTAACATCAACAAATGACCATGAATGGGACAAGTGGATACCGTATTTTACTTTTGCTTACAACACGACTCCACACGTTGACACTGGATACACACCCTTTGAACTTGTATACGGAAAATTACCATGTTTACCCAACCAAACTTTTGAAACTGAAACCAAAACTTATGATCTCGACAGCTATCGAATCGAGATGCGTACGAGACTAAATTTTCAACTAAATATAGTCAAAGAAATGCTAATTAGGGCTAAGGAGAAAAGAACTGACAAAAATTTAAAGAATATACAAAAACTTAATATAGAAATAGGAGACCTAGTGTTATTAAAAGTAGAAAATAGAAATAAATATGAAAAACCATATAAGGGCCCATTTATAGTATTAGCTAAATTAGGAGTTAATACAAAAATAGAATATAATGGAAAACCAAAAATTATTCATAACAATCAGCTGATACCTTACAAGGCAGCAATATAGCAATAAGAAAATAACTATTAAATTTAAAAACTTTTTCCATATATGTTATTATAAATCATACTTGTTTATTCCATAAAAATATTTTTACACTTAAAAACAAATTAAAAAAAAAAAAAAAATAAAAAATAAATATATTTTACTATACATTATTAATTATAATCATATAATTCCTTATTTCAGAATTTCATAATATAACTCAATATTCTATAAAAATATTATTTTTAATCATATCACCTAACAATTTTATAACTACAATCTTCTCTGAAAATTCTTTTAAAAATCATTATTCTTCAAATAATTTTCATCTTAAGGGTAAGGGTGTAGTGTATACATACAAGTCTACACTACCTACCCCTACATTCCATTAGTACAAATGCACCGACAATGTATCGACATGCTAGCGCTGCACTTTTGAGTACGCTGACCCAATATACACAAATGGTTCTGGACGTTGTCAACAACAATTGAGTTTATATTGAAATGCACTCAATTTCGGTGACCGTCCTACGACACCATTCGTCAAGACCAAATTAGCGTACTCAGGGCAACGGGTGCAAATGAAATGCAGAACATAAGTATATTATATTATTGTAGTATAAGTAAGTAGGATAGATTAAGAACTAATGTATAACAGTTATAAAGTAAAGATATAAAAGAGCCGCGTTGGCCACTAATAAAACCAGATTGAATTGGAACTTCGTTCTTTTACTATCTCACTTAATTGTGGTGCCTAGCGCGAAATCTAAAGTGAGAATTTTTGTTTGGTAAAAGCGATCATACTTAACATTTAATATTTAGAGTAAACTAGCTACGACAACAACGACATCACTTCGCATCTCATCAGGCCTGCTGACATCGAAGGAGAATAGAAAACGTGAGTCGAATATTTCATATTTTCTAATTTGTTGTTTAATATAATCGCACAGTTGGTTTCATTAAGTATGAAAATAGGGGTACTAAGAGAACATTTAGCTCTCTTGTTTGTCTAAAGGGATTAGTTGTTTGACTCACTCAAACGAAAATTAAATTCGGAGTGCTTCAACCAACCAAGAGTAAATATAGTTGCCAACTTCCCACCATTATCAACCCCTCGTAACCAATATTTAAGGTTAAGTACTTAGATTTTTTTTGTTTGTCCTTTTTGAATGACGGCGTGCAAATAAAATAAATATGATTAAAGAAAATTTTAAACTTGTTTGATAAAAAAATTAGATAAAACATTAACAAAAAGAATTACTTGAAGAAAAATATACTTCATAATGGACTACAAATTTTTTTTTGTATAGTTTTAAGTTCCTACATTTAATGCATAATAAAATACATACATTCTTATCACCTATTTTTTTTTTTTTTGAAACTTTTTGTTGTTGTAATGCAAGTAAAATTAATAATTCTTTACACCTACCTATTCTAAAGCCAAGTTATATTTCTTAATATCGAACCATGTTAATAAAATCATGAAAATGCTAAATAAAATTATATGAATTTTGATCATCCTTAAAATGGAATAAACAAATATTTTTGTTTCGCACACTTAGGGCTTTGTTAAGCACCCCGTAGACAGAAAGTGGGCTAAAAGATCAATTCATCTCCCTTTTAGCAGGTTGGGCGGGTAAAGAGTGAAGAGGACATAACACCATCCCCTTTTCCCTTGTGTCGTGGTCGTTCCTCAAATAGATTTCTAGGCTTTCCGTGGTCCGTCCGGTCATGATATTGCTATTTTTTTTGCAACTCTGTTTCCGACAAATCTCTGCTTTAAGTTTATTTATGTATCCCGAGCAACATAAATAAACTCAAGAGCAACAACCCTCCCCATTTTCCCTGAGCATGGCTGATTATATAAAAAGCAGAATAAGCTCTTGTGATCCTTAAGTCTTGTCGGCGCCTTACATAACTTGGCGCCCAAAGTGGGGCCCTACGAAAGTTGACCATTTCGAATGGGTTCCTTCGATTCTTTAAATTACTTATTTTCCTTTGACACTTGTTTGTAAAAAAGGAGCGAAGTTTTATCTTGGAATTATTGTGATATATTTCTTTGCATACCATTAAAGCTTTGATTACATTTTTCTTTTTCCTTTGTGCGATTTGATGGGTATTTCTAGCTATTTGTAAACCAGCCTGATTATTGCTGATTTTCCGCAGTCATATAAACCAATTCACACTTTAATTTTCTTAATTGTACTGAAACGTTAGTTGGAGATTTTCTTTGATTTAATACCTATTGATCAATTACTCGCTAAAGTTTCAGATTCGTTTAACTATGGTTGTACCCAAAATTTAATTTTTCTCTGGTCCATTCTTTAATCTATAGTTTAGTAAAATAATATCTTTTTGAGGAATTCCGCGAATATAGTGTATCTACGGGTAAGCTGACATGTAAGACCTGAAGTTGTACGAAAACACCTATCTATCGATTTAAATTTATTTTAGATTATTCTGCAACAGCAGTTATACAATTTTTATTTGCATTTTTTTTTGCAAAAGTTTAACATACAATATGTCAGTTAGGTAGTTTGGGTAATGTAGTTGATGACGTGCAATGTACGATTTGCAACGAGGCCTTAGATCCAAACGGCGAGAATGTAGAAACACCTTGTAATCATAAATTCCATCGCATGTGTCTTCGAACATGGCTCGTGAGCAATGAAACATGTCCTGTCTGCCGGCGACTAATATGGTACTAATTCCGGTAGCGGAATTAGTACCATATACAATCGGAGCATCGAACTCCATGCCGCCTAATAGATCGAGTCTTCCAAGCTCTTCTAGAGGTAGAGGAGGCGCTATGCCTAAAAATAGAACCCATACGCGTCAGTACACGCAGGCTAATAGAGCCAACACCACACCTAACTGGAGAAACTCTGGAAATAATAATTCAAATCCCACTCGAAGTAACCAAAATGGTGGTTCTCAAGTACCCACCCATGTCACTGAAGATAGAGTTCAGTCGTTAATTCGTGACTCGGTGAACGATTTTAGAATTGACATTACTTCGGTAGTGGCAAATGAAATGAGAGCACTTCTACAAAATATGAATATTATGGCAAATTCACTGGAAAATCGCGAAGCCAATCCACCAGTTTGGCCACAGGAAATGCCTCGCTGGTCGTCTAACCAGGACAGGCGTTCACAACAAAATGTGCGCCAACCACAAAATGGCCGTCAAAGCGAAACTTTTAACCCTTTTAACCCAGATCGCGCTATAATTACTAATGATAAAATATCTAATATTATTTCCAACTAGTAAATTTGCCCGTGCCATGCACTAATTTGAAAAAATTAATGTTTACTTTATTGTGTAATTTAGATGCCAAAATATTTTCTATGTTTTCATATGTAATTTTTTTTATAGAAATTTGTGAAATATGTGAACTTTTATTAAATTTTATTCGATGATGTAATTGTCGCCTAATGTGTAAAGTTGAACTGTTACATTAAAAAAGAATTAAAAAAATAAAGATTAAAGATTTGTGAAATATGTGAACTTTTATTAAATTTTATTCGATGATGTAATTGTCGCCTAATGTGTAAAGTTGAACTGTTACATTAAAAAAGAATTAAAAAAAAAAAGATTAAAAAAAAGAAAAAAATATGAAGCAATGGAATTAAAAAAAGAAAAACTTCGGCCGGCACCGGGCTTGAACCTATGACCCCCGCAGTCATAGGCCGAAGCTCTAATCAACTGACCACAGCCAGCTATAAAATAATTTCAGCTAATGGCGGTTAGGTAGACCAAGCCGTATGGTGAACTCCATAATTTATATATGCATATAAAAAATCATTTGTGAAATATGTGAACTTTTATTAAATTTTGTAAAGAATAGAAAGAAATTTTGTTGGATGATGTAATTGTGTAAAGTTGAACTGTTACATTAAAAAAGAATTAAAAAAGAAAGATTAAAAAATATCAATATCAAGCAATGGATTAAAAAAAAAATACGACAGGTGGCGGGATTGAACCCAAGACTGTCGCAGTCATAGGCCGAAGCTCTAACCAACAGACCACAGCCAGCTATAAAAGGAAATAAGAATAGTAGAATTTTGGATTTAATTTATGTTGATGACTCTTCGAAGTTTTCAGTGCAACGCTGTGATGCTTTTGCATGTCCAGAAGATAACCATCACCCAACACTTGAATTATCTTTCGAATTTGTTCAAAACAACTTAGAACCAGTTTCTACACCGTTGAAGTCATTTTTTTGCTTCAAGAATACAAATTTTGTTAAAATGAACCAACTCTTATCTGAAACTAGTTGGGACATGAACTTTGAAGATGTTGACGACTGTGTATCAATTTTCAATTGTACGCTCAGCAAAATCTTCGAGATATGTGTTCCAAAGAACATTAAAAAGAATTCGAATGAACTTGGTGCTGTATGGTTTACAAAAGAATTGAGGAAACTAAAAACTTCGAAAACTCGGGCATTTAAAACATATAAAAGAACTTTAAACCTTCAAGATTATTCAAAATATTCGCTTCTGAGACATAAATATCAAGTACTTAATAAAAAATGCTATGATGAGTATTTGAACGATTTGAAATCCAAAATCAAATACGATTCTAAAACTTTTTATAACTTTGTAAATTCAAAAAGGAAAAACACTGGTTTTCCAACTACAATGAAATGGAATGATCGTGAGTCCAACAATCCTACTGAGATTTCCAATATGTTTGCTGACTTCTTCAAAACGACATATTCTGATAATACTTATGCCAACACATCGTATCCATATAACATCCCCACTTATAATTCCATTCTCAATCCTGTTATAGAATCTGATGATGTCTTACAACAACTAAAATCGTTGAAATATTCATATAGTACTGGTCCAGATAATATTCCTAGCTGTATTTTGAAAGTTTGTGCAGAAAATTTATACATTCCACTTTCAAATATATTTAATGCCTCTATTGAAAGAGGTTATTTTCCGAATTCATGGAAAGAGTCATACATTATTCCTCTTTATAAAAGTGGAACCAAATCATTCGTATCTAACTATAGAGGTATTGCTAAACTTAGCACAATACCAAAGTTATTTGAACAAGTTGTCACAAAGCAATTGGTTCACTCGGTCACAACTTTAATATCTCCTTCACAGCATGGTTTTCTGAGAGGTAGATCAACATCTACAAATTTATTGGAATTTTCTTCATTAACAATAAAGGGATTTTCAAAGAATCTTCAAACAGATGTCATATATACTGATTTTAGTAAAGCTTTTGATAAAGTTAATCATTATTTGTTGATTGAAAAGCTTAAAAGATACGGATTCCCAGATCTTCTTTTAAAATGGGTAGAATCGTATCTGACAAATCGGAAGCAACAGGTGTTATTCGAATCATCAACATCAAAAACTATAGATGTCACCTCTGGAGTTCCTCAAGGAAGTCACTTAGGTCCTATTCTGTTTAATCTTTTTATAAATGACCTTCCTTCTGTCATTAAACATTCGAATGTACTGTTGTATGCTGATGACGTTAAATTGTTTCTATCCTATGACATCTTAGATCAACATAAGTTGTTACAATCAGATCTGACCAGTGTAGCTATCTGGTGTGATAATAACTTAATGGAACTGAACCTGAAAAAATGTAAATTTATGACATTTGCTAGAAGACACCAACTTTCATCGCTGTATCATATAAATAACTGTAATCTAGAAAAGGTTTTTACTTTCGTGGACCTGTGTGTTACTATGGATCCAAAACTTCGCTTTCATCTACATATTGACTTATGTGTGAATAAGGCGAGGGGTGTTCTAGGTTTCATTAAAAGATGGTCAAAAGAATTTAATGACCCATTCGTTACCAAAAGTCTTTACATATCACTTGTAAGACCAATTTTGGAATATGCATCAGTCTTGTGGAATCCACAATACAACTGCCACTCTGATAGAATTGAATCGGTTCAAAAACAATTTTTATTATTTGCTTTAAGAAACCTTCGCTGGAATCCGAATCAGAACCTACCTCCATACGAAAATCGTTTAAAACTCTTGGACATCCCTACTCTAAAAAATAGAAGAACGATGCTTAATGTAACATTTTTGATTAAATTGATAAATGGCTCTCTGAATTCTACATTTTTGCTTCAAGAAATTGATTTTAATATCCCAACCCGTCGTTCCAGATCTTTCATTCCTTTGATATTAAGTATGTGCCGCTCTAATTACGCGCAGAATGAACCTTTTCGTTGTATTTGTAGCGATTTTAATAGCCTGTATTCTGTCTTTGACCTGTCAGATTCACTTAATAAAACAAAAACTTTTATTTTAAATGCACTTGATCACACTTAAGCCTTTGTTGCTCTTTGAGTTTTTGGACCTCTTAGGGTCTAACGAAATGACAGGGTTGCCAAACTCCACAAAGATCGGCATTGTCGATTTTTTGAAAGTGTTGTATTTTTGTTGTATTTTATATTTATATTTCAGCAGAATTTTGTTTTTTACTGTATATTGTATACAAATAAAACAAAATTTTTAGCTGAATTCACATTCGTTCCGTTTACTTAACTGTTCTATTTGTATTTGATTTTTTATATTTCGTATAAAAAAACAAAATACTAAAATTAATATTTGTAATCTTTGTCGCGTAAATTAACTGTTTGGATTGTTTTGTCTTTGTATTTTTGTTAAGTCTAATATCGTAAAGTAGGCAAAAATCATATTTGATCAAATTCATATTCGTCGCATGAATTCTGATGCTTCATAATATTTTCTTTTAATTCTATTGTTTATTATCACGTTAATCTTATATTATGTTATGTTTGGAAGAATTCTCTCTTGCATTCATAACCTAATTCGCGTTTTATTAATATGCGTTTTATCAGCTGATGATTTTAATCTGTAGCTGAAACGAATTTCCAAATATGTTTACCCGCGATCGGTTACACAGCGTAATCCGGATTACGGCTGTTCGGTCACCAAATCCGTGCGTCATGCGGATGTGCCCCTCGGTCGGTTGGGCGGGTTAATGGGACCGTTGGGATTCGTCGTCAAAAAAAAAAAAAAAAAAAAAAAAATAATACTGCCAAAAGGCTAGTGTTGCCACCTAACAATGTTTTCACCTGTTACGGCTAAACATTATTTCCGATTGTCGATTATTTTTATTGCAAAGCGTTTTAATCATTGGATTTTTTAAATTTTTAAAACTGAATCTGAATCTTTTATTGTAGCAAGAATCTGCTTTCCTAGATATAAATTTTTTTAAGTTTTGATTTCCCCTTTTACAGTTTCTTGAGTTGCTTCTAAGAAAGGTGTTCATTTTGTAGTATTTTTTTTCGGGAATTTTAATTTATAAATGATTCACATTTTTATTTGTTTTTATGAAATTTCTCACCTCAAACAAATATATTTTCGCATTTGCAAGAAACATTTTTGAGTAAGTTTCGGAGCGGCTATTTTTGTTTATATATGTGAAACATGATTTTTTGTGTGTGTTTTGCATACAGCTTGCCGAAGTTAATCGATATTAGGTAAAGGTATTGTATGAGCATTAGTGGCTCTGGTGAGAAGGCGCTTAGTTCGCTACATCATCTTACTAACAATCGCTGCGTTGTGGGTTCGATACCTCACCAGGGCGGCTAACATTTATAAGAAAAAATATATGTGTGAATATATTTGTAAGTGGCTCCTGGTTCCTTCTCACGACCGCAGCGTCGTGTGGACAAACCACCAGAATGGCTAACATTAAAAAAAAAAAAGAAGGTTAACAACTTAAAAATATTTTTTAAGTGAAGTTGTAAATTTTGAATCGGTTAGTGTTCCGGACAGACAGACAGACAGACAGACAGACAGACAGACAGACAGACAGACAGACAGACAGACAGACAGACAGACAGACAGACAGACAGACAGACAGAAAGACAGACAGAAAGACAGACAGAAAGGCAGACAGGCAGACAGGCAGACAGACAGGCAGACAGGCAGACAGGCAGACAGGCAGACAGACAGACAGACAGACAGACAGACAGACAGACAGACAGACAGACAGACAGACAGACAGACAGACAGACAGACAGACAGACAGACAGACAGACAGACAGACAGACAGACAGACAGACAGACAGACAGACAGACAGACAGACAGACAGTGTACCGATATCCGATACCGAGTTGATAGAAACGATTCTACGAAATTTAAAACCTGATTTAAGACATGAATTACTACATTGACAAATTTCGGATATATCCGTGTTAAGGCGCAAGTGTCAGAAACATGAAAATTTCTTTACAACGTATGCTGCTAATCAGCAGCCTCGTTCTTTTCAAGTTAGGAGAAATATAGCGGAGATAGTTCAGGAAAATGAAATTGTTGAAGAAAATATTCCAGATCCAACCATTAACGTTGATGAAATAAATTCTAATTCCAAAAATAGTAAATGCTGGAATTGTGACGAGGCTGATCACACATTCAAGGAATGCGTAAAGACGCCTAGAAAAATATTTTGTTACGGTTGTGGCGCTCTTAATACCTACAAGCCCACATTCCCGAAATGCTCTATCAATTCGGGAAACTTGAGATCGGATGTCCGGCGTGCTCCACTCGGACGTCCAATCCACAAGCCTCGGCAATAGGTCCTCCACACATTTTACCTAAATTTAACCGTGACAATAACCTACCAGTCGTACCAAAATTATCACCGATAAAACCTTATCATATTCGTTTAGCTGAATATCAAAAACGTAGAGCGGAAATTTTCGAAGTACAAATAATGTTGAAACCGAAAAGTCGTTCCACTAGACGTATACGCGATTTTTGGCTAACAAGAAAGAAATTGCACAAAGCTGTTATTAGTTCTATCGTCTACAAAGGAGGCGACATTCGTCCGTATACCGAAATCGAAATGAATTACAAAAAGTACTTATCATTGTTAGACAGCGGGGCTAGCAAAAGCGTTATTGGAGGGGACCTAGCCATAGAAATTCTTAGTTCACAACAGAAATTTAACATAGTTCGCGGCCACGTTAAAACAGCTGATGGCAATACTCAGGATTGTGAGGGCACATATTGTGTAGACGTTAGGTGTAATAATCTTGTTGAAAAGGTAGAATTTCTTATAGTTTTTTGGAGGCAATTTGGTATTCAAATACCACACAGTTTTATGGTTGATGAACTTTTAGTTGACGAACGCACTCCGAATTCGCTTACATTGACAACCTTGCAGAAACAACAGCTGCAATCCGTGGTAGATTCCTTTCCTTCATTTGAAAGAGATGGACTCGGAAAGACAAGTCTTATAGACACCGTTAATGCAAAACCCATCAAACAAAGATACTACCCTATATCCCCAGTTATGGAGAAATTGTTGTGTAAAGAAATTGACCGTATGTTAGAGCTAGGGGTGATTGAAGAAGCTCCAACTGCTTCTTGGTCTTCTCCAACAGTTTTGATCGTAAAGCCAGGAAAGGTGAGATTTTGCTTAGATTCGCGCAAGCTTAATGAAGAAACGGTGAAGGATGCTTATCCCATCCCAAATATAGACGGGTTGATAAGTCGCCTGCCGCCCGTGCACTGCATTTCAAAAATTGACCTGAAAGATGCCTTCTGGCAGATCAATCTAGAAAAGCAGTCACGGGAAAAAACTGCCTTTACGGTACCCAATAGGCCATTGTACCAGTTTAAAAGAATGCCTTATGGACTGTGCAATGCTCCACAAACGATGTGCAGGTTGATGGACCAAGTTGTACCCTATAATTTGAAATCCCGTGTCTTTGTTTATCTTGACGATTTACTGATTGTATCCACTACCTTCGAAGAACACTTAATACACCTTTCAGAAATAGCCTCTCGACTGCGTCAGGCCGGTTTAACTATAAATATTTTGAGAAGTAAATTTTGTTTGAGCAGTGTGAACTATTTGTACTTTATAGTGGGAAACGGCACCCTACAGGTTGATCCAGAAAAAGTTAGGGCAATTTCGGAGTACCCAGTCCCTAAAACCGTTTGACAACTTCGGCAATTTTTGGGTATGACAGGTTGGTACCGCCGGTTCATTACCGACTATTCTACCACCACGTTTCATATGACCGAGTTGTTGACCAAGAAGAAAAATTTTGTTTGGAATCCCCAAGCTCAAGCAGCGTTTGATGATCTGAAACAGAAACTCACTTCCGCTCCTTTTCTTGTACACCCTGACTATCGCAAACCCTTTATTGTGCAGTGCGACGCTAGTCTAGTTGGAGTCGGAGCTTTGCTTGCGCAAAATGATGAAAATGGACATGAGAGGCCGATTGCATACATGTCGCAGAAACTGAACAAAGCGCAACGAAATTACTCGGTCACAGAACTAGAATGTTTAGCTGTCGTACTCGCAATAAAGAAGTTTCGCATGTATATTGAGGGCCAAGAATTTAAAGTGGTAACAGACCACGCTAGCCTTCGCTGGCTCATGATGCAAAAAGATTTGAGCGGCAGGTTGGCCAGATGGGCGATTTGTTATGTTCCTAGTTGGGGTGCGGTCCGCGGTAACGAGTTGGCACGGTGGCAAGCCCGGTATGCTCGCCGGATTGGGGAGGGTTTAATTTTTGTTGTTACCAGAACCACACTACGGATCAAAACATTAGAAATCGTGCCAAAGGATAGAGATAGATCGGATAGAGATTGAATTGGAAGTCCTCCTTTTTTTTTTTTTAAATTGATAATTGAAGAGAGGAAAGGTAAAGCGGAAAACTGAAAACCCAAGCATTCTAACGTATATGTGTACCACATTCGCCGTTCAAACATACTACGACCATACTTCGGCACTCAAAATTCACTCTAGTCCTCAGTCGCTCAGAAATTCATACAAAAAAACCCGGTCAAAACTAAATCATTCTGCACACTAAAACCCACACCCTCTTACTCTCATGCATTCTAAAACAATACGGAAGAGAAGTCCCTGTCCTTCAGCCGAAGCCGTGCCCACCCCACCTGCGCACCTATCCGATGCGCAGCCTATGAATTCCACCGGGCTTCATTCAGAAGGTGGAATTCCCTTGTGCTGAATCCGTCAAGTCAAATTGTCTAGCCTACATGGTCACACAGTCAACACCATTGCTGGGTACGACACCCACACCAACATCAAAATGTTTAGCACTTCATACTAACACTATAAACCAAAAAACTCATAATGGCTAAAATAAGGACACAGTATAAATTTAATGTTAAGATTGCATGTATGGTTTATTTAAATTTAAAAAAAACTAATAATGTGCAAAATTAATTTTAAAATACAATATTTAATAATGGCATACCATCTTCTGAACTTACACCCTATACAAAATTCATTCGAAAGAAATTAAACTAGAAAAAAAATATATAAATAGTATGATGCATTTGTGCATTTGTGCATTTGTGCTTATGGCTGAGCATAAACTTAATTCTAAAAATATAAAAATTCGATAATGAAGTGCATAAGAACAAAAAAAAACACAATTCAGAATTGAGAGTTTAAAAGAGCAGAACAAAAAATAAAAATACTCAATTTAGGCTGCTCTAAACAAAATATCGTATTCGCTCATACGAATATTAGTGGGGACAAAAGTAATTCGATCTCACTGCACAGGTTCAACGATGGTGGCGATCCCCAACGATGGTGGAGATCCCTAAAAGCTGTAAGGGGAACAAAAGTAAAGGAAACAAGGGGGGGGGGGTAGTTGTTGAGGGCAGCACTCTTTTTAATGCTCTCAACTTTTCTAACCTTTTTTTTTCGTTCTTGCTATGCACTTTAACACTAGGATAATAATACCAATAATAAATTTAAACTAAGCTTAATATTAATAAAGAGAAATTCAATCGTAATTAAGAAAAATAGATAAAAAAAATAAAATAAAATAAAAATTCAAAGAAGACTATAAATAAAATAAAATTTTAGCTGGAGCGGTAATTTGTTACCAATGCATCCGAAGATATTTCCCCACTTTTGGGTTAAATAAAAATTATACATATATATTAAAAAATATAGCGCGGGAGAGCGCGCTCCAAAATTCGCTGACCGAAGGGGGTGGTGGCTGTGATCGGCTCGTGCGGAGTTTCTCAACTTTTGTCGTCACAAGGACAAAATTATAGGTATATTTTCATTGAACGTGTAGCAACTGTCGCAAAATTCAAATTAAACACGTACAAAAAAATATACCATTAAATGGAATTGTTGCCATTAAAAATGGCAACACGTGCAATTTAAAAAATCGCCACAGCTACGAGAATTAAATTTTTGAATTTTTAAAAATGCAAACATGTAGTATGAACATTTCTTTACATTATTGCATCAACACTTTTTTTAAAATAATTTTTTTTAAACAATTAAATTTAAATTTCTTAAGTGATGTTTTCGGTAAAAATTATTCGCGTCAATATGGTGCAATAAAAACGGAAATTGTTGCTATTCAACAAACCGAAAAAAAAATGTTTATACAGAAATACTTCTAATAAACCAAAGAAAAAAATGGCATTAACTTTTTTATTGTAAATTGTACCGAGGCTGGTCCACGTAGTCTTAAAGTGTGATGTTGCCATATGGTATCAAATTCGCGAAAGGGTTAACAAAACCAAAAAAGGTGCAAAAATAATCAAATATTAAAGCTGTATCACAGAAAAGAAATTAAAATTAATAAAAATTGTCAGCATGTTAAAACAAATATAAAATTAAAGAGCTAGAAACTAATGTCAAGTAATAAAAAAACCGAAAAACACAAAAAAAACAAGACAACAAGAACAAAACAAACAATCAAAAAAAAACAAGTAAACTAAAAATAAATAAACAACAAAAACCCAAATTAAAAAAATTGCATATAAACGGCTTTACGCTACAAAAATATCTATGGCGTGGTATACACCTAGCTTTTTACCGGCCATATTTCCTAATTCGTAATACGAATTCCCAATTTGTTTTAAAACAACACATTGAATGTGCATAGGAGCCAGCTTTGCATTGTAATTATCTGCTTTGCTACTCTGCTTAAAATTTTTCCTAAAAACCACTTGACCAACCTTAAAACTAACATTTCTACTTCGTGTATTATACACCTTTTCACTTTTCTCATGTGCCATTTTTAAATCGTTAAATATTTTAGCGCGGAGCAGTTGTTGCTTGTCAGAAATATTGGTAATTAGAACGTCTGTATCCTTTACCGCATTTATCCTGCGAGCGATCTCACATGAATTGGCATGCTGCATCATATTGGTGCCAAACACCGCACAGCGAATGTCGTTGCTGTTCGCATTGGCTTAAGCCAAACAAATTTGATCCAAACAAATAAAAATGAAGGTGTTATCATCTTTTGTCCGTGGATAAGGACCCATAAAATCAATATATATCCGTTGAAATGGCCTTTCCGTGATTTGTTGCGCCCCCATTGGTGGACGCCGAATTAAATTTTGATTTTTAGTGCTCTTGCACACGTCACAATTTCTTACAATGTCCTGCGCATCCGCCACCATGTCAGGCCAATAATATTTTTTCCGTAATTTTGCTAATATTTGTGCATTCCGCCGTGTCCTGCGGACGGGGAATAAAGAGCTGCCACCAATAATTCCTTTCGCAGCTCAGACGGCACCCACAGCTTCCAGGCGCCTGTATACCGTCCCCAGTCCTAAAAATGGTCCGTTTGTACACAAAACCGTCGGATAAGCAAATGTCAGGTAGTTCGTCCTTTTTCTCTGTCACTGTTTTCTTCAGCGCCTCAGTTGATGTATTATGTGTATCTGAGACGTGGTTTAATGATGATGTTGATGATGCGTATTTCAATATAAAAAGTTTTAAACTTTTTCGTTCTGATAGAATTGGCAGAAAGGGAGGGGGTGTTGCAATTTATTGTAAGAATAATATTAATGTAAAATTTCTATGTGAATCAACTGACTCTGATGTAGAGTTTCTGAATGTTGTTATATATGACAATACGACAAAAGTTTTTTTATCGTGTTTTAATTTTTGACCAATTATCTTTTATTTCTGACCATGACCTAATTTTTTGTACTCTTAATATTTGTCTTAGTCCTGCTGCTACTGCCAACTGTTTTTCATATCGTGACTATAAATCAATAAATTTTGACTCCTTGACTAATGACTTGACCCTCATTGACTGGACGGACTGCTGGTACCTTGGCTCAGCTGATGAAAAGTTAAATTTTTTCTTAAATAATATGTGCAATATTTTTGACGTTCATGTGACACTTCGTACAGCACGAGTTATCAATAACTCTTGTCCATGGTTCACTAGTTTGGTAAAGCAAGCTAAAAAAAGGCGTAATAAAACCTATACGAGATGGAAAAGGAATCCTTCTGCTAAAAATTGGGAAGAACACAAGCTCGCGCGTAATGAAGCTACTTCTGCTGTCATGTTGTCGAAAAAACAGTTCTATCAGTCGAAACTAAGTACAGCATTACCATCTAAGCAGTTGTGGAGAAATTTGAGAGAGATTGGTGTGCGCAGTAAGAGTTCGTCTGAGTGTAATATTGATCCTGATATATTAAATGATTACTTTATTGTTAATAATGTTGATGAATCTCAATTTAATTTGAAGGTGTAGTTTCTCCAAATATCATTAATAAGTTTGAATTTTCCGCTGTATGTGAACTCGATGTTGCCAAATGTGTAATGAAAATTAAATCGAATGCTATTGGTGAAGATGAGGTAGCTATTAAGTTCATTAAGTTAATATTGCCCTATATACTGAATCCTCTTACACACATTATTAACCATTGTTTTACTAGCTCTTGCTACCCTAAAATTTGGAAAGTGGCTACTATCGTTCCTGTAGTTAAAAAACCTTCGGCCTCTGTACCCAGTGATTTCCTTCCTATAAGTATTTTATCTTCCATCTCCAAAGTTTGTTAGTCCCTCATGGCGGAACAAATATCCAATTATGTTACTGCCAATAGTCTTTTGTCACCTCTCCAGTCTGGTTTCCGTCCTGGGCACAGTTGCTCTACTGCAGTAGTTAAAATATTGGATGATATTATATTGTTTTATGATAAGGAATACTTGACTTTGATCTGCCTTTTAGACTTTTCTAAAGCTTTCGACAGTGTGAATCAGTCTCTGCTTTGTTTGAAATTAACACAATTTTTTGGTTTTTCAATAACTGCGGTTAACCTAATAAAAAGCTATCTTGAAGGTAGATCTCAACGAGTCAGAGTTGGTAGTTGTTATTCACAATATAAAACTATAAGCAGTGGAGTGCCTCAGGGGTCTGTACTTGGCCCGCTTTTATTTATTTTGTTTTTTAATGATATTTTCAAAGTTTGTAGATTTGTTACTATGCATGCCTATGCTGATGATCTTCAACTCTACTTGTCTCGTCCTATTGGTCTTATTGAAGATTTGTGTGCCAGAGTAAATGAAGACTTAGAGTCTATTGGTATGTGGGCCATGTGCAATAAACTATTTTTAAATCCATCAAAATCATATGTCCTGCCTATAGCTAGAACTAATTATAATCTTCTTGACGTTCCTCCGATATTGCTTAATGGCACAAAGTTGTTGGTTACTGACAAAGTAACGAACCTTGGGTTTAAAATTAATTCCTCACTTACTTGTGTTGACCACATCAACTCTGTAGTGAGAAAAGTTTACTATACCTTGAGAAATCTTCGTATGACTTCAACATTTATGCCTATTGAAACTCGACGCAAGTTAGTGGTTCAGTTAATAGTCCCAATAATATCCTACTCGGAAGTGGTATACAGTAACCTGGACTCGCTTGCTATGCATAAGATAGAAGTTGCCTTTAACAACGCAACAAGGTATGTTTATGGGATTGGGAGGTATGATCATATATCATCTTTCAATACTCGTATTCTTGGTTGTAGTATTTCCGCATATCTTAAGTCTAGAAATTGCATATTTTTGCATAGGTTGATTCAGACAAGATCCCCTCTTTATCTGTATCATAAACTACAATTTAGTAAATCAACCCGTAGTTTGATTCTTATAACACCTAAATTTAATTACATTGCTTCTACGCGGTTGTTTTTCATTAGTGCTGTTCGTCTGTGGAATTCGTTACCTATTCACATTAGGGGCGTAACAAACATAGTAGACTTTAAGCTTCTCGCTTTCTACTTTATCTACTATATCTTTTTGACTATTTCTAAATATTTTTCATATCTGCTAATTTTACTTTTACTTATATTTTATTGTTTTTTTATAAAGTAGTATGTAAAGTAATGTTGCATATCTGTTTGTTGAGTCCAAATGTTTCCTGTAATTGCTCTCCTGCTGGCCAGGGGTATAAAGTGGCTACTGGAAACGTGTGGATTCTGTGTGTGCAGTATTACTGATAGTTTCCCAATTTAATTTATTTTCTATTCACTGTTAATTTTAAGTAATTTATTTATTCATCTATTTAATTAATTTAATTTTTCTTCCACTTTTTTCTGTTGATTATTTATTTTAACTGTTGCATTTAAAAGATAATCCTTATATGCTAATAAAAAATTCATTCATAATAATAATATTCTTCCGAGGAAAAATATGAGGAGCTGAGGTCCACGTCTAGTATTCTGTCCGCCGGTCCGATCTCCTCCATATAGGTGTTCGATATTGAAATTGTAAGCTTGAAGTTTTAAACTCCATCTGGCTAATCTTCCAGATAAGTCTTTTTGACCCATGAGCCACTTCAACCTTACGTGATCCGTGATTATGGTAAAGGGCAAACCCTCCACATAAGAACGAAATCGTTTTACGCTTAATAGAGCAGCGTAGCATTCCAACTCAGTTACACTGTAATTTTTCTGAGCTTTATTTAACTTCGCTGACATGTAGGCAATCGGACGTTCACCCTCCTCGTCATCCATCAGGAAGAGCACCCCCCCTACACCCTCATTCGAAGCGTCACACTGAATATAAAAATGTCTAGTAAAGTCGGCGTTGGTCAGGACTGGCGCAGTGACTAAACTGTGCTTTAGTTTGTCAAAGGCCAGCCTAGCACTGTCCGTCATTTCAAACTTTCGTAATCGGTCCTTAGTCAGGCAGTCATGCAGTGGTGCTGCAATTGTCGCGTAGTCTTTTATAAAACGTCTGTACCACCCTGACATGCCTAGGAACCGCCTGAGCTGCTTTGGAGTTTTTGGCTCAGGAAACTCAGCCACCGCCGACACTTTTTTAAAATCGGTGCGGACACACCCGTCACCTACCACGTAACCCAGGTACCGCACTTCACGAAAACTAAACTTGCTTTTTTCCACATTAATTGTCAAATTGGCATCGGCCAGACATTTACCAACTCCCGCAACCTCAAATGGTCTTCAAAACTAGCAGAGCATACCAACAAATCGTCTAAATAGACAAACACATTCTCCCGCATTCCAGCAGGGTACATGGACAAGGTACCATCAGCCGACACATTCTCTGAGCAGCGTTGCACAAACCAAACGGCATAACCGTAAATTGGTACAACGGCCGCCCAGGGACTGTGAAGGCTGTTTTCTCTCTGGACTTCTTCTCTAATGGAATCTGCCAGAATGCGTTCTTCAGATCGATCGCAGAAATGAAACACGTATCCTGCAGCCTACTTAGCAACCCATCAATATGAGGTAAAGGATACGCATCCTTCACCGTTCGATCATTTACACCTGTTCCGAAATACACCTGCTTCTCAAGAGCAGGTACGATAAAAAATTCCATTATTTTTGTTTCGCCATCCCACAAAACCCTGCTTCTGTCCCGCTCTCTCTGGAACTCGTTTGAAGTACTTAGGAGCTTCGACGCTTGCATGTTAAATGATGTTTACTTTCGCTGAAACAATAAAGACTAATTTCTGGTATCGCTAGGGACCTTGTAGGTCTATGCGTGGCTTCGGCCAGCCAGTCTAACCTAACCTAACCTAACTTAGGTCTAAAATGATTTTTCAAAAATTCAGAAATTCCGCTTATTATTATAATATTCAGATTAAAACTATTTGCCCTATATCCATTGATTTAGGCAATGTGGAGTTATCGTAACTAATATATGGGGAATATATTAGTTTCGTTTGAGTCGTGAGGGATTCAGAGGTCTCAGTAAATTTCTAGCTAGAATGTTTGGGTGAAACATGAGCTTCTGCTTGTACTTCGAGGTAAATTTCGGAATTTCGTCTTTTACTGCAGGTATATTCAGGTCTCTGTGGATATTAGTATTTTTTATATACCAAGGGGCTCTGGCAATCTGTCTCAGGATTTTAGATTGGACTCTCTGGAGTTTTACCACGTTCGAGGGAGAGGCAGTGCCCCAGAGTTCAATTTCATATGTCCATATGGGTTTTATTATACTTCTGTATATTTGGACTTTGTATGTGAGATTTAGCTTTGATGCCCTTGAGATTAGCCAATTTAGTTCCAATTGCTTTAATTTGATCTGGGTGATTTTGGATTCAATATGTTTATGCCATGTGAGTCGGCGATCGAGATGCATTCCAAGATACTTGGTTTCGGAACTTTCAGGGACGACTTGGCCGTTTATCTTCAGAGCAGGACACGTGCCCCTTCTTAGAGTGCAGGTTAAGTGACAGCTTTTGGATTCATTGACCTTGATTTTCCATCGATGTAGCCAATTACTTAGAGTGTCCAAGTGTTTTTGCACGTATAGTGGACACAATTTTATTCATTATCCTTTTTATTAATCTTTTCTTTTCACGTAATTTTCCTATTTTAACAAAATTTATATTTTTACTTTTAACTTCGGACTCGTCTACGAAAATTCTTTTTCTTGCTTCCGCATATTCCACTTTAAGCTGATGCAGACTCTTCACAGGTGCTTTCTTTACCTTGATGGCTGCCTGCCCTTCACTACTTCTTTTTAAAATCGTAATTTGGCCTAATTTGCTGGGTCCTGTTTCTGGTTTCCGATTTAAAACTTCCGGTGGTAAAACACAAAACGACATGTCACTATTGCACATAAAACATTTCAGGTCATGGATAAAGACTTACACATTTTATCAGGACTAATTTCAACAGAATTTTTCTTATAAAAATCTCCTGGCATATCGCACGAAAAACACAACATCACGTGAAATTGAGCTGGACAAAAACCTTGACTACATGAATTTGGAACTGGAGGTACATTATGTACTACACGCGAATGCCCTGAAGAATTATTGGCCATGCTGCCACTGGCATTGGAAAACTGTGATGGCTTGTTACCCACACCACCTTGACCATTACTGGAGCGATAATTATTTCGTCCACCACCGGACTCGATTGCCTCAACCCCAAGTGGCTTTTCCTCACTTCCGTCGTCTTCTTCGAATTTCCCAACGTCTACCTCACTCACATGCTTTGGCTTGGCTTTATTGTCTTTTAACAATTTTTCAGACTTTTTGCACTTTTCACATTGCCTCGAGTTATGTCAACGAGCCTCTGCTCCTCTAACCTCTTTCCTAATCTAAAGGACAAATCGTGAACATCCGCATAGAAATCATCGAAATGTTCATTTGGCAACTGCTTCCGGTCAATCATCTCACGCATTATTTCATGGTCAGCCTCGGAAGACCTAAAATGGCCCACCAAATCTTTTATGAAATCCTCATAGCCATAGCTGACGTCATCGTCATGGTCCTCCACTACCTGCCAGTACCACTTCAGCGCATTACCACTCAATAAGCCATGAAAATCAGTAAATAGCTGATGCCTCGAAGTTCCGTATCTTTCCCTCATTCTTTCTACCCGGAACAAAAAACTTCCTACGGACAAGTCCTTGCCAGAACCGTCAAACTTTACACCCCATTTTCTTACATCCAATCCTATACGACTGTTGAAAAACAAACTGTCTTTTGGACTAGACCCATCTACGCCTTCGCTTTTCTTCGCAGCCGCGCCTTTTTTCGGGACTGCTTCGGTGTTACTTCCGTCTGCCTGAGCTCCCCCATTTCCGGTTCCAGTGGCTTCTTTGTTTGGCGTTGAAGTACCCGCAGGTGGTGGCAAAGTGTCACTAGATTTCATCGACCTGTCCTTCAACTCCTTTACCTCCTTTTTCATTTCCCGCATCTCCTCCATGCAGTTAAGCATCATGTCGAACAGCCTATCCATCTTCTCGGATTGCGCTGCCGCACTCGCCCCACCTGGGGATGTGCCACCTTCTGACCCACCGACTGCCTCGCCTTCCGACATGTTCCAAACCGTCTCACAAAGGGCGTCAAGCTTTATATAAAAACTGCAACCGGTTATATTGTGAGGGCTGTTCTCAACTGCAGGAGGCGATTCCACTGGCGATGAATGCTGTTTACCGGTATCCGTGAGCTCTACCGCTGCAGCACCACCCTCGCCAGTAACTCTTTTGCTGCACTGCGCGTTATCCGGCGAAAGTCTTCTGCTGAATCTACTGGCTTCTGCTCTTCAGATTCCATTCACTTTCAGTCTCGCACAAGTACACTCTATATCCGCAATCACCCTCAGGCCCTCTGGTGCTCCACCAACAAGAAAACTTCGATTTGAACAATTCAAAAAAAACCCAAAAACACAATTAAAAATACCCTGAATTCAACTTTTTCCCTTTTTCAACTTTTTACCGAGCAGAAATATTTCGGTATTCCCGCAACTTCATAAACAAACCGATCGCAA
Source organism: Heteromyza rotundicornis (assembly GCA_951394025.1). Lineage (NCBI taxonomy): Eukaryota > Metazoa > Arthropoda > Insecta > Diptera > Heleomyzidae > Heteromyza > Heteromyza rotundicornis. The sequence goes on along the minus strand of OX596013.1, from coordinate 1,513,888 downwards.
TTCAATAGACTCGGTCGTTCACTAAAGTGTAAAAAAAAACATTTTTAATAAAAAAAAATTAAAAAAATAAAAAAAAACCCCGGCACCTACTTCCGTTAAAATTCAATAAAAGTACTTATATAAAAAAAAAATTAAAAAATAAAATAAGAAAATTTAATACTAAATGATAAAAAGAATTGAAAAATAAAAAAAAAATTATGAAAAGATATAGAAAAAAACCAATATATAACAATAAAAAAATAAAAATAATTTCAAAATAATACGAATATATGTGGTATGTAAATAAAGGAAGCATCAAAAAACCAAGAAAAATATTGAGTATTTTTAAAAAAAAAAAAAAACCAAAAAACATTAAATGAAAATTAAAACAAAACTAGAGAGTGGAATATCTTCGGCTATACCGAAGCTGAAATACCCCCACACAGTAGGACGAATTACCACGAACATAAAATGTGGTCTCAAGACCCTATTTTGAGCCAATTATAGGTGGTTTTGGAGCCCGGACCATGTCCAAAATCCATTTCTAAAAATTTCCAATCAAATCCACCAACAAAAAAAATTGGTCTCAAGACCCCATTTAGACCCTTATATATGTGGCTTCGGAACCTCGGACCATGTCAAAAATACGTTTCTAAACATTTCCAATCGAATACAACAATAAAAAAGACTTGAAAAATGTTTACCTTTTTTTTCGGTGTATGGGAGCCACGCCCAGTTTTTATCCGATTTGGCTGATTCTCGAACTTGATCTCAGTATTCACGAGAAAAACATGTACCCAAAGTTTCAAGTCGATATCTCCAAAACTGCGACCGCTATCGTGCGGACGGACAGACGGACATCGCTAAATCCACTCAGGAGGTGATGCTGATCAAGAATATATATACTTTTCCATACCGGACACGCCTCCTTATGGGCGTTACAAACGTTGTGACAAAGTTAGTATACCCTGCCACAGTGAGTGTGTGGGTATAAAAATAAAATGGTTGGTGAGTAATGGTGTCGTCTCATGGGAAGACCGTGTTGCTCATGTGGCCGTTTGTCCGTCTGTCTAAACATCACAACAGTCCGAACATAAAGTGGTCACAAAAACAATTGAAAGTGGCGTAGCGCAGCACAACAGAAATGCATGCCGAAGCCAAGCAAATCTGGTTGCCGCACCTGGCCACCTTGGATAGATATAAATTAAAACTTTCCCCAAAAATGTTCCTGCGCTTAGCCTCACAGTCCATAGAATTTGGAATACGATTCGGAAACCTGGCAGCTGACGCTTAGAACACCTCTCAAAAGTAAAACATATGTGGGTTTTGTTTAACCATGGGCACACAGAAAAACATTTTTAAAAACAAATTTTATGTGGTACCACAATCTCCCAACTCTCCACACCCCGCCCTACCAACACAAAAACACTGCCACTAATTACATAAAGACTTATCTTTGCTCGTAACGCTGGCAGCATTCGCTGCTGATATAAAAAAACACACTACCGTCCGACACAAAAAGCTTAGATAAGAAAGACTAGAAAAGATGATTTTAAAGAATAAAGGATTGGAAAAATAAAATACAAAGCTATGGTTGTCGTTAGCAATCTTGGCCATTCGTTGGGCGCCATTGTTATGTTCCTAGTTGGGAGTAGATATGGGTTTATGCGTAGAGTACTAGAAATTCTACGAGAGTAGTAGAAATGTCTGTCGGGGAAGCAGATTTGTAGAAAGAATAGTACTTTTGCATTGTATGAAACTCACATAATATTTTGAGGAGTAGATTTCTTACCATAGTAGTAGAAAATATCTTGAGGAAAGTAGAAAAATCTGCTACCGAAGTAGAGGAGTAGAAATTTATAAATCATTGCGAGAGTATTAGATCTACTCCGATAGGACATGTCTTCTTTGTCGCTTCTGATTCTTCGAAACTATGATCAATGCTTAAATTTGTGTTACATACCGCTTTTATCCACTTGGTTGTTCCTTATGTATTTTGATACGCTGAATCCGAAAATAATAAATTTTTCCGACATTTTTCTATCAAGCCGAAATTTTCGGCGGAAATATAGAAATTTCGGACGAAAACGAAATTTGGCCGAAAGCGATATTTTATTTTTCGGCCGAATCCGAAACACGGCCGAAACAGCTTTTTTTGGCCGAAAAGCCGAAAAACCGAAACCGAATTTCGGTCGGTCTCTATTTAAAATGCACTTTAAGTGTTGGCACTAGAAGGAGTTTTTTCTCTCTACATACGCTTTAATTGGCATCGACTTTCGAATGATTTCAATCAAGTTGAAAATCTTAAAAGGAAACCTATTGATAACAAAAAAGCTCCTCCAGTAATTTCCTAATCGTAACTAATGTTGCCAAAGCACCAATTGGTCCCAACCAACATACAACATAATTTCGCATCATGCAACACACCCAACCTTCTCACTGCATTCTCTCTTATTGCGGCCTGCATTCATTCACCTAACATTCACACACCCACACATACTAGCTCTCTTACAATCAAAAACAGACCTGTTAACAGCCCCTCCCAACCTGGGCTACCGAAACTACCACTACATTGACAAAAATCGAAGTAAAACGCACACATTCACAGAAATGAGAAAAATTTTCGAAACAAAACGCACACATTGGCACAAATGAGAGCGGAAAATAAAAAAATATTTGACATTTTTGTCAAATAGAAAATTTGAAAAAAAACACAGACATTTCTTAATTTCAAAACAAATTTGTTTTTGTTGACCTGAACGAAACAATGTTTGTGGCACAGCGTGTAGATGCAGAACTTACAAGCCGTAGGTCCCGTGTTCAAATCTCGTCTGGGCTGAAAAAAGTTTTTTAAATGGAAATTTTTAAATTTCAAATTTAGATTGGTCTTTTGACGACAAGATTTAAAGCAGCGCAGTAGCACAGAGGGTAAAGTGATAAACTCAAGATCCGAAGGTCCGGCGTTCAAATCCAGTTCAGTGTGATAAAGTTTCTGTTTGAAAAGAAGTTAAAGAATGGTAAATAGGTACATAAAGGAACAGTGGTTAATTTTATTTGCAGAATCTTCAATTAAAAAAAATATTTAATAAAAAAAAACATTTTCCGGAACGGGGATTCGATCCCGGTTCCTTCCGTTTATAGGGCCAACTGCCTAAACCCTGAGCTACTGGCAATGAATTGAATGAGCGTCTATTTACCAGTTTTCCCATTTGAATGAGAAACCTTCACACGTACACGTACACATATAGGAGAGAATCGGGCAATTTTTTCACAATGCCCTGTGTTCGTTACCCCAAACATTACGGGTAGTTTTACCCGATAACTACCGGTAATTTGTATGAAGACTACCGGTAGCTGGTTGGCAGGGGCAGTGAAAACCAATATTGAGGCACGCAATTGAGGTTGCAGATAGAAAGATACTAACTCAGGCTCACGTAACAGATTAAACTACAAGGTGTCAATTTCACCGTAGAACACCGCAAAGGGAGCGAAAACGTAGTGGCAGATGCACTCTCGTGTGCATTTACTAAATCTGCGGATGAGGAAATTGCTGCCGTAGAGCTAGAAGTTATCCCCGAAATTGATTTGAATGATGATTCGTTTCGTTCTGAACATGAAAAGTTTCGTGCAGGGACTATGGCCGATTTTCAGGTTGTCGACGATTTCATTTACCACCGTACCGAATTTGCCACTGGCGAGAGTGAGTTGGATGACAATGCGTGGAAATTATATGTACCATTGGAGTTATGCGAAAAAGTTATTCTAGCAGCGCATGACCCACCTACTTCGGCTCATTTCGGTGCAGCCAAAACTATTGAGCGATTGCGTAGGAAGTTCTACTGGCCAGGTATGGTTGTACAGGTCCGTGAATATATAAAAAACTGTGAAATTTGTCAAACATCTAAGACACCTACCCATATTTTACGTCCACCCATGGGGCAGAAGATAGAATCGGTTAGGCCATTTCAGCGACTATATCTGGACCTTATCGGTCCATTTCCTCGTTCAAAAAGTGGAAACATCGGAATCCTCATTATTCTAGACCAATTGATGTTTTTGATGTTTGCGGAGTACCGGAAACCATTGTAACAGACAACGGAAGTCAGTTTAAAAGCCGCGAATTCGAAGCCTTTTTAAAAAAATTTGGAGTTACACATACCTGTACAGCTGTTTACTCACCCCAATCTAATGCTTCCGAACGGGTCAATAGATCGATTAACGCAGCCCTTAGATCTTATATTCGGAAGGACCAGCGAGAATGGGATCGGTATCTCAGCAGCATTAACTGTGCACTCCGCAATAGTATTCATGAGTCAATCTGTTGTCGGAGGGAACGGCGAAATTAAAGCGAGAAGACGAATTTGCGCATATTCGGGAGGAAATTAAGAAACACTTAAACAAGGCATATGCCAAAAATCAGCGAAATTATAACCTTAGATCAAGACAGAGAGAATTCGAAGTAGGTCAAATAGTAACTAAACGCAATTTTACCCAGAGTAACTTGGCAGTACATTTTAATGCCAAGCTAGCTCCTGGCATCAAGGCAATTATAAAAGAAAAAGTGGGAAATTCATACTACCTCTTACAAGACTTAAATGGAAAAACACTCGGCACCTACCATGCCAAAGACTTATGGTAATAATGAAGCAAGTAATAATACCCAGGTATGAAATATAACCTGTTTTGTGAGGGCTACCTATCTTTTAATTTGCTTAAAGGCGTTCGAATAGTTTCGAATTAACGAAACTCTCAACAGCCCCATCTTGCTAGTAATAGCTTTAGTTGAGAAAATTCACCAGAGCATGAGCTGTCAAGTTAGTGTGGAGATTTAACAAGAAGTCAGAAAGAAAATGGGGTAATGTCCGGGGAGAGTGAAGCTCAGAGAGGTCTTTAAGTTTAAACTTAAATCGGCTAATTAATCCGAAGCTATAGAACAAAGATTACATAAAAATAAGGCCAATATTAGTGGTTAAAAGTTCCCCACAATAATATTTCATAAACAAAAAAAAAACAATTAAAGACATTTTTACAAAAAATATATAAAACCGCGTGTTCAAGAAGTTGGTGGGCACTTAGTTGCTCTAACCAATTACTTAAAATCATTCCCGACGGATTGGTGACGCTCCTCCGTTAAAGGAACGAAGAAATGTCGAGGTTGAAATTCCGCAACTCATTTGAGCGGAGGCCCACTCGTGGTTTACTCGACCGAATCAAGCTTCTATCATCTACAGTGCACCCAGAGCCCGAAATCATCTTCTGCAGCCCAGCGAATCGCCAGACAAAACGTTTACCAGCCACCAAACAGTGATTTTTGTTATACGCTTGAACAAAAATAAGTTTTGCCTAAATCCAAATTAAAATTTCTGTTGCTGAAACAGAAAAAAAAAAAAAATTATACAAAAAATACAAAAATCCAATTAGAAATTTCCTACCAATATCTAGAATTAAAATAATTAAAATATCTTCTACCTACACCTATTTAACGGAAAAAGTTAAATAAATTAAAATAAGAAAATTGCTTATTCCTACTTATATATACCGCTAACTAAGTGATCTACTTAAAATTAACTTTTCCTACAATTAAATAATTAAATTAAGTAAAATAAAATTTTCCTACATCTACTAATAATTAAATTAAGTAAAATTAAATTTTCCTACAATAAAATACCTAAAGTGAAATAGCTAAAATAAGTGAAATAAATATAAAATAATAATCATCTAAATAAGTTAAATATATAATTTTTATTGTTTGCACTGATTGTGGGAGGGAGGGTAAGCAGCGAGAAAAAGAAAAAAAAATAAGAAAGCTAAAGTGAGAATTTTTGTTTGGTAAAAGCGATCATACTTAACATTTAATTTTTAGAGAGTAAACTAGCTACGACAACAACGACATCACTTTGCATCTCATCAGGCCTGCTAACATCGAAGGAGAATAGAAAACGTGAGTCGAATATCTCATATTTTCTAATTTGTTGTTTAATATAATCGCACAGTTGGTTTCATTAAGTATGAAAATAGGGGTACTAATAGAACATTTAGCTCTCTTGTTTGTCTAAAGGGATTAGTTGTTTGACTCACTCCAACGAAAATTAAATTCGGAGTGCTTCAACCAACCAAGAGTAAATAGAGTTGCCAACTTCCCACCATTATCAACCCCTCGTAACCAATATTTAAGGTTAATTACTTCAATTTTTTTTTTATGTTCTTTTTGAGTGATAAAGCAAATAAAATAAATATGATTAAAGAAAATTTTAAACTTGTTTGATAAAAAAATTAGATAAAACATTAAACCTAATAAATGGATAGAGAACAAAAAGAATTACTTGAAGAAAAATATACTTCATAATGAACTAAACATTTTTTTTTAAACATTTGTATAGTTTTAAGTCCTAATACTGGTGGACTGCACAAGCGAAGAAACGGCGGAATGGTTGAGGTTGACGGTTCCTAAACTGCCGAGCTGGAAAGGTGTGGAGTTGACGACTTGCAGTGGGGACAACATACCTAATGTACACATGGCAACTGTATACCTTCCAAAAGCGGCAGGTGTGGACACCAACAAACTCTTGGGACTCCTCATCGCTCAGAACGAGGGACTCCAACCTTAGCTCTGGAGAATTTTTAGAAGCAAGGACGAGAATAAGGGGTAACTTATGACGCTTGGCGTTGACGATCGTTCGCTTGAGGCGATAAAGGCGAACAACTGTACTTTCCGGTACAGGTTCGGCCGCATCCCTGTACACCTCCACAAGCCGCGGGATCCTAAACCGAATACGGCGGAAGCCTCATCGGGAACTATACCGGAAGAGGTTGTGGCGGAAATAGAAGCTGCACAGAATGAGCAAGTCGAGGAAGTCAACCTGCTATCTCACTAGGTTGAGGGACTGGATGACCTCGATTTAACCATGTTGACCATGGGGACGCTAGATGAATCTCAGGATGAGAAACTGTCAGAGGAAAGTGATGACACTCTGACAGCGGAAGACCAACTATAATGGTAAGCATGACCAGCACTAAGGTTGCGCAGGTAAATCTGCACCATGCGAAAGCTGCCTCGGCAACGATCGCAAGGGTAATCACCAAGAACAATATTGGAATAGTGCTGGTTCAGGAACCCTGGGTCTTCAGGGGGCAGATACGAGGTCTGTCATGTAAAGACACGCAGGTAATTTGGGACATACGATGCGAAAAACCAAGGGCCTGTGTGTTACTAACTAACGGTTTGAAATATATATGTCTTTCAGAATTTCTTTCGGGAGACCAGGTAGCGGTACAAATCCCAATCAACATCAAAGGGATCATACGCGACGTTGTAGTAGCGACAGGGTATTTCCCAGGAGACGACGTCCATGCACCACCGGACTTAGTCACTAGACTGGTGAGCTACTGTAACGAGAAGAAGTTACCACTTACACTCGGGTGTGACGCCAACGCGCACAACGAGGCGTGGGGCAGCACAGACAACAACCAAAGGGGTGAGTACCTTCTTAAATTTATTCTTAGTAATGAATTGGAAATTTGTAATGTTGGAAATACACCAACTTTTGTAACCAGTGCACGAGAAGAGGTCCTAGACATAACTATAGGAAATACTCTAATGAGGGGACTGGTTCACAATTGGAGGGTTTCTGAAGAGCCGTCGATGTCTGATCATAGGATGCTAAGATTTGACATAGATGGCTCTGCATCAATCAATAAACGTATAAGAAATCCCAAGACAACAAATTGGGATATATATCTAGATCATCTGAGCAATAACACAGTCCACATGGGAGCTGGCAACAATATCAAGAATGAGCTAGAATTAGAAACAGCGGTAGACAACTTTAATAAAGTTATTAATGATGCATATGAGGCAAGCTGTCCAATCAGCAAAATACACTCATCAAAAGACGTACCATGGTGGAACAAAGATCTATCTAAACTGAGAACCAAGGTTCGCAGGTTGTTCAATCGGGCAAAAAGAACAGGAGATTGGTCGAACTATAGGAGTACTCTTACAAACTATAGTAACGAAATCAGAAGAGCAAAGCGTTCGAGTTTCAGAAGTTTCTGTGAAAACATTGAGCATACCACTGAGGCGTCAAGACTCTATAAAGCGGTGGCCAAGAACAAAAGCATATCTTCGGTTAGTCTTAAAAAGGACGATGGAAGATTCACGGAAAATGAGACACTCATTTCCCAGGGTCCTCAGGGACAACAACTGTACACCATATGGAATACACAGGTAGATCAAAGAAAGAGAATTGGAAGGTAGCGAACGGAATATGTACAGAAGCACGCATAAGATGGGCGGTGGGCACCTTCAAACCATTAAAATCTCCTGGTGCAGACAACATTTTTCCAGGACTACTTCAGAAAGGCATAGAGCTTCTCCTATGCCCACTAATGAAAATTGCGAGAGGCAGTATCGCTTTGGGTTACATACCAAAGATGTGGAGGCGAGCAAGAGTGGTATTTATACCGAAGGTAGGGAAGAAGGATCCTCTTCACCCGAAATCCTTCAGACCAATCTGCTTAACTTCCTTTGTACTGAAAACTCTAGAGAAAATTGTAGACAATTATGTGAGAACAACGATTCTAGAAAGCATCCCGCTACATACCAGTCAGCATGCATATAGGGCAGGTAGATCAACGGAAACTGCTCTGTACCAACTGACAAATGTACTAGAAGAAACTTTTGAAACAAAAGAAATAGCTATATGTGCATTTCTCGATATTGAAGGTGCCTTCGACAATACTTCACACGAGGCCATAAAAGATGCTCTCATCCGCAGAGGTGTTAGTAATACTCTAGGAATATGGATGAAAAATATGATGAAAACTAGAACGATAGAGATACCAGCAGGCACTGGGGCCTTAATAGCAACTACAACGAGAGGATGTCCACAAGGGGGAGTGCTATCCCCACTGATGTGGAGCATCGTTGTGGACGAACTACTTGAAGAATTGGCGAGCAATGGATTTACATTTCAGGGCTACGCCGACGATATAGTAATTATTTGTAGGGGCAAATTTGAATATACCCTATGTGAAAGAATTCAGCAAGGGTTGAAGGTGACTAAAAAATGGTGTTCAAAAGTAGGACAGAATGTAAATCCAGCAAAGACTACTATTGTACCATTTACAAGGAAATATAAACTTAAGCACCTGAAACCAATTATGTTAGACGGAACGGAAGTGAAGCTTCAAACAGAGGTAAAATTCCTGGGCATTTACCCTGGATCAGAAACTACTCTGGAAAAAGCATGTTGATAATGTATCAAAGAAAGCCAAGAGGGCACTTATGGTTTGCAGGTCCATCGCAGGGAAAAATTGGGGCTGTACACCAAAAATACTACGATGGATGTATACTGCAATCGTACGACCAATGATCGCATATGGAGCGATAACATGGGTAGGAAGAACAAATCAGCAAACGGTTATCAATGAATTAACCAAATTGCAAAGATTAGCGTGCGTGTGTATAACTGGGGCTATGAGAAGCTGTCCTACAGCATCATTAGAAGTCCTTTTAGAATTAACACCTCTTCACATCTACGTTCAGACGCAGGCGAAGAGGGCTTTACTAAGAATAACTGGAGGAAGAGTCGGGTCAGCTTGTTGCATAAGTCGGAAGATTGATATTCTCACGAAGCAATACCCTGAAATCTCACTACCAAGAGATAACATGATACCGAAGTTCAGCTTCATTAAACGATTTGCAACACAACTTAGCAATAAAAAGGAGTGGGAAGGTGTACATGAAAATTACACAATAAACCAAAGTACGATAACCTGGTATACAGACGGGTCTCTTACGGAAGAAGGTACAGGAGCAGGAGTGTTTGGGCCAAGGATAAAATACTCTGAGCCCATGGGTAAATACACCAGCATATTTCAGGCGGAAATATATGCCATTGATAGGTGCGCTCACTTCAACCTCAAACGGAAATACCGGAACCAAACCATTGCGATCCTATCCGACAGTCAAGCGGCAATCAAAGCACTAAAATCATACCAGGTAAGCTCTAAACTGGTGTGGGAGTGCCTTGATAAACTGAATACGCTTGGCCTGCACAATCGGGTTTGTATCTACTGGGTGCCGGGTCACAGAGGGATAGAAGGTAATGAAATAGCAGACGAACTAGCAAAGAAAGGAGTGGAAACTCCCTTCGTAGGGCCAGAACCATTCTGTGGAATGGGAAAAGGGACCATCTCTATTATATTAAAAGAAGAAGAAGATAAACTACGGAAATTATACTGGGACAATCTACCAGGCCTGAAACAATCAAAAACACTACTAGGGACTTACTACCTAAAGCGACATAAAGAATGTATGAACTTACCAAAAAAGAATATAAGAATAATAACAGGGATTTTGACAGGACACTGTAGGTTAAACTACCACCTATCAAAACTGAGAATAGTATCGGACGACAAATGCAGGTTTTGCACGGAGGACACTGAAACTTCAAAACTTATCTTAGGAGAGTGCCCCGCACTCATGCAAAAACGGAAAAGATACCACCAAATACCAGAACACATATTGAAATCCCTAGAAGTAGGCCCGATACTACAATTTATCAATGGGACAGGACTTATAGAGTTGCTATAAGTCCTTGACGGGGCACAATAGTTCACTATTGGACGCAGTGCATATCCCGTTCAATAATAATAATAATAATAATAGTTTTAAGTTCCTACATTTAATCTCTTACTTATATAAAATTCTTTGTGAGTTTGTAAGTTTGTAGGTTTGTATGTATGTATGTTCCCTTATAACTCAAGAAATCCTTAACCGATTTTAATGAAACACATACCAAAATGTAGGTAATTTCATTGATCTCAGGCTATATGCCATTTCATTAAATTTGGGCGTTCGAGGTGGGCGTGGCAAATATTATTCTAAAATCCTATAATTTATGCAGTGTTTAACCGATTTCGCTGAAATTTTATATGTGGTTTTGGGTAATGAATTGGTAATATGTTGATTCTGAAAATTTGCAGTCCGCCCACAGCCACGCCTTTAAATTTCTAAAGCTCTGTAACTCGGGTCCTTTTCATGGGATTTCGCTGAAATTTTGGATTTGGTGCTGAGAGGTGAAAGGGCAGAGGGATGACTATTGAAATTTAAGATCCGCCCACTGCCACGCCCTAAAATTTTTAAAGCTCTGTAACTCGGGTCCTATTCAAGGGATTTCGCTGAAATTTTGGATTTGGTGCTGGGAGGTGAATGGGCAGAGGGATGACTTGCAAAATCTATTTTTATTTCAGTTGCTTAAATAATACATATAACATTTCTACGTTAACATGAAATAACAAAATTATTGCGAGCGAAGCTGTGGGTATAAGCTAGTGCATAATAAAATACATACATACTTATCACCTATTTTTTTTTTTTTTTTGAAACTTTTCCCTGCTGTAATGCAAGTAAAATCAATAATTCTTCACACCTACCAAATCTAAAGCCAAGATATATTTCTTAATATCGAACCATGTTAATAAAATCATGAAAATGCTAAATAAAATTATATGAATTTTGATCATCCTTAAAATGGAATAAACAAATATTTTTTTTTCGCACACTTAGGGCTTTGTTAAGCAGAAAGTGGGCTAAAAGATCAATTCATCTCCCTTTTAGCAGGTTGGGTAAAGAGTGAAGAGGACATAGCACCATCCCCTTTTCCTTTGTGTCGTGGTCGTTCCTCAAATAGATTTCTAGGCTTTCCGTGGTCCTTTCGGTCATGATATTGTTATTTTTTTTGCAACTCTGTTTCCGACAAATCTCAGTTTATTTATGTAGCACGACGTATAGGTTATTCAAGAGCAACAACCCACTCTTGTGATCCTCAAGTCTTGTCGGTGCGTTACAAGTCGTCCATCTCATCAATCGTCCATCTCATCTGTCGTCCATCTCATCTGTCATCCAGCGTCCGTAGTTCAGTCAAAATGCAGCAAAAGATCATCTAAAGTAAAAAAAGAAAAAAGAAAAATGCAAGTATAAACAAAAACCTATAAAAAGAAATTTTGAAAATATATATATATACCTATTTGATGAGTAAAATTATCCTTTCCTGTCAATGGGAATTGAGAAAAATAAGTCCTGAAAAAGATAGGAAAAAGTATGGAGTAAAAGCAAAATAAAATGTAGTCGGATTGCCGCCGCGAAGGCAGAAAAGAAAGGGGCGTCAAAAAAATATTATAGTTAAAAGGCACACTTGTCGCCACGGTTGGAGTTGGAGGAATGCTCTATTAGTGGGCAGTGGCGTTATTTAGGGGGGGCATAGCACCCAAAGGAAATTGAAATTGAAAGAAAAAGTGAAATATGCACGCAGAGAAAAAATATGGTTGGAGCATGATTGCAGCGATCATATTTACTTGCTACAATAATACTATGATTGTAAAGACCATAGTTGGTTGGGGTAATCATGTAAATTATATTTTAATGATTATAGAGACCATATTATGATTTCAGAGATCATATTATGATTAGATTCCAACCATGCCAAAAACATTCTGGAGGCAATAATGTATATGATTGGATATTTAATATTAATAAGAGTATTCACGATCCGGAGTACTTGTGTAGATTTGTAGTTTTCTGCAAACATAAGCACCAAAATATACAAAACTACACAAGTACAAGACACCGGCTGTAGCCAACTAATTCGACTCGATCAAAACTGGAATAATATTGCCCGCAACTTTGATCACAACTTTTATGACAATTATATATACTAAATACTAAAACAGCTTTTTAAAATAATTCAAAATACCAAATTGTATCAAATTGAGACAAAAGTCACTAGTGAGGCTGTGTCGGCTATTGCGACTACGCTAGAATAGACCTCTTAATCTTACAAAAAAAATGTACATAAATGCTTAAATTCATTTCCAAAAATATTTCATGAAAAATTCATATACACATAAAAATTGCATATGATTAGTATATGTATGCATTTAGAACACAAGAAATGCAAGGCAGTAGTAGCTAAACGTGCTAACGCACTTCGTCAGCAACCCAAGTATCCCAGGTTCAAATCTCGGCACGACCAAACGTAAGTAAGTAAGAAAAATGTATATGAACTATTATTTCTTAAATATAATATAACCAATCAGCTAACATTACATTGAAATATTAATAATATAATTTAAAATAATTAAAAAGTAGATGTTGAAATTTAATTGAAAGTTGACTAAAAATTGGTTAACATGATTGTAACCTAACCATCATTAAAATTTTTTGCTGCAATCATTACATGTTTATTTTCAATCATGTAAATGGTTAGTTGAAATTAGAGCCCGACCGATAATCATTTTTAGGCCGAAGCCGAAGCCGATGCCGAAGGTCAATTGGCAGCCTATTACTTCGGCCGACGCCGAAGCCCTATACCGAAGCCGAAGCCGATACTTATATAAAAACCCTTTAAAAACTTGTTTTTTCGTGTATTTTCATTCAAATTCGAGTATATAAATACACATTGAGTTTTTTAAGGAACTAAAATTTTATTTAAACAAATAATAAAAGTAACCAAAAGAATTCACAAACAAATTTGGACATCCTAGGTCAAAACTAACGGGAGCCTTGAATTATCCCATATATCCCGTGTAAGAAAAATTAGATTTTTTTAAAATCATTTTTAAAAATTTGGAGTAAAGCATAAAATAATGGAAATTTAGTAGAAATGGTAGAGAATTCTTCAAAGAATAAATCCATCTAAGTAGCTGTTTTTTAAGGACTCCCCAAATCCGTCAGGTGATTGGCAAATGATGTTCTAGTTGATGGTAAATACCACCTGTGAAGCTTTGAACTTTAAATGTAAAATTTTACCAAAATCGGTCCCGGATTTGAGCACCAGAACTACTTTTCATATATGTTGGAGCAGCAATTTGGGCTACATTTCTAAAAGGTAGAATCCTTCCGTGAGCCTCCTACCCCTATATTTGAAATTTCATACAGTTTACCAGGACTCCTTTTAACATTGACATCAGGGCGAGTATTAAGCTTACAAATCTATATTTAAAATTCAGTAATCCACCCAGAAAATGTCCAAGGATGTACTTTGTGGCAGCTGTAACCCCGTGCCACGCAATTTGAGGCGAGATTCACTCAATATTCTATTACTAAGTTAAATTTTAATCATATTTTTTGTTTTGTGAGCCTCTTATGTCCCATTGGAAATTCCATCAATTACACAATTTTTAGAAAATCGTATCGTAAAAAATTAATTTTGGTTTTCAGTGTTGCAAAAACAAGAAAAAAAAATTGAAAAGCTTCGGCTAAAACTTCGGCCATTTTTTGGAAAAACCGAAGCGGAAGCCAAATCTGCATTTTTGGCCGATAACGGCCGAAGCCGATGCCAAAGCCGATTAATCGGTCGGGCTCTAGTTGAAATCATGTAAATGTTTAGTATGCAATCATGGCATGGTTGGTGCAATCATTTCGCCAATCATAATATGGTCCCCTTACAATATGATCGGGTCAACCATGTTTTTTCTCTGCGTGTGAGTATATATTTCATTGAATGTTTGTGCTTCGCCCCCCCCCCAAGGAAATTCAAAATGGAAAGAAACTAGAGAGTGGACTATCTTCGGCTATACCGAAGCTGAAATACCCCCACACAGTAGGACGAATTACCACGAACATAAAATGTGGTCTCAAGACCCTATTTTGAGCCAATTATAGGTGGTTTTGGAGCCCGGACCATGTCCAAAATCCATTTCTAAAAATTTCCAATCAAATCCACCCAAAAAAAAAAATTTTTCTCAAGACCCCATTTAGACCCTTATATATGTGGTTCCGGAACCTCGGACCATGTCAAAAATACGTTTCTAAACATTTCCAATCGAATACAGCAATAAAAAAGACTTGAAAAATGTTAACCTTTTTTTTCGGTGTATGGGAGCCACGCCCAGTTTTTATCCGATTTGGCTGATTCTCGAACTTGATCTCAGTATTCACTAGAAAAACATGTACCCAAAGTTTCAAGTCGATATCTCCAAAACTGCGACCGCTATCGTGCGGACGGACAGACGGACAGACGGACATCGCTAAATCGACTCAGGAGGTGATGCTGATCATGAATATATATACTTTTCCATACCGGACACGCCTCCTTATGGGCGTTACAAACGTTGTGACAAAGTTAGTATACCCTGCCACAGTGAGTGTGGGGGTATAAAAATTAAATATGAGTATAGCCCCCAAGGGAATTGAAATTGAAAGGAAAAGTGAAATATGAGTATATATTTTATTGAATGTTTGTGCTTCGCCCCAAGGAAAAGAGATTAATGCGATTCATTTCATCATAAAAGTTTCTGCGTATTGCATATTTTTATATACGGCATTACATGAAAAAACTATCCCATAGTGTGTGTATATTATTTTGCCTGGAATGATAAATAAATTCAATTGAACGCATTTATACCATATTTTCAACTTACATTGGCCATTTATATTCACTTTTTTGGGTTTTAACGAAATGAAAACATTTTTCAAAGCAAACTGTAAAAAATTAAAAGCTGAAACTTTATGTTTGGCATTTGTATAAATTTCTACAATAGTTTACACATCGAAATCGTTGCATATTTTTATTCAGTTCATGTATATTATTTTCTATACAAATTTTGACAGTTCTGGCTTAAAAATGTTCAGTTTTGCAGTTTACACTGAATATCTATCGTTATATGAAAACCAATATTTAAGAATTTATTAGTATACACAGCGTTCATATCATTGTACTCTCTTTGAAATCGCAAAAAGGTGTTGCAAGACGAAAGACGAACGTCCAATAGAAATGCTGAAGCAACTGGAATTAAAACCTACCGCGTATTCTGACGTATCTAATATATTTACAATTGTTGTAACCTTACAAATTACAACGGCATCAAATTAGCGTTTTTTCTGTATTAAAGAGAATAAAAACTTATTTATGTCATTTAATTTTAACTAGTAAATTTGCCCACACTAATTTGAAAAAATTAAATGTTTATTAAATATATTTTAGATGCAAAAATATTTTCTATGTTTTTAAAATTTAAATGTAATTTTTTTTTTATAAAAATTTGTGAAATATGTAATTTTTTATTAAATTTTGTAAAGAATAGAAAGAAATTTTGTTTGCTGATGTAATTGTTTAAAGCTGAACTGTTACATTAAAAAAGAATTAAAAAAGAAAGATTAAAAAAAGAATATCAAGCAATGGATGAAAAAAAAAAAGACCGGTGACGGGCTTGAACCCAAGACTGTCGCAGACAAAGCTGAAGCTCTACCCAGCTACAAAATAATTTCAGCTAATGGCGGTTAGGTAGACCAAGCCGTATGGTGAACTCCATAATTTTTATTAAATTTTGTAAAGAATAGAAAGAAATTTTGTTTGATGATGTAATTGTGTAAAGTTGAACTGTTACATTAAAAAAGAATTAAAAAAGAAAGATTAAAAAAGAAAAAAGAATATCAAGCAAAGGATTAAAAAAACTTAGACAAGGAATGTGCCAAAAATCAGCGAAATTATAACCTTAGATCAAGACAGAGAGAATTCGAAGTAGGTCAAATAGTAACTAAACGCAATTTTACTCAGAGTAACTTGGCAGCACATTTTAATGCCAAGCCAGCTCCTGGCATCAAGGCAATTATAAAAGAAAAAGTGGGAAATTCGTACTACCTCTTACAAGACTTAAATGGAAAAACACTCTGCACCTACCATGCCAAAGACTTATGGTAATAATGAAGCAAGTATTAATACCCAGGTATGAAATATAACCTGTTTTGTGAGGGCTACCTATCTTTTAATTTGCTTAAAGGCGTTCGAATAGTTTCGAATTAACGAAACTCTCAACAGCCCCATCTTGCTAGTAATAGCTTTAGTTGAGAAAATTCACCAGAGCATGAGCTGTCAAGTTAGTGTAGAGATTTAACAAGAAGTCAGAAAGAAAATGGGGTAATGTCCGGGGAGAGTGAAGCTGAGAGAGGTCTTTCCGATATCAGCATGCCTCGAGATAAGTCAAGCAGCCAAAAAAATTAGACAAAAGTTTAAACTTAAATCGGCTAATTAATCCGAAGCTATAGAACAAAGTTTACATAAAAATAAGGCCAATATTAGTGGTTAAAAGTTCCCCACAATAATATTTCATAAACAAAAAAAAAACAATTAAAGACATTTTTACAAAATATATATAAAACCGCGTGTTCAAGAACTTGGTGGGCACTTAGTTGCTCTAACCAATTACTTAAAATCATTCCCGACGGATTGGTGACGCTCCTCCGTTAAAGGAACGAAGAAATTTCGAGGTTGAAATTCCGCAACTCATTTGAGCGGAGGCCCACTCGTGGTTTACTCGACCGAATCAAGCTTCTATCATCTACAGTGCACCCAGAGCCCGAAATCATCTTCTGCAGCCCAGCGAATCGCCAGACAAAACGTTTACCAGCCACCAAACAGTGATTTTTGTTATACGCTTGAACAAAAATAAGTTTTGCCTAAATCCAAATTAAAATTTCTGTTGCTAAAACATAAAAAAAAAAAACTATACAAAAAATACAAAAATCCAATTAGAAATTTCCTACCAATATCTAGAATTAAAATAAATAAAATATCTTCTACCTACACCTATTTAACGGAAAAAGTTAAATAAATTAAAATAAGAAAATTGCTTATTCCTACTTATATATACCGCTAACTGTGATCTACTTAAAATTAACTTTTCCTACAATTAAATAATTAAATTAAGTAAAATAAAATTTTCATACATCTACTAATAATTGAATTAAGTAAAATTAAATTTTCCTACAATAAAATACCTAAAGTGAAATAGCTAAAATAAGTGAAATAAATATAAAATAATAATCATCTAAATAAGTTAAATATATAATTTTTATTGTTTGCACTGTTTGTGGGAGGGAGGGAAAAAGAAAAAAAACTAGAGAGTGGACTATCTTCGGCTATACCGAAGCTGAAATACCCCCACACAGTAGGAAGAAGTACCTTGAACATAAAAAATTGTGGTCTCAAGACCCTATTTTGAGCCAATTATAGGTGGTTTTGGAGCCCGGACCATGTCCAAAATCCATTTCTAAAAATTTCCAATTAAATCCACAAAAAAAAAAAAAAATTGGTCTCAAGACCCCATTTAGACCCTTATATATGTGGCTGCGGAACCTCGGACCATGTCAAAAATACGTTTCCAAACATTTCCAATCGAATACAACAATAACAAATGTTTACCTTTTTTTTCGGTGTATGGGAGCCACGCCCAGTTTTTGTCCGATTTGGCTGATTCTCGAACTTGATCTCAGTATTCACGAGAAAAACATGTAAAAAAAGTTTCAAGTCGATATCTCCAAAACTGCGACCGCTATCGTGCGGACGGACAGACGGACAGACGGACAGACGGACAGACGGACAGACGGACAGACGGACAGACGG
Source organism: Heteromyza rotundicornis (assembly GCA_951394025.1). Lineage (NCBI taxonomy): Eukaryota > Metazoa > Arthropoda > Insecta > Diptera > Heleomyzidae > Heteromyza > Heteromyza rotundicornis. Next base: position 1,495,502 of record OX596013.1, on the reverse strand, counting down.
ACAGACGGACAGACGGACAGACGGACAGACGGACAGACGGACGGACAGACAGACGGACACCGCTAAATCGACTCAGGAGGTGATACTGATCAAGAATATATATACTTTTCCATACCGGACACGCCTCCTTATGGGCGTTACAAACGTTGTGACAAAGTTAGTATACCCTGCCACAGTGAGTGTGGGGGTATAATAAGAAAGCTAAAGTGAGAATTTTTGTTTGGTAAAAGCGATCATACTTAACATTTAATTTTTAGAGAGTAAACTAGCTACGACAACAACGACATCACTTTGCATCTCATCAGGCCTGCTAACATCGAAGGAGAATAGAAAACGTGAGTCGAATATCTCATATTTTCTAATTTGTTGTTTAATATAATCGCACAGTTGGTTTCATTAAGTATGAAAATAGAGGTACTAATAGAACATTTAGCTCTCTTGTTTGTCTAAAGGGATTAGTTGTTTGACTCACTCCAACGAAAATTAAATTCGGAGTGCTTCAACCAACCAAGAGTAAATAGAGTTGCCAACTTCCCACCATTATCAACCCCTCGTAACCAATATTTAAGGTTAATTACTTAAATTTTTTTTCTTTTTGAGTGATAAAGCAAATAAAATAAATATGATTAAAGAAAATTTTAAACTTGTTTGATAAAAAAATTAGATAAAACATTAAACCTAATAAATGGATAGAAAACAAAAAGAATTACTTGAAGAAAAATATACTTCATAATGAACTAAACATTTTTTTTTAAACATTTGTATAGTTTTAAGTTCCTACATTTAATCTCTTACTTATATAAAATTCTTTGTGAGTTTGCAGGTTTGTAGGTTTGTGTGTATGTTCAATTATAACTCAAGAAATACTTAACCGATTTTAATGAAACACATACCAAAATGTAGGTAATTTCATTGATCTCATCATAGGCTATAATTAAATTTGGGCGTTCGAGGTGGGCGTGGCAAATATTATTCTAAAATCCTATAATTTATGCAGTGTTTAACCGATTTCGCTGAAATTTTATATGTGGTTTTGGGTAATGACTTGGTAATATGTTGATTCTGAAAATTTGCAGTCCGCCCACAGCCACGCCTTTAAATTTCTAAAGCTCTGTAACTCGGGTCCTATTTAAGGGATTTCGCTGAAATTTTGGATTTGGTGCTGAGAGGTGAAAGGGCAGAGGGATGACTATTGAAATTTAAGATCCGCCAACTGCCACGCCCTAAAATTTTTAAAGCTCTGTAACTCGGGTCCTATTCAAGGGATTTCGCTGAAATTTTGGATTTGGTGCTGGGAGGTGAAAATCTATTTTTATTTCAGTTGCTTAAATAATACATATAACATTTCTACGTTAACATGAAATAACAAAATTATTGCGAGCGAAGCTGTGGGTATAAGCTAGTGCATAATAAAATACATACATACTTATCACCTATTTTTATACCCCCACACTCACTGTGGCAGGGTATACTAACTTTGTCACAACGTTTGTAACGCCCATAAGGAGGCGTGTCCGGTATGGAAAAGTATATATATTCTTGATCAGTATCACCTCCTGAGTCGATTTAGCGATGTCCGTCTGTCTGTCCGTCCGTCTGTCCGTCTGTCCGTCTGTCCGTCCGCACGATAGCGGTCGCAGTTTTGGAGATATCGACTTGAAACTTTTTTTACATGTTTTTCTCGTGAATACTGAGATCAAGTTCGAGAATCAGCCAAATCGGACAAAGACTGTGGCTCCCATACACCGAAAAAAAGGTAAAAATTTTTCAAGTCTTTTTTATTGTTGTATTCCATTGGAAATGTTTAGAAACGTATTTTTGACATGGTCCGAGGTTCCGAAGCCACATATATAAGGGTCTAAATGGGGTCCTGAGACCAATTTTTTTTTTTTTTCGGATTTGATTGGAAATTTTTAGAAATGGATTTTGGACATGGTTTGGGCTCCAAAACCTATAATTGGCTCAAAATAGGGTCTTGAGACCACATTTTTTTATGTTCCAGGTACTTCTTTCTACTGTGTGGGGGTATTTCAACTTCGGTATAGTCGAAGATAGTCCACTCTCTAGTTTTTTTTTTTTTTGAAACTTTTCCCTGTTGTAATGCAAGTAAAATCAATAATTCTTCACACCTACCAAATCTAAAGCCAAGTTATATTTCTTAATATCGAACCATGTTAATAAAATCATGAAAATGCTAAATAAAATTATATGAATTTTGATCATCCTTAAAATGGAATAAACAAATATTTTTTATACCCCCACACTCACTGTGGCAGGGTATACTAACTTTGTCACAACGTTTGTAACCCCCATAAGGAGGCGTGTCCGGTATGGAAAAGTATATATATTCTTGATCAGCATCACCTCCTGAGTCGATTTAGCGATGTCCGTCTGTCTGTGCGTCTGTCCGTCTGACCGTCTGTCCGTCTGTCCGTCCGCACGATAGCGGTCGCAGTTTTGGAGATATCGACTTGAAACTTTGGGTACATGTTTTTCTCGTGAATACTGAGATCAAGTTCGAGAATCAGCCAAATCGGATAAAAACTGGGCGTGGCTCCCATACACCGAAAAAAAAGGTAAACATTTTTCAAGTCTTTTTTATTGCTGTATTCGATTGGAAATGTTTAGAAACGTATTTTTGACATGGTCCGAGGTTCCGGAACCACATATATAAGGGTCTAAATGGGGTCTTGAGACCAATTTTTTTTTTTTTGGTGGATTTGATTGTAAATTTTTAGAAATGGATTTTGGACATGGTCCGGGCTCCAAAACCACCTATAATTGGCTCAAAATAGGGTCTTGAGACCACATTTTATGTTCGTGGTAATTCGTCCTACTGTGTGGGGGTATTTCAGCTTCGGTATAGCCGAAGATAGTCTACTCTCTGGTTTTTCGCACACTTAGGGCTTTGTTAAGCAGAAAGTGGGCTAAAAGATCAATTCATCTCCCTTTTAGCAGGTTGGGCGGGTAAAGAGTGAGGAGGACATAGCACCATCCCCTTTTCCTTTGTGTCGTGGTCGTTCCTCAAATAGATTTCTAGGCTTTCCGTGGTCCTTTCGGTCATGATATTGTTATTTTTTTTGCAACTCTGTTTCCGACAAATCTCAGTTTATTTATGTAGCACGACGTATAGGTTATTCAAGAGCAACAACCCACCCCATTTTCCCTGAGCATGGCTGATTATATAAAAAGCAGAGTAAGCTCTTGTGATCCTCAAGTCTTGTCGGTGCGTTACAAGTCGTCCATCTCATCAATCGTCCATCTCATCAGTCGTCCATCTCATCTGTTATCCAGCGTCCGTAGTTCAGTCAAAATGCAGCAAAAGATCATCTAAAGTAAAAAAAGAAAAAGGAAAAATGCAAGTATAAACAAAAACCTATAAAAAGAAATTTTGAAAATATATATATATACCTATTTGATGAGTAAACTTATACCTTTCCTGTCAATGGGAATTGAAAAAAAAAAGTCCTGAAAAAGATAGGAAAAAGTATGGAGTAAAAGCAAAATAAAATGTAGTCGGATTGCCGCCGCGAAGGCAGAAAAGAAAGGGGCGTCAAAAAAATATTATAGATAAAAGGCACACTTGTCGCCACGGTTGGAGTTGGAGGAATGCTCTATTAGTGGGCAGTGGCGTTATTTAGGGTGGGCATAGCCCCCAAAGGAAATTGAAATTGAAAGAAAAAGTGAAATATGAGTATATATTTCATTGAATGTTTGTGCTTCGCCCCCCCCCCCCCAAGAAAATTCAAAATGGAAAGAAAAAATTAAATATGAGTATAGCCCCCAAGGGAATTGAAATTGAAAGGAAAAGTGAAATATGAGTATATATTTTATTGAATGTTTGTGCTTCGCCCCAAGGAAAAGAGATTAATGCGATTCATTTAATCATAAAAGTTTCTGCGTATTGCATATTTTTATATACGGCATTACATGAAGAAACTATCCCATAGTGTGTGTATATTATTTTGCCTGGAATGATAAATAAATTCAACTGAACGCATTAATACCATATTTTCAACTTACATTGGCCATTTATATTAACTTTTTTGGGTTTTAACGAAATGAAAACATTTTTCAAAGCAAACTGTAAAAAATTAAAAGCTGAAACTTTATGTTTGGCATTTGTATAAATTTCTACAATAGTTTACACATCGAAATCGTTGCATATTTTTATTCAGTTCTTGTATATTATTTTCTATACAAATTTTGACAGTTCTGGCTTAAAAATGTTCAGTTTTGCAGTTTACACTGAATATCTATCGTTATATGAAAACCAATATTTAAGAATTTGTTAATATACACAGCGTTCATATCATTGTACTCTCTTTGAAATCGCAAAAAGGTGTTGCAAGACGAAAGACGAACGTCCAATAGAAATGCTGAAGCAACTGGAATTAAAACCAACCGCGTATTCTGACGTATCTAATATATTTACAATTGTTGTAACCTTACAAATTACAACGGCATCAAATTAGCGTTTTTTCTGTATTAAAGAGAATAAAAACTTATTTATGTCATTTAATTTTAACTAGTAAATTTGCCCACACTAATTTGAAAAAATTAAATGTTTATTAAATATATTTTAGATGCAAAAATATTTTCTATGTTTTTAAAATTTAAATGTAATTTTTTTTTTATAAAAATTTGTGAAATATGTAATTTTTTATTAAATTTTGTAAAGAATAGAAAGAAATTTTGTTTGCTGATGTAATTGTTTAAAGCTGAACTGTTACATTAAAAAAGAATTAAAAAAGAAAGATTAAAAAAAGAATATCAAGCAATGGATGAAAAAAAAAAAAAAAGACCGGTGACGGGCTTGTACCCAAGACTGTCGCAGACAAAGCGGAAGCTCTACCCAGCTACAAAATAATTTCAGCTAATGGCGGTTAGGTAGACCAAGCCGTATGGTGAACTCCATAATTTTTATATGCATATAAAAAATCATTTGTGAAATATGTGAACTTTTATTAAATTTTGTAAAGAATAGAAAGAAATTTTGTTTGATGATGTAATTGTGTAAAGTTGAACTGTTACATTAAAAAAGAATTAAAAAAGAAAGATTAAAAAAGAAAAAAGAATATCAAGCAAAGGATTAAAAAAACTTAGACAAGGAATGTGCCAAAAATCAGCGAAATTATAACCTTAGATCAAGACAGAGAGAATTCGAAGTAGGTCAAATAGTAACTAAACGCAATTTTACTCAGAGTAACTTGGCAGCACATTTTAATGCCAAGCCAGCTCCTGGCATCAAGGCAATTATAAAAGAAAAAGTGGGAAATTCGTACTACCTCTTACAAGACTTAAATGGAAAAACACTCTGCACCTACCATGCCAAAGACTTATGGTAATAATGAAGCAAGTATTAATACCCAGGTATGAAATATAACCTGTTTTGTGAGGGCTACCTATCTTTTAATTTGCTTAAAGGCGTTCGAATAGTTTCGAATTAACGAAACTCTCAACAGCCCCATCTTGCTAGTAATAGCTTTAGTTGAGAAAATTCACCAGAGCATGAGCTGTCAAGTTAGTGTAGAGATTTAACAAGAAGTCAGAAAGAAAATGGGGTAATGTCCGGGAGAGTGAAGCTGAGAGAGGTCTTTCCGATATCAGCATGCCTCGAGATAAGTCAAGCAGCCAAAAAAATTAGACAAAAGTTTAAACTTAAATCGGCTAATTAATCCGAAGCTATAGAACAAAGTTTACATAAAAATAAGGCCAATATTAGTGGTTAAAAGTTCCCCACAATAATATTTCATACACAAAAAAAAAACAATTAAAGACATTTTTACAAAATATATATAAAACCGCGTGTTCAAGAAGTTTGGTGGGCACTTAGTTGCTCTAACCAATTACTTAAAATCATTCCCGACGGATTGGTGACGCTCCTCCGTTAAAGGAACGAAGAAATTTCGAGGTTGAAATTCCGCAACTCATTTGAGCGGAGGCCCACTCGTGGTTTACTCGACCAAATCAAGCTTCTATCATCTACAGTGCACCCAGAGCCCGAAATCATCTTCTGCAGTCCAGCGAATCGCCAGACAAAACGTTTACCAGCCACCAAACAGTGATTTTTGTTATACGCTTGAACAAAAATAAGTTTTGCCTAAATCCAAATTAAAATTTCTGTGGCTAAAACAGAAAAAAAAAAAAAAATTATACAAAAAATACAAAAATTCAATTAGAAATTTCCTACCAATATCTAGAATTAAAATAATTAAAATATTTTCTACCTACACCTATTTAACGGAAAAAGTTAAATAAATTAAAATAAGAAAATTGCTTATTCCTACTTATATATACCGCTAACTAAGTGATCTACTTAAAATTAACTTTTCCTACAATTAAATAATTAAATTAAGTAAAATAAAATTTTCCTACATCTACTAATAATTAAATTAAGTAAAATTAAATTTTCCTACAATAAAATACCTAAAGTGAAATAGCTAAAATAAGTGAAATAAATATAAAATAATAAATCTAAATAAGTTAAATATATAATTTTTGTTGTTTGCACTGCCACTGCCTATTATTGCATATAATTGAGTGTAATTGTGGGAGGGAGGGTAAGCAGCGAGAAAAAGAAAAAAATAAGAAAGCTAAAGTGAGAATTTTTGTTTGGTAAAAGCGATCATACTTAACATTTAATTTTTAGAGAGTAAACTAGCTACGACAACAACGACATTACTTTGCATCTCATCAGGCCTGCTAACATCGAAGGAGAATAGAAAACGTGAGAAACGTGAAAATATCTCATATTTTCTAATTTGTTGTTTAATATAATCGCACAGTTGGTTTCATTAAGTATGAAAATAGGGGTACTAAGCAAAGCTGGGCATAGTTAATCGAAAATTTAACTTCGTTAATCTGGAAATAGTTAATCAAAAATTTAACTTCGTTAAATTAAAAAGTTAATTGCGTTGAAAAGTTAACTTCGTTAAAAGTTAAATTAAATAGTTAAATTCTCTATAGAAAAATTTTTTTTTCCAAAGAACGCATAAAAAACATTTTAACTATATACAATAGAATGCCTGCACTCACAGACCGATTTCGATCGATTTCAGAGGGCTGCAAATATGCAAATTTAACTTAAAAAATGAAAACTTTGTAAAAATTTTACAAAACGAATTTGCTGACGCTCTTTTTTTTGAGTTCCAAGTTGATTGGAAAATGTAGGCGGCGGCTAAACAGTTTCGCGCCGACCATAATCGGCTTCAATCGGCGTGCGAACAAATCGATGTCAATATCGGTTGAGCCGACACAATCGACTCAATATTTCGACGCCGACCAAGCCGATACATTTGACGGCGGGCTAGGCACGCCGTCTCGACTTGGAACTCTAAATTTTTGTCAACAACACGAAAGAGTTCTGTGTTTACAATTTTTCAACAGTGTGGCTGGTAGATTTTTAAAAATAGTATAAATTCTTAATTTTTATTTTTTTTTTTACATTTAATAATAAAAAAATTTTGTTTGTTTCAAAGTTAACTAATGCTAGTTAATCGAAGAAATTTAACTTAACTAAATGAAAAAGTTAATGGTTTTCGAAATTAACTGAAACGTTAAAAGTTAATCAAAAATTTAACTTCGTTAATTAACTATTAACGAATTAACTAGTTAATGCCCAGCTTTGGTACTAAGAGAACATTTAGCTCTCTTATTTGTCTAAAGGGATTAGTTGTTTGACTCACTCAAACGAAAATTAAATTCGGAGTGCTTCAACCAACCAAGAGTAAATAGAGTTGCCAACTTCCCACCATTATCAACCCCTCGTAACCAATATTTAAGGTTAATTACTTAGATTTTTTGTTTATGTTCTTTTTGAGTGACGGCGTGCAAATAAAAAAAATATGATTAAAGCTAATTTTACACTTGTTTGATAAACAAATTAGATAAAACATTAAACCTAATAAATGGATAGAGAACAAAAAGAATTACTTGAAGAAAAATATACTTCATAATGAACTAAACATTTTTTTTAAACATTTGTGTAGTTTTAAGTTCCTACATTTAATCTCTTACTTATATAAAATTCTTTGTGAGTTTGTAGGTTTGTAGGTTTGTGTGTATGTTCAATTATAACTCAAGAAATACTTAACCGATTTTAATGAAACACATACCAAAATGTAGGTAATTTCATTGATCTCATCATAGGCTATAAATGCCATTAAATTTGGGCGTTCAAGGTGGGTGTGGCAAATATTATTCTAAAATCCTATAATTTATGCAGTGTTTAACTGATTTCGCTGAAATTTTATTTGTGGTTTTGGGTAATGAATTGGTAATATGTTGATTCTGAAAATTTGCAGTCCGCCCACTGCCACGCCTTTAAATTTCTAAAGCTCTGTAACTCGGGTCCTATTCATGGGATTTCGCTGAAATTTTGGATTTGGTGCTGGGAGGTGAATGGGCAGAGGGATGACTATTGAAATTTAAGATCCGCCCACTGCCACGCCCTAAAATTTTTAAAGTTCTGTAACTCGGGTCCTATTCAAGGGATTTCGCTGAAATTTTGGATTTGGTGCTGGGAGGTGAATGGGCAGAGGGATGACTTGCAAAATCTATTTTTATTTCAGTTGCTTAAATAATACATAAACCAAAATTATTGCGAGCGAAGCTGTGGGTATAAGCTACTGCATAATAAAATACATACATACTTATCAGCTATTTTTTTTTTTTTTTGAAACTTTTCCCTGTTGTAATGCAAGTAAAATGAATAATTCTTCACACCTACCAATTCTAAAGTCAAGTAATATTTCTTAATATCGAACCATGTTAATAAAATCATGAAAATGCTAAATAAAATTATATGAATTTTGATCATCCTTAAAATGGAATAAACAAATATTTTTTTTTCGCACACTTAGGGCTTTGTTAAGCAGAAAGTGGGCTAAAAGATCAATTCATCTCCCTTTTAGCAGGTTGGGCGGGTAAAGAGTGAGCAGGGCATAGCACCATCCCCTTTTCCTTTGTGTCGTGGTCGTTCCTCAAATAGATTTCTAGGCTTTCCGTGGTCCTTTCGGTCATGATATTGTTATTTTTTTTGCAACTCTGTTTCCGACAAATCTCTGTTTATTTATGTAGCACGACGTATACGTCGTGCTACACCCCACCACATTTTCCCTGAGCATGGCTGATTATATAAAAAGCAGAGTAAGCTCTTGTGATCCTCAAGTCTTGTCGGTGCGTTACAAGTCGTCCATCTCATCAATCGTCCATCTCATCAGTCGTCCATCTCATCTGTCATCCAGCGTCCGTAGTTCAGTCAAAATGCAGCAAAAAATCATCTAAAGTAAAAAAAGAAAAAAGAAGAATGCAAGTATAAACAAAAACCTATAAAAAGAAATTTTGAAAATATATGTATATACCTATTTGATGAGTATAATTATCCCTTTGTGTACCTTTCCTGTCAATGGGAATTGAAAAAAATAAGTCCTGAAAAAGATAGGAAAAAGTATGGAGTAAAAGCAAAATAAAATGTAGTCGGATTGCCGCCGCGAAGGCAGAAAAGAAAGGGGTGTAAAAAAAATATTAAAGTTAAAAGGCACATTTGTCGCCACGGTTGGAGTTGGAGGAATGCTCTATTAGTGGGCAGTGGCGTTATTTAGGGGAAGCATAGCCCCCAAAGGAAATTGAAATTGAAAGAAAAAGTGAAATATGAGTATATATTTCATTGAATGTTTGTGCTTAAAAATGTTCAGTTTTGCAGTTTACACTGAATATCTATCGTTATATGAAAACCAATATTTAAGAATTTGTTAATATACACAGCGTTCATATCATTGTACTCTCTTTGAAATCGCAAAAAGGTGTTGCAAGACGAAAGACGAACGTCCAATAGAAATGCTGAAGCAACTGGAATTAAAACCAACCGCGTATTCTGACGTATCTAATATATTTACAATTGTTGTAACCTTACAAATTACAACGGCATCAAATTAGCGTTTTTTCTGTATTAAAGAGAATAAAAACTTATTTATGTCATTTAATTTTAACTAGTAAATTTGCCATGCACGGGAAAAAAACACACTAATTTGAAAAAATTAAATGTTTACTAAATATATTTTAGATGCAAAAATATTTTCTATGTTTTTATACCCCCACACTCACTGTGGCAGGGTATACTAACTTTGTCACAACGTTTGTAACGCCCATAAGGAGGCGTGTCCGGTATGGAAAAGTATATATATTCTTGATCAGTATCACCTCCTGAGCCGATTTAGCGATGTCCGTCTGTCTGTCCGTCCGTCTGTCCGTCTGTCCGTCTGTCCGTCTGTCCGTCCGCACGATAGCGGTCGCAGTTTTGGAGATATCGACTTGAAACTTTTTTTACACGTTTTTCTCGTGAATTCTGAGATCAAGTTCGAGAATCAGCCAAATCGGATAAAAACTGGGCGTGGCTCCCATACACCGAAAAAAAAGGTAAAAATTTTTCAAGTCTTTTTTATTGTTGTATTCCATTGGAAATGTTTAGAAACGTATTTTTAACATGGTCCGAGGTTCCGAAGTCACATATATAAGGGTCTAAATGGGGTCCTGAGACCAATTTTTTTTTTTTTCGGATTTGATTGGAAATTTTTAGAAATGGATTTTGAACATGGTTTGGGCTCCAAAACCACCTATAAATGGCTCAAAATAGGGTCTTGAGACCACATTTTTTTATGTTCGAGGTACTTCTTTCTACTGTGTGGGGGTATTTCACCTTCGGTATAGCCGAAGATAGTCCACTCTCTAGTTAAAATTTAAATGTAATTTTTTTTTTATAGAAATTTGTGAAGTATGTAATTATACCCCCACACTCACTGTGGCAGGGTATACTCACTTTGTCACAACGTTTGTAACGCCCATAAGGAGGCTTGTCCGGTATGGAAAAGTATATATATTCTTGATCAGTATCACCTCCTGAGTCGATTTCGCGATGTCCGTCTGTCTGTCCGTCTGTCCGTCTGTCCGTCTGTCCGTCTGTCCGTCTGTCCGTCTGTCCGTCTGTCCGTCCGCACGATAGCGGTCGCAGTTTTGGAGATATCGACTTGAAACTTTGGGTACATGTTTTTCTCGTGAATACTGAGATCAAGTTCGAGAATCAGCCAAATCGGACAAAAACTGGGCGTGGCTCCCATACACCGAAAAAAAAGGTAAACATTTTTTATTATTGTATTCGATTGGAAATGTTTAGAAACGTATTTTTGACATGGTCCGAGGTTCCGAAGCCACATATATAAGGGTCTAAATGGGGTCTTGAGACCAATTTTTTTTTTTTTTGTGGATTTAATTGGAAATTTTTAGAAATGGATTTTGGACATGGTCCGGGCTCCAAAACCACCTATAATTGGCTCAAAATAGGGTCTTGAGACCACATTTTTATATGTTCGAGGTACTTCTTCCTACTGTGTGGGGGTATTTCAACTTCGGTATAGCCGAAGATAGTCCACTCTCTAGTTTTTTATTAAATTTTGTAAAGAATAGAAAGAAATTTTGTTTGCTGATGTAATTGTTTAAAGCTGAACTGTTACATTAAAAAAGAATTAAAAAAGAAAGATTAAAAAAAGAATATCAAGCAATGGATGAAAAAAAAAAAAAAGACCGGTGGCGGGCTTGAACCCAAGACTGTCGCAGACAAAGCGGAAGCTCTACCCAGCTACAAAATAATTTCAGCTAATGGCGGTTAGGTAGACCAAGCCGTATGGTGAACTCCATAATTTTTATATGCATATAAAAAATCATTTGTGAAATATGTGAACTTTTATTAAATTTTGTAAAGAATAGAAAGAAATTTTGTTTGATGATGTAATTGTGTAAAGTTGAACTGTTACATTAAAAAAGAATTAAAAAAGAAAGATTAAAAAAAAAAAAAGAATATCAAGCAATGGATTAAAAAAAAAATACGACAGGTGGCGGGCTTGAACCCAAGACTGTCGCAGTCATAGGCCGAAGCTCTAACCAACAGACCACAGCCAGCTATAAAAGGAAATAATACTGCCAAAAGGCTAGCGTAGCCACCTAACAATGTTTTCACCTGTTACGGCTAAACATTATTTCCGATTGTCGATTATTTTTATTGAAAAGCGATTTAGTCATGGGATTTTTTATTTATTATGTATTTTGACGTACTAAAACCGAACCTGAATCTTTTTTTGTAGCAAAAATCTGCTTTCCGAGATACAAATTTGTTTAAGTTTTGATTTTCCCTTTTACAATTTCTTGAGTGACTTCTAAGAAAGGTGTTCATTTTGTAGTATTTTTTTTCGGGAATTTTAATTTATAAATGATTCACATTTTTATGAAATTCTCACCTCAAACAAATATTTATACCCCCACACTCACTGTGGCAGGGTATACTAACTTTGTCACAACGTTTGTAACGCCCATAAGGAGGCGTGTCCGGTATGGAAAAGTATATATATTCTTGATCAGTATCACCTCCTGAGTCGATTTAGCGATGTCCGTCTGTCTGTCCGTCCGTCTGTCCGTCTGTCCGTCTGTCCGTCTGTCCGTCCGCACGATAGCGGTCGCAGTTTTGGAGATATCGACTTGAAACTTTTTTTACATGTTTTTCTAGTGAATACTGAGATCAAGTTCGAGAATCAGCCAAATCGGACAAAAACTGGGCGTGGCTCCCATACACCGAAAAAAAAGGTAAAAATTTTTTATTATTGTATTCGATTGGAAATGTTTAGAAACGTATTTTTGACATGGTCCGAGGTTCCGCAGCCACATATATAAGGGTCTAAATGGGGTCTTGAGACCAATTTTTTTTTTTTTTTTGTGGATTTAATTGGAAATTTTTAGAAATGGATTTTGGACATGGTCCGGGCTCCAAAACCACCTATAATTGGCTCAAAATAGGGTCTTGAGACCACAATTTTTTATGTTCAAGGTACTTCTTCCTACTGTGTGGGGGTATTTCAGCTTCGGTATAGCCGAAGATAGTCCACTCTCTAGTTTTTATTAATGTTGCAAATATGAAATGTAATGTAATAGGAAAGTGTAATATGAAAATCTAATACACCACCGTAATAGGTGAAAATAGTGTTAGGTGGCAACGGTAGTCTTGTGGCAGTGTTATTTTCTTAAAGGTGGCAGCTTTAGGTCGAAGCAATTTTTGTTTATATGTGAAATGATTTTTAGTGTGTGTATATACATGAAAGCGTTTTGCATACAGCTTGCCGATGTTAATCGATATTAGGTAAAGGTATTGTATGAGCATTAGTGGCTCTGGTGAGAAGGAGCTGAGTTCGCTACTTCATCTTACTTACAATCGCTGCGTTGTGGGTTCGATACCTCACCAGGGCGGCTAACATTTATAAGAAACAAGTGAGTAAGTTTCAGTCGGGCAAGCCGACTTATATATACCCTACACCTACTGGGCCATATTTTATCCGCCATTTTGAATTTTTAAAATGCGACAACAAATTCGAAATCAGCTACCCCGAAAACCCCACTATACAAAATTGCATACTGTTTTGATGAAATCTTAAAATTTCGGTAAAAACACAATTTTAACTTATATGGGAGGTGGTATGGCAGTCGACCGATTCCGCCCATTTTCAATACCAACTCCTTCTAGGGCATAAAAAGGATAAATTCAAAATTTGGGATCCCTAGATTTCTTCTAGCTCCTGCAATCGTGTGTACAAGAAAAGAGGACGGACAGACAGGGAGGTAGGCGTGGCAGTCGACCGATTCCGCCCATTTTCAATACCAACTCCTTCTAGGGCATAAGAAGAATAAATACAAAATTTGTCATCCCTAGCTTTATTCTAGCTCCTGCAATCGTGTTTACAAGAAAAGAGGATGGACAGACGGACAGACGGATAGACGGATAGACGGATAGACGGATAGACGGATAGACGGATAGACGGATAGACGGATAGACGGATAGACGGACAGACGGATAGGGCTAAATCCACTCAGGAGGTGACGCTGATCAATAATATATATACTTTTCCATACCGGACACTTCTCCTTCTTGGTGTTACAAACATCAGACCAAAGTGAATATACCCATACCTCATGAGGTGTAGGGTATAAAAATATATGTGTGAATATATTTGTAAGTGGCTCTGGTTCCTTCTCACGAACGCAGCGTCGTGTGGACAAACCACCATAAAAAGGGCTAACATTTAAAAAAAAATAAGGTTAACAACTTACAAAAATTTTTTAAGTGAAGTTGTAAATTTTGAATCTGTTAGTGTTAGAGACAGACAGACAGACAGAAAGAAAGACAGACCTGGACAAATATATATATTAATGACAACAGAATTCAATAAAATTAGAAGATGATGTGAATGATTTTGCAAAACTTCAAAAAATACGCTTCCCATTGGAATAACCTAAACATAAACGTATCGCTATACATATCGCTATGAATGCCACTAGGATCTTCAGATATTTATCTACATGCAGCCAAAAGACGGAATTCATATCTTTAATTTTTTATGTATTTTAAACTTTTTGAAATACATTTTAAGAGCTAAAATTCATATAAAATATTGCAATTTTAAATTTTAAATCGTATTTTCCTAACAATTTGATTTTTTGAGTTGTACCTTTATTGCAGGGAATGAGCGATATGTATTTACCTATGTACGTAAAAAGTAAAATTGTTGAATTGACGCTACTGTTAGTGGGAGGGCTGCCATGGTGCACTTCATCCTGCACCCCGAGCTTGAGAAGGCCTGGCCAGGGAATTATAATACGTTTAGATGAATACGTTCAGTTGAATACCATTTGTCTTGCCGTGCGGTCGTGTTTTTCAACTTCTCTCTCGCTGTCAATATCTTTAGATATTTATATATATTTTGCGACTGAATGTCGGTTTTCTACAATGGAAGATTTTTTTGGAATGTGCAATAAGTCTTTTGCCAGAGGTGATAGATTTGTAGTGCCTTGCAGTGGTCTCTGCAAGCGTGTTTATCATCGTGCTGGCTGCGAGGGCCAAGTCTCGGAATATGATGTTAAACTTCTTAAAGCCAACAGGAATCTGGGATATTTCTGCAATGAGTGTATTAAAATGGCCCCAAAATTTGCTAAAACCGTACATGATGTCATTGAATCGCAAAGAGCTGGTTTGGATAAGATGATCAGCTTTTTTGACGCAAAATACAATCTCTTAAACGATCAATTTGCTACTCTGAAGTGTTTCTTTGAAGTGGAATTGAGTAATCGGACGGACTTGGATAAACGGATTTCTTCTGATATCACTAAAATCTTGTTGACACTCTTTCTTGGGCGCAGAGTGTGAATGACGCGTCTCCTGCAATTTCTCCAACTTAAGCTGCGAGTCGTCTTGTTATTGATAATGCTTCTGCCGGTCCTGTTATTTCGCCTGTTCGTTCTACGCGTCTTCGTTACAAAAAACTCTCTGCCACGCTGATGGTACTGGCTCTCACTTGTTGTTGTCACTGAAACGTCAGTTCAATCGGTTGTGCGAATAAAAAATCTGCTCTCATAAAATCCATTTTTTATATCGGAAGTTCTACTTTAAAACCATTGAAACAGCCCCGAGGCTCCGTGCGATAGTACAGTGACGCGTTTGCATAGGGCTCGCGATCACTTGCTTGGACACTTTTGTGAAATTTAAAAACAAAACGAAAATTTTTGCCAAATAAAATCACAATTCGAATTTGCTTCATCAACAAAAACTTTATCCCGCGCAACATATCTGCTAAAACATTACACATTCTTTATAAACAAAATATAATCAGCTGATCCACTGACAGCAAAGTCAACACAGCGTTGACGTTAAAATTTCCCTCGGAAAAAAATATCCCAAAAAACATCTGTTTGCAGCCATCAGCGAGTACACAAACCGCATCGCGCCATCTATGCGTCGATTTTCTAATTAGGGTGACCAGAACCTTAAAAACGCGAAATTAGTACCAGTGTGACCGCTCGTCATGCAACGTACCCCTCCGTCATCAGTAGACAGTGGACGAAATGGTACAGCTCATCAGCAGCTGCAACTACAACAACAACTTTTGCAACCCCTGCAGCAAAAGCTTCCACAGCAAGACGGTGCGCAGCAACAGCTTCCGCAACAACAACAACAACCTATTCAAATTCCCTCGCCAGATATACAGTGGAGTTCCCATAGCGATACTGCACACGCAAACACAGGTAACTCTGTATCGTCAATTTCTTTGGTCGATACCCCTAGCAAATATATTGAAATCCCCGTAGGCCTTACCCCCATTCCTGACTCAAGTGAGACGAATAGCGGATTTTCAGAAATCGCTAATAGCATAACAAAGGTCGCTACTCGCTCCATTATTACAGGTCAAAAGAGCAAAATGCCGACAGTGCAGACAGGAATCAACATTTACTTCGCAAAGCGAGTACTATCGTCCCCCACAAATGGGAATAGGCATTCCGCAAAAATTCAAAAGACGAATCCCGTTAAAACATCTCTCGAGCTTGGGCAAAATCGATATGCGATTATTGCTGAAGAAAATGATTCGGATCCCAAGCCGAAATCGCAAAAACCCCCACCTATCTACCTGCGTGAGCGAAACTCTAATTCGCTCATCAAAGATATAACTCAAAATATTGGTCCTAATAATTTCCACGTGATTTCTATTCTCAGGGGACAAGTACACGAAACAAAAATCCAAATTTACAGCGAATCCAATAATAGAAAAATTGTCAATCTCTTTGATAAACTCAAAAAGAGCTACTACACCTACCAGCTCAAAAGTTCCAAAGGCCTCTCAGTCGTACTGAAAGGTATCGAGCCTTTCGTAGAATGCGACGAAATCAAAACTGCACTAAGCGATGAAGGCTTCCAAATAAAATCCGTATTCAATATCCAGAATCAAAAAAAAATCCCACAACCCCTTTTTCGTGTGGAACTAGAGTTCGACTCAAAATTGCTCAAAAAAGGTGAACCCCACCCGATATACTCGCTCAGATATCTGCTACATCGCAAAATCACAATTGAAGTGCCTCACAAGCGCAGTGGACCGATTCAGTGTCATAACTGCCAAAAATACGGCCACACAAAGTCTTACTGCACTCTTCCCAGCGTGTACGTAATTTGTGGAGACCTGCACGAAACAGGTTCGTGCACAAAAACAAAAGAGGATTCCACTATTAAAAAATGTAGTAATTGCGGTGGCAATCACACTGCTAACTATAGAGGCTGTGCAGTCTATCCAAGCTTCATAAAAAAGACGGAAAATGTTACGCAAAAACATGAAACATGGAAATCCTTCGCAAACCCACTTACAAAACAAGGCGTTTCCTACGCCAGTGCCTTAAAAAGCGGTCACTCTGCCACTGTGCACCCGCAACCCGCTCCTCCTAGTAGTAGCCTTGAACAAACTCTACAAATATTCATGCAAAATATGTCTCAATTTATGTCTGGTATGCAAAATATGATGCAAGAAATGATAAAGAATCAAAGTCTTTTACTACAACATCTCATGTCTAAGCCATGAATGGTTTAAAAATATCATTCTGGAATGCAAACGGCCTGTGTCATCACAAACTAGAACTTCTCGAGTTCTTGAAAGAGTCCAGCATAGACGTTATGCTAATTTCTGAAATACACTTCACTGAAAAACACTTTTTCAATTTACCAGGATACAGACTCTATGACACAAAGCATCCAAGCGGAAACGCTAGAGGTGGAACCGCCATTCTCATTAAAAGTCGTATAAAACATTACGCTCTCCAGAATTATTGCACAGAATATATCCAAGCGACAAGTATTTCTCTCGATGAATACTTAAAAGGCCTAACATTAACAGCTATATACTGCCCTCCCAGACACAAAATATCTGAGCCAGACTTTTTTCCATTCTCTTGGACAAAAGTATCTCGTTGCCGGCGATTTCAACGCCAAACATACATATTGGGGTTCTCGCCTTATATCGCCAAAGGGCAGGCTCCTGTTGAACACTGTCAACAGACTCGGTCTTGACGTGATCTCTTCTGGCACGCCAACTTACTGGCCAACTGACAGTCGCAAAACCCCCGATGTCATTGACTTTGCAGTCTTCAAAACTGTAAAAAGGAGCCAATTGTTTATTGAATCCTCTCTAGATCTCTCATCAGATCATACGCCTACTATTATCACAATAAAGTATGCGCCAAGTTCTGAGGCCAATCCACCAGATAAACTGACCAGCAAACTCACAAACTGGCTCAAATATCGAAAGTATATAAGCTCCCACATTATCCCTAATGTGTCACTAAAAACGAAAGTTGAAATACACACAGCTGTTAGTAATTTCACACTCTTGCTTTCCCAAGCAGCTGCAGCGGCCACTCCCGCCCAAATCCCAAAAAGCTCAACTCGCAGCTATGCAAAGTGTACTCCAAAGGACATAGAGCAGTTAATAAAAAATAAAAGGAAAATACGTCGCGATTGGCAAAACAACAGATCCCCAAATCTGAAAAAACAGCTTAATGATGTCTCTCGAATTCTAAAAAAGCAGCTTGAGAGGAAATCCGAAATAGAATTCCAGATATTTGTTGAACATCTCGCACCCACAAAATCAACAAACTACTCGCTCTGGCGAGCTGCAAAAAATATGAAAAAACCAATACTGACAGAACCCCCTCTAAGGCTGCCAAATGGAAACTGGGCCAGAAGCGATGCAGAAAAGGGTGCAGCTTTTGCCAACCACCTAAAAACCGTGTTCACCCCGAACACAACAGCTGGTGATATCCCAATACCAACATTAATCCCACATAATACCTCTTGTACAATCGCGATTAAAAAAAACGAACTTATGGAGGCAATAAACAAAAGCTTGGACCCGAAAAAAGCACCAGGACCGGACTTGATAACGCCAACAATGATAAAAGAACTGCCAACAGTTGCAATAACCCACTTATTGCACATATTTAACGCGATTCTCAGAACATGTCACTACCCAGATGATTGGAAACTATCTCAAGTTACAATGATTCCCAAACCTGGAAAAGATCCCAGTAATGTGACGTCATACCGGCCTATAAGTTTGCTCTCTGTAATATCGAAACTCTTCGAAAAACTTTTAATAAAATTGATTCTACCGAAAATTCTAGAAAAACAAGTGATTCCCGATCACCAGTTTGGCTTCCGCGAAAAGCATGGCACTATTGAGCAAGTGCACCGCATTGTTGACTCAATAAAAGGCACTTTCGAAAATAAACAGTATTGTTCCGCTGTTTTCCTCGATATCACCCAGGCCTTCGATAAAGTCTGCCACGAAGGACTTATTTACAAACTACAGCATATTCTTCGCTAATATGCACTGTCTACTCAAAAACTACCTCACGAATAGAAAATTTGTAGTAAAATACAAAAGCTTTGTCTCCTGAAAATACGAAATACTGGCCGGAGTACCACAAGGCAGTGTCCTCGCGCCCCTGCTATATATTCTCTATACTGCAGATATGCCCAAAAGTGATAGAACTCTCATATCGACTTTTGCTGATGACACTGCTATCATGTGCTCTCACTCAAACCCAGACATGGCATCTCTATACGTGCAAAAACACTTGGACACTCTAAGTAATTGGCTACATCGATGGAAAAGCAAGGTCAATGAATCCAAAAGCTGTCACTTAACCTTCACTCTAAGAAGGGGCACGTGTCCTGCTCTGAAGATAAACGGCCAAGTCGTCCCTGAAAGTTCCGAAACCAAGTATCTTGGAATGCATCTCGATCGCCGACTCACATGGCATAAACATATTGAATCCAAAATCACTCAGATCAAATTAAAGCAATTGAAACTAAATTGGCTAATCTCAAGGGCATCAAAGCTAAATCTCACATACAAAGTCCAAATATACAAAAGTATAATAAAACCCATATGGACATATGGAATTGAACTCTGGGGCACTGCCTCTCCCTCGAACGTGGAAAAACTCCAGAGAGTCCAATCTAAAATCCTAAGACAAATTGTCAGAGCCCCTTGGTATATAAAAAATACTAACATCCACAGAGACCTGAATATACCTGCAGTAAAAGACGAAATTCCGAAATTTACCTCGAAGTACAAGCTGAATCCCTCACGTCTCAAACGAAACTAATATATTCCCCATATATTAGTTACGATAACTCTACATTGCCTAAATCAATGGATATAGGGCAAATAGTTGTAATCTGAATATTATAAAAATAAGCTGAATTTCTGAATTTTTGAAAAATCATTGTTAGACCTAAGTTATTCTTAGGTGATTCAATTGAATAAAATTACTATTAAAAAAAAAAAAAAAAAAAACTTGTTGTTGCTAAATGTTCCCGCAAATATCTTCGCCTGCTCATCCTACTGTTAGCCGCTCTCCGTCTGCTGCTTCTACTGCCAATCGTGTTGCGGCACCTGGTGTCGCTGTTGGTAGCTCTCTCGCTGTCACCGTTGATGACGGTACTTGCTCTTTACCACCGTCATTTGCTGCTGCCGTTAATCGCTCACGTGGTACTAACCCTGATTCTACTTCTGATGCGCTCTTTCTTGCTGGGAATTCTCCTAGGAATCTTAATTCTGAGTGGACGTCGGTTAAAAAAAATAAAAATAATAACTACCGTATAAATCTAAAAGTTGTTGTTGGCTCCAATGTGAACTCTGATTTTGGCGTCGCTGTTCGTATGAAGTGGGTGCATTTGTAGTCATTCTTGCCTACTGTTCCTGCTGAAAATGTCATTGACTATGTCGTGAAGTATGCTGGTATTGAGAAGAGCCTACTCACATGCTTCAGTTTAGTTAAAAATGGTACGCAGCTGGAATACCTGAAGAGGGTTAATTTCAAATTGGGGATTTCGGATTACAAGTGTGCCCCTTTGTTTTTTTTTTCAAAAAACGTTGATCCCGCTGGAAAAAAGCTAAGTAATTCTTCGTCTACGCTAAGCGACAATAAGCTAAAAATTTATTTGCAAAATATATCTGGTATCAGGACGAAATCCCACTCGATCTACGCTTTGAGTTCGCATTCTGACTATGATGTCATCGTTTTTATTGAAACTTGGCTAATTGTCAATTTCTTTGATGAAGAATTTTTTGATCCAAATCTTTTTAACGTTTTCCGCAAAGATAGAGATGCTGGCAAGACTGGGCTCTCTAGGGGTGGCGGTGTTTTGATTGCCGTTAAACGTAATCTTCGCGCTTCCCTGTTCATCTTGGATAATTCTGACTCCCTTTTGGATCAGATCTGGGTTGCTGTCGACGGTACTGGTGGATCTCTTTATATTTGTGCTTCATATATTCCGCCGAATAGTAATGAAAGTCTGTATGAAGCGCATGTAGATAATATTTTAGCCTTAGCTTTAAATAAATTAGGTGATAATCATCTTTGTGTTCTAGGTGATTTTAATTTGTGCAATATTTCTTGGTCTCATTTCGATAATGGTAGTGGTCTCATTGCCTCAAATGCTTCAAGTTCTTTTGAAATTAATTTGATTGATAGTTTTTTAAGTATAGATTTAGTACAAGTTAATGGATTTGTTAACAAACTGAATAGAATCCTCGATCTAGTCTTTATTGGAAATAACCTAAACTTTAATTTTTATAATTGATGTTGTCCCTACATAATGTGCCTTTGTTACTTGCTCTTAACTTTTATGATTTTCCTGTTTTGAATGTAAATAACCATAAATCTTGCCTTAATTTTAAACTCTGTGATTATGTTAATTTGAATAGCTTACTTCTCTTTTTTGATTGGCAGTCTGTGTTTTATGGACTTGATGTTTCCAATTGTTATGATATCTTTAAGACTAATGTATTTGATATTTGTTTAAGTAATGTTCCATGTATTTCTAAGAAGGCTTATTAATTCCCTTGGTACACCAAACAGCTAAAAAAGCTTAAGAACTTGAGAAATAAGTTTCTTAAGAAGTTCAAATCCACTCTTAATCCTAATTTCAAAGCCTGGCACTTGCATTATTCGAAGGAGTTCACTTGCCTTGATATGTTTTTATACAGGAATTATATTCTAAAATATAAAGCAGAATTAAAATCTAACCCGAAAGCTTTCTGGCGATTTATTAAATCGAAAAAATCCTGCTCAAACATCCCCTCAGGAGTTTTTCTAGGTGATAAATCTGCTAATTCCGCAGCTGATGCATCTAACTTTTTTGCTGATTTTTTCTGCTCTAACTTCGTCTCAGATTCTGACTCCGACCCTGATGTCTTATTCAACTTAGGACATTCTTTGGATTTTGGTGGATTAGTTTTAACTGATGATGATGATGTGCGTAGGGGGATTCTAAATCTCAAATCCTCTTTCCAAATGGATGTTGATGGTCTGTCTGCCTTTGTTCTTAAAAATTGTCCTTCTCTTGTCCGTCAGCTTAAAATCATTTTTAATAAATCTCTATCCTCGGGTGTCTTTATTGATGCATGGAAAGTTGCTTCTATTACCCCTATCTTCAAAAGTGGGAATAGAAATAATGTCGCCAATTATAGACCCATTTCAAAACTTTCAACTGTGTCTAAGCTTTTTGAGAGTATTATAAAAGTGAAGTTATATTTTGCCGTTAAGAGTTATATCTGACCTAATTAACATCGTTTCGTCCAAGGTCGTTCTACAGTGTCTAATCTCTCTATTTTTTCTGATGACTGGATTTCTGCGTTTCACGATGGTCTCCAAGTGGATACGATTTACACGGATTTTTCTAAAGCTTTTGACCAGGTTTCGCATAAGATTTTACTTGCAAAATTGGCCAGTTTTGGGTTCCATTCTGTCTTTTTGAATTGGATTGGATCCTATCTTCGTAATCGCCAGTGTGTTGTTGTTGTTGACGATGCCTCCTCTCAGCCTTTTATAGGCTCTTCTGGCGTTCCACAAGGAAGTATCTTGGGGCCATTACTTTTCATCCTTTTCATTAATGACATTAGTTCTTGTTTTTTAACTTCAAAATTCCTTTTATATGCGGATGACCTAAAAATCTATTCTGTCATTAGAGATACTTCTGATTGCTCCAATCTGTGTGAACTTGATAAAGTTCATAGTTGGTGTTGTAAAAATCGTTTATCGTTAAATATTATTAAATGTTTCCATGTGTCGTTCTCTAAGTTTCGTAATGTGATTCGTACTCCTTACAAAATTTCTAGTTCAATTTTAAAGACTGTTGATCAAATTAAAGACTTGGGTGTAATTTTCGATTCCAAGTTTACTTTTGTCAATCACCTAAATTGTACTATCTCTAAATCTTACGCTATGTTGGCTTTCGTTCGTCGCTTAAACTACTGTTCACGTCTTTTGTCCGGTCCAAATAAGAATATGCTGTTTTTATTTGGAGACCGAATATGTTTGTCACATTAATCGCCTAGAACGCCTTCAAAAAGTTTTTACTCGGTTTGCGCTTAGTTCTTTAACATTTAAGGACCCTATTCCATCTTATAATGCTCGTTGCCAGCTTATTAATTTAAAATCTCTACAATTTAGAAGATCATTCCTGTCTTTGTCATTCATTTCCGATATTTTTCGTGGTGATATTGATTGTCCTGCTCTTCTAGAGCGGATTAGTTTCAATATCCCTACTCGAAATCTTAAAAATCCAAAACCAATCATGTCCGAACACAACCTGACCAACTTTATTAATTTTGATACAAATCTAAAGGGGCCAACAGCCACAATAAAACACTAAAAACCACTCGCTGGTAGAAAACACCACCATAGAAAAATACTCCCTTTGACAAATTGTTCCTCAGCCAAGATCCAACGCTGATTCCACCCCCGCCACCAAACACAATTCGAAAATCACACCACTCAAGGAAATTTAAATTTTAAATCAAAACAAAGAAAATTACAATTTTAAAATTATTTTTGAAAACACAGCTAAAACTTTTTGCACTCTCCTATTCCTGTCCAAAAAAGAACTATAAGAATCAGAATATGTAAGCGCCTAAGGCGCTCACTTTCCATTTTCGGCTATCCCCCCACACATAAGCGCGACCTAACGCAGAAGCCAGTATTCGCGGTTGGGGCTTTACCCACACCTATATGTGAAAAATCTCTTCGGATTTTTCTAGAGTGTGTTTGGTAAATTTACATAAGTCCCCCCGCACCCACCAAAATTAATATACAACTTTGGCGGCACTCATGAGTGCATAGGCGAAAGCATCAATGTTCTCAAATTCCTCTCCCTCAAACAGGTTCAAAGAGTACAAAAAGCTTTAGTCTAAATGATATTATTTATGTTATTTCTTCGTAATGGCAACGCTGGAACCCCATTGGAATGTGGCCGCTCATTAAGCAAACTCAACGAAAGCAAAAGAAAAGAGGAGAAAGACAACTTGACAGCATAAATGCAGTTGTCAATTCCCCCCGTGCCGGCTGCATTCCACCCGCGAGTGCCGAATTTGTTTTGCTTTCAAATTAAGAAAACAAATAATAAAAAAAATAGTAACAATTAATAAAATTGTTCAGTGCGTTCGTTCGGTTAGTGCGTGTGTGATTTCCTCCGATCTTATTCGCCCGTAGCCCCGAACAAAAGGGAAACATAAAAACGAAAACAAACAATAAAAACAACAACAATCGTGTCGCGATTTTATACCGCGACAACCCCACCTACACCTCCGCGAAAGTTGCTTGGTCTCCTGAGACCAGCCAACTTTCGAATCTAACCGGAGAAAATCACCCTGAGTCGATGTGCGGCCTAAGGTCCTGCACATGCCATGTCCCCTTTTCTCGTCCGTCTTCGTCTTCCAAAACATATGTCCACGGAGACACCCTCTTTTTAACCCTAAACGGTCCAACAAATTTCGTAGCTAACTTCGCTGCAAAATAGTTTGCAGCATCGGACAAAACAAAATTACTTATCCATACTAACTCGTGTGGTAAATACTGTACATCTCTACGTCAGAGATTGTATGTTTTCGCTGTCTTGGCACTTGCCATTTCTAACTTTTTCCGTATGTCTTCCCTCAAGTCTGCCATTTTCTTGGCCCGGTCCTCACTACTACTGTCCAGTTGGTCTATAATCCCTATCACCCCTGACCGCCATATTCCGGCCAAAATTCAAGAAATATGGAGACGCCCCCAACAACTCATGCTGCGCTGTTCGAATGCAGCACGCCACCTTTGAGAGCTGAGTATCCCACGTCCTGTGGTTCTCCGACACGTACGCCCTCAAAGTGGTCTTAATAATTTGGTTAATCCGCTCGGCCGGATTAGCCTGCGGATGATAGTATGCAGTGTACCGCATCTGCACACCATACGAAGCGCATAAACTCTGCAGCTCCTTGCTACGAAACTGTGGTCCATTGTCGCATACCATGGACTTCGGAACTCCAAAGAGCAGGGTAACAAAATCCCCGACTAGACTTCACCAAGGTTCTAACTTCTTTGTCCTCTGTACCATACAACCAGCTGGCTTATTGTTGTCTGGTTTCACCCTCTGGCAAACCTGACAACCTTTAATATATCTAGCTATCTCTGCCTTCATTTTTGGCCAATAATATTTCTCAACTACCCTTGCGTATGTTTTCCTAACGCCCATGTGCCCCGATAATGGATGATTTTGATTTATTGATTTATTACGGCTCTTTGAGCCTAGTTCAATACACTTAAAAGATATTTAACAATTTAATGTATGGGTGACTTAAGAATTTAGGAAAACAATGTTTAAATAATAATAATTGAAACATGTACCACAAACAATAAACCACACCATTTATCTTATCTCCAACGTCCTGGTATAATCATTTAATTTTCTTTTGAATAAGTTAGTTTCAAGGTTTTTTATATTATCAGGTAATTCGTTGTAGCATTTTAACCCTTTGTAAAAAAGACTGTTTTGTTCAGACTCTGTTTTATAATTAGGTAATTTAAAATAGTTTTTCTGCCTTGTATTTCTGTCATAGACCTCATAGTTAAATATAATATTTGTTCTTAAATAATCAGGCAAATATCCGTTCATTATATTGTATATAAATTTCATGGTGTGAAAAAATATTTGTTGCTTAACACTTAGCCAATTTAATTTTAGTAGCATTTATTTTATTGGAGTATCATAACGTTTATTTAACATGAAGCGCATAGCTTTGTTTTGCATTTTTTGCAGCTTTTCAATTTGAGAGTCTTTCATTATAAAGAAAATGGTAGGACAATAGATAAAGTGCGGCTCAACAATTGATCTGTATACTTTTACTTTAAAACATTTACTTAACTTGTTACACGTTCTTTTAAAAAAATATTTTTTTTTCGCTATTTTGCTTATAGTATAATCAATATGATCGTCAAATTTCAATTTGCAGTCTATTTGAATACCTAAATACTTTATCTTCTGTACATTTTCAATTTCCTTGTTATTTATTTTAATACTTTCAATATATTCAATGTTCTTTCTTGTTATAATCATAAATTTAGTTTTTTCAATATTAATTTTTAATTTGTTAGCACACAGCCAATCATAGAGAGCATCTAAGTCAAGTTGTAGTTTTTCTCTCATTTCATTTTCTTTTTTACCACTTATCGAAATGAATGCATCGTCAGCAAATAGTTTAATTGCACTGTATTTTAAAATTGAGTTAATATCATTAATATATATGTTGAACAAAATTGGAGCAAGAACTGAACCTTGCGGCAAGCCAATCTTCACATCCAATTCTTCGGATACTTCTAAGCCAATAATTGTACGTTGTTTACGATTTGTTAAAAAACTGTCAAACCAATCTAGTTCTACATTTTTTATACCAATGGATGATAATTTTTCTAGTAAAATCTTTTGATCAATTGTCTCAAAAGCTCTTTTTAAATCAACGAAAACGGCAATTGTCGAATTTTTATTATTCAGTTCTTCTTTCCATTCAGCTAAAACCATATTCAATGCGGTTTCGCAAGAATGCTTATTCCTAAATCCTGACTGTTGAGGTATAATTCTAAATATTGCACTAATTGGAGTTTTATCACAGTTTCCAAAATTTTTTCATAACAGGGCAATGTATTTATGGGTCGCAGCTCTTCTGCTTTTATTGTGTTTTTCACTTTTTCAATTGGAACTATCACTGAAGTTTTCCACATACTGGGAACTATACCACTACTTAAACTTTCATTTACTATTTGAGCATAAAAATAACCTAAATATTGCACAGAATCCTTAACAACACCTTCAGATAATAATTTTTTTCCCCCCCTTTTGGTTTTGAACTTACTTGGTTAAATTTAAAATGAGTATTTGTTTGACTAGATATATTAATTTCCCTATCAACTAATTCTATATTACGGCTAATATCTACAATGCTATCTACAAAATATTTATTTAAATTGTTTGCCATTTCAGTTTCATTTTCAAAAATTTTACCGTTAATCACAATCTTTTTAATAGATGCATTTTCTTTTACCATACATATTGCTTGTTTCAAATACTTCCACATTAATTTACTATCGTGACTATTAGTATTTATAGTATATTCGATATGTTTGACTTTTTTAGTTTTCACTAGTATTCTTCCCAGTCTCCCGAAATTTGGGCCAGTTTATACAAATCGAATTTATGTTTGTTCAGATTGGCCAGCTCATTATCATACCATTTGTTCATAATTTTTAGTTGAACTTCTTTTTCATAAGTCAACTTTCGCATAACATTTAAAACACAGCTATTAATCAAGCACACCTTGCTCTCCAAATCAATTGCTTGAAAATTGGTGAAATCGCATAGGCGCAATTGATTAATAAGAGCTTCATTATTGTAATACTCCCAAGATATTATTTTCATTTCATTCATTAAATTGAATCGTTTCATGATCGGATATTTGATGTTCTTCTAATTTTTCACACACTATATCATTAGTATTAGTAAAAAGCAAATCAATTTTTGTTTTTGATGTATCTGTTGTACGTGTATCAAAGTCAATTTTTTGATACATCGAATGTGATTTAAACAGTTCAATTAACTGTGTGCTATAAGTAGAAATATTATTTAAATTGATATTAAAGTCACCTACAATAATGTTACTCTCTGACAGTTCACAAGTATTACCTAAAACGTTAGATAAAAAATTAATAAAACTAGCATCACTTGTGCTAGGTGAGTGATAAACCACTCCAATTTGCCACTTAGGGTTAAAATGCTTCAATTTGATAAAAATACACCATAGGTTTTTATCGATTGATTTATTATATTTAATACTATATTCAATAGAATTATGTATATAAATTAAGACACCACCAGTATGCCGACTATGTGAGTCACATCGCACTAAATAATAAGTTTGTATGTTCAACTCTTGATTTGTTATTTCAATTGTGGTACATGTTTCAGAACACAATATTAAAGCTGGATTTTTAATTTCAATCAATTTTTCTAACTCATTTTTGTTACATAAAATACTATTAATATTAAGGCATAAACAATTTAAATCAGTGTTTGTTGGTTGCTACTTGCGAGTCTTAGTTTTACTTCCAATGTATCTTTTGTATGCTGGACAATCTCTGCTAAAAGCGAAGTGATGTACATCAACATCTAGAAGATTTTTTTGTACTAACTCACTACAATTGACACAATTATAAACATTGGATCTACAGTCTTTTACATCGTGGTTTCCTCCACATTTACTACAAGCTCTTTTGTTAACACATTCACCCGCCATGTGATTGTATCCCAAACATTTGAAACATCTCAATACCCTTACATACTCAAAAGCAATGCACGAGTCATATTCTATGTTAATTCTCTTTTGTTTTAAAATGGTTTCATATGTTTCTACATCAGTTTCAATAATAGCATTATAACTTTCTTCTCTTTTGTTCAAATTTTCATAAATTTTTACAATCTTAAACTCTTTACCCTCACATATAACATTTTGTTTTGTCATACATTCCACTAAGCGCTCACTGCTTAGCCTCTCTGATAATCCAACAACTTTAAAATTTCTTTTCATCTCCTTCTTGTCTCTCGTTTTCTCCATCTCGTAATCATTTCCAATTTGATCCGTGATCTTCTGCTGCACTTGTTCAAATGCCTCTTTGCTCTTGCATTGCACAATTAGTCCGCCACTACTTATCTCTCTCACTGCACTCACCAGACCTTCTGTTGGTTCTATCACTGTTTTTAGCGCTTCTTTTGTTTGTTTGTTGTTCTTTGATTTGTCTTTCGCTTTAATAACCAGTCTGTTTTGATTTTGTGTGGCTGCTGCTTGTGCATATGACAATTTCTTGTTTTCGTTCTTCTTAGTTACCGAACATACTTCGTTTATTTTTTCAGTATTCCTTTCAAGTGCTTTAGATAACTCACTTATTAAATCTTTTTTCATATTAGATATTTTAACTTCTATATTCTGTTCAAGAAGTGAATTAAATTCGGTGGCTAAATTTGTTTTCAGCTGGGTGAATTTATGAAATAATGCTTCTTCAATCATTTCTTTCATTTCGGCTTTTCCGATCTTGCTTTGATCGAACTTTCCTATCAAATGTTTTATTTCGATAAACTTCGTGTTTGTATCAGATAATGTGCACTGATTACAAAACCATTTAATGTTCACATTTTCACACATCATTTTAATTTCGGGCCTTTTGATATTGCTGCATTTTAAACAGAAAAAACTGCCACATCCACCAGAACATGAAATTGATTCGTCTATTTGCAACAATTTCGCCGTGCACTCTTTGCACTCAGTCGGCGACATTTTGCATCCACTGACACTTTTGTAAAAAATTTATTAAAGTCACTGTCTTTCCAATTTTTTACTAATTTTTTTTAATATTTTTAAAACTTGATTGCTTATTAATCAACGTTAAACCAGAGAATGTTAATTATAGAGAAGGTGCATAAAGGAATTTCTGTTAAATTGTGGTTGGAATTTTTGGCCAGATTTTTGAGGAACTTCCAGTCGAACATCGATCAAGTATTTTTTTAAGTTCGACTGGATTTTGATGTTCGGTTCAAACAGAAATGGAAAGAATGAAACCAAAAAAAGTAAGAAAAAAAGAACGCAACCAAAAGGTTTTTTCTAGTTCTCCTTCATGTTTGCGAATTGGTTGGTTTTGAGTTTTTGTTTTGATTATGCTAACCGGTTTTGGGTTTTCTAAGCAATTTGTAATTCTTGTATTTTGGTGATTTTCACAATTCTTGCAAACATTTTCCCAATTTTATTCAGTTTTGATTTTCATATTTTATATTTAATATATATTTAATATATTTCATTTGATACATATTTGCAATACATATGTTTGCATAACTTCATAAGTTCATTGACCTACATTCAATTTTTCCCCTGCTTCTATTGTTTCCTTTTTTTTTGTGTGCACAACAAGGAAAACAAAGATTACTTCAAGATCAACGTCGACGTTGTTTTCATTTTTTTTTTGCTGAGCTCATTTGTCGGTTTAAAATTGAAATGCACCAAGTACATAGATTTCCTTAAGCACTTAGTGCATTTCAATTTTGAATATACGCATTATACTTAGACAAATTTACTTCTCGCTATTTATTAACCACGTTGCCGAATTCAATTTATTCTGCTGGTGTTCAAAGGTTTCAAGCATAATTAATATATATATAGCTGGTATTTCAAATGCAGTAATGTATTTTAAATGAATTTAAATTGTTTTATCTTGTTTTAATAAATTTCCAAACCGACGCTGTACTCTACTTGTATTGTAAATTCTCAAACATATTGTTTATTTCCTTTTATTGCATTTATTTATAATTTTTATAAGAAAATGCACATTGAATAGACATTTTTATCCTACTTATTAGTTCATGCATTTCAACTTAGTGTTCCTGTGGGACGGGCATGCTTGCGCTTTTTTTTTATTTTGCTACCAAAAATTCGCTACAAAACTGACAAGTCTATTCTTCACATATTCCCCCAATTTGTTTATTCCTTATGAATAGGAATGTATTAATACAAGAAAAATGTATTAAAACATTTAAATAATATTAAATTCGGCAACGTGGCTAATAAATAGCGAGAAGTAAAATTGTCTAAGTATAATGCGTATATTCAAAATTGAAATGCACTAAGTGCTTAAGGAAATCTATGTACTTGGTGCATTTCAATTTTAAACCGACTAATGAACTCAGCAAAAAAATATGAAAACAACGTCAACCTTGATCTTGAACTGATCTTCTTTGTTTTCCTTTGTTTTCCTTGTTGTGCACACACAAAAAAGGAAACAATAGAACCACGGAAAAAATTGAAATGTAGGTCAATGAACTTATGAAGTTATCCAAACATATGTATTGCAAATACCTATCAAATGAAATATATTTACAATGCTCATATAAAAATATTAAATATAAAATATGAAAATCAAAACTGAATAAAATTGGGAAAATGTTTGCAAGAATTGTGAAAATCACCAAAATACAAGAATTGCAAATTGCTTAGAAAACCCAAAACCGGTTTACATAATCAAAACAAAGGCTCAAAACCAACCAATTCGCAAAAATGAAGGAGAACTAGAAAAAACCACCACCTTTTGGTTGCGTTCTTTTTTTCTTACTTTTTTTGGTTTCATTCTTTCCATTTCTGTTTGAACCGAACATCAAAATCCAGTCGAACTTAAAAAAATACTTGATCGATGTTCGACTGGAAGTTCCTCAAAAATCTGGCCAAAAATTCCAACCACAATTTAACAGAAATTCCTTTATGCACCTTCTCTATAATTAACATTCTCTGGTTAAACGTTGAAATATAAAAACAATACTTATTTATTATAGATATTGTCACAAATTTCGGGTGCGATAAAAAAACACGTCCGTTCATTTCAAAATCTCTCTCTCTTAATCGTAACACTCGAATAAAATACTGCGCCTATCACTCCTGCCCACAACTCTCTTCCACTCGTACCCAGCGCTAAACAAACTACTATTTGTCCCTGCCTTTATGTGTTTATATAACACCCCATTATCAATTCTCCAAGCTGGGTAATCGAGTGGTTTATCCTCCACTTTCCGCACCGTGCTCTCAAGCCATGGATCTTCTACACCCCCATCTACCTCCCCTACCACTTCCTCTCGCACCTACTCAACGACCTGCTCAAATATCAAATGACCTTCTCCCCTTCATCAAACTGCTATGTCAAAACGGCACCTATTCCAAAATCGGAAGCATCAGTTTGAACTACGAAGGGTCGTTCGAAATCGGGACAGCTCAGGACCGGCGCCGTGACTAGACGCTTCTTGGCCTTTAAAAAGTCCTCCCACTCCGGCGACCATCTAAACCTGTTCTTCTTCTTTAGAAGATCAGTTAGAGGTTTAACCAAATATGCGAAATTCGAAACAAACCAAGAAATGGTGCCAATAAACGACCGGACTTGCCTCAAATTTTTCGGGATCAACATGCAAGCCCTGTAGATCAACAACTTAACCTAGATACCGTAGCGAAGAAAGACAAAAATTACATTTTTCCCTATTCAATCTAAGCCCTGCCGAACAAATCCTCTTCAGAACCTCAACATGCTTGTCAAATGTATTTGTAACAATAATAATATCGTCCAAATACACGAAAACATGGGGTTCCAAGTCAGCCCCAAGGACCTCATCTATAAATCTCTGCCAAGTTGCAGGCGCATTGTGCAGGCCATAAGGCATGCGCTTGAACTGGTAGAGCCCCCTACCCGGATCTGTAAATGTCGTGCAGGCCCTAGATTCCTTCTCTACTGGGATCTGCCAGTAAGCGGATTTTATATCCAAACTAGAGAGATATTTGGCGTCCTTTAGCTTATCTAAAGTAGCCGAAATATAAGGGAGGGGGTAACTATCACGATCCGTATTTTTATTTAATGTCCTATAATCAACGCAAAACCTATAACTTTCATCTCTTTTCCTAATCATCACAACCGGTGATGCACAAGGGCTGTGAGAAATCTCATTCACACCCTTATCTAAAATATCCTCTATCTCTTCATCTATACGCCTCTGAATAGCTCGCGATACCGGATAGTACCGCTGCTTGACTGGTTCCACATTTGGCTTTATACGAATCCGATGTTCGACCAAATGTGTACAACCAAGTCCCTCAGGCATAGCTCTAAAAACTTCAACGACTAACTCTTCAAGAACCGATTTTTCCCTAGTTGACAACGAAGACCTATCAACTACCGCCGCTACTGACGAGACCTCAACTTGGTCGGAAAACCTCCATTGATTCTTGGCCAAATCTGGCACTACACCGGCCTAGACCAAAAGTCTACTCCAAGAATCAATGATTGGGGCAAATCCGGTATTACGAGGCATTCAACGAGGACCGACTTGCCCTCTACCTCGAAAGGGACCGAAACTACCCCCCTAACCGGAACTTGTTCACCATCAGCAAGCGCAACATTGCTGACCGCAGACGCTACTAAACTCAACCCCCAGGACTTCAACGTGTCCCAGCCCGGCCCACCAAGAATCGTCCTGGTGGCCCCAGAATCTAAAAGCCCTAACATACGCACTCCAAAAATTTTAACACCTAAATATGGCCTATTATCCAATTCTCTACCTAACAACGTAAAACTCAGACAAACTTCGGACGGACGTTGCCTCTGAGGCCTATTTCTATTTTCCCTAGCCAGCTGGTGCCCGCAGGCAACCTACCTAAACCTCGCGAACTTCTAGCCCTGCTTCCACAAGAGCTCGCTCCCCATTTCCCGACTCTTCGCGGGCCCTCGGAGCCGCTCTCGGGGCCGCCTCCCTGTCCGAGCGCTCCTGTAATTGCCCTGCTCTCTGAGTGCATCGGGGGCAATCACGCTTCATGACGCCAGGCCGCCTACACCCATAACAGTAGATGCCCCTAGGGCAGTTGGACGAAACATGTCCAGGTCGCCCACAACTGAAACACCTCAAAGAATTCTGGGGAGGAGCCTGAATCCTCCTCTCCAGCCTAGCATCACGCAATGGGGCCCTAGCTACAGACACCTCGGGTTCAGCCGAGACGTAGGCCAAGTCTGGCTCCAACAAATTCTTGTATCGGCTGCTGGGCGGCGACACGAATGCTTCCACATTCGCCGGCACAGCCTCCAGCTTCCGACCCAAGGAAACCAACTCCGATAAAGGCTTAGGCTCAGCCAAGCCCAGCTGAGTCTGGTAAAACGGGGACAGGTTTCCGATCACCAGACCCAGCATACGCCTCTCTGACAAGGGGTCGGACAGACGACCGAACAACCCCCTCATCGCCGCTACGTAAATTCCTATGGACTCAGTCCCACCCTTAGTCCGTCGCCTAATCTCTGACATCAAAATGTCGTCATAGTTGGGGGGCAGGAATTCCAGTTTCAGCTCGGCGGCCAACTCTCGCCAGCCTGAAACTGTGGACATCCCTAAACCAGAGCAGGGCCTTTCCGGAGAAAAGCTCCACTGCTCCCCTAAATAACTGGGCATCGCTAACGCCCCGAGCCTCGCACAGCTCGTCCACCCTCTGCAGAAATGCATGCACGGACATATCGGACCTTTCCCCCGTGAATTTCAAACCCCATTTCGATAAATTTTCTATCTTCAGAAAACCTACCTCACCCAACGAGATGGATGGTCTCGGGGCAGGTTGAGGCTCTCTCGAGACGGCCTTGGATTCTCATCAAAGGCATCATCTCTACAGATCGGCGACCGCAAGAGGGCACTTCAAAGCTTTCATCCAGAGACCACAGGTGGCGCCACTGTCGACCAACCAAATCAAAAGCCCTCCCGCCTGGTGGCTGCCTCTACTTTCAGCCGAGACACCAACCAATCAAAAGACCCCGCCAGGTGGCGAGACACGCTTGTAGCTGGAGGGGAGGAGCCAAAAAGACCGAAAAGAGCTGAAATCTCTGGTTTTATACACACTACTCGTTTTGCAGGCGACACCACGCCGAAAGATTGCTCACTTTGTACGCCCTCGATCGACTCCTT
Organism: Heteromyza rotundicornis; assembly: GCA_951394025.1. Taxonomy (NCBI): domain Eukaryota; kingdom Metazoa; phylum Arthropoda; class Insecta; order Diptera; family Heleomyzidae; genus Heteromyza; species Heteromyza rotundicornis. The sequence goes on along the minus strand of OX596013.1, from coordinate 1,460,761 downwards.
CATTCCGACCAACTCGTAAATTCTCTGCTCCATCGGCGATAGATTTATTTCCTTAAAGGGCCACCGCCAGTCCCTTTTTGGTATTGCAGCTGCTGTGCTACCTTTTTGCGAACGTATCGCTTCTGGTCGGTCCAAACCTAATTTGAGAAGAACTTTTATTGAAATATCTGAACTATGTAATGAACAACGTTACCTTTTTCCAATCGGTTACGGATTTTGACGGCGGGCCAGCACTTTCAAGGCTTATTTTGAGCTCGTTCCAAAATTTCACCACCTTTTCCTTGCTCTCCTTCAGGAAGCTTTGGGCCATATTAGGATTTTGCTGCATGGCGGCCAGCAGTATTTCGCTTTGGTCCTTGTTAACACTTTTACTCCTGAAAATGAATAAAAAATTTAACGTTTTTTTCCTTAAAACGAATAAAATATTTACATTTTGGTGGTCTGCGCAACGAAAATGCAGGTCTGTTCGCAAACAAAAAGAAAGTGAACATTTTTTAGCGAAATGTCAAAATATTTCCCCCGGAATAACCATTCACAATAGGGGAAATTTTTTCGAACATGCGAATAATTCCCTTGAGAACGGTTCACAATAGGGGAAAGGCGAATAGTTGAAATTTTTCATGTGGAATAATATTGCCGATAGAGGTGATTGTGATTGTAGGGAGGGTGGTAATTACGAGTTAAATAATTTCATCTCTAAGTGCTAGATGAGGGGCTTGGTACTCTTGATTAGACACGAGTCCAGGCAACTGAAAATGTAAACATAATGGCCATTTTTAAAAATGAATTTCCGGGAAAAATATTAAAATAATCCAATTACACTTGTTTGTCTTCGGTAAAATTTGGCTTTAGCGGCGGAGCGACGCTTCTGCCAATGGCTGTAGAACTTTTTTTGTTGGAAATGCGTAGGCCGGAGGAAGGGCCGTGAAGAACTATTTAGCAGGGACATAACTAATATAAGTTTTACGTTGTACGTTGCACGATAGCTATTAAACTGCAATTTATATTTTTTTCATTGCCGATAACTGTTATGGCTTGAAAATATGTTTTTACGTTGCGACAAAAGAACACTTTTTTATGGGGTTTTTCAAGTGGAATAGATAGAATACACCTCAAATAACAATATAAATTCGGGGTTTTGCTGGGCTAGCGAAATTAAGGACTATTTTTATACCCTACACCTCATGAGGTATGGGTATATTCACTTTGGTCTGATGTTTGTAACACCAAGAAGGAGACGTGTCCGGTATGGAAAAGTATATATATTCTTGATCAGCGTCACCTCCTGAGTTGATTTAGCCCTATCCTTCTATCCGTCCTCTTTTATTGTAAACACGATTGTAGGAGCTAGAATAAAGATAGGGATCCCAATTTTATTTATCCTTTTTAGGCCCTAGAAGGAGTTGGTATTGAAAATGGGCGGAATCGGTCGACTGCCACGCCTACCCCTCTGTCTGTCCGTCTGTCCGTCCTCTTTTCTTGTAAACACGATTGCAGGAGCTAGGAGAAAGCTAGGAATGCCATATTTTGGATTTATCCTTTTTAGACCCTAGAAAGAGATGGCGGCCGAAATTTTAAGATTTCATCAAAACAGTATGAAATTTTGTATAGGCGGGTTTTTGGGGTCGCTGATTTCGAATTTGATGTGGCATTTTCAAAATTCAAGATGGCGGAACCAATATGGCGGCCGAAATTTTAAGATTTCATCAAAACAGTATGAAATTTTGTATAGGGGGATTCAAGAGTGCGGAACCAATATGGCCCAGTAGGTGCAGGGTATATATAAGCTTGGCCGACTGAAACTCTAACTTCCGCTTTACTTTTTTTTCAATTGCATATCACAATTTTCTGAAATTTTTAGGTTAACATAATTTGGAAACGCGGGATTTAATTAATAACTCGGCTGGTTTTCATCCGATCAGCACAAAAATTTGATGGAATACTCAAATAGAATAGAAATTAAGAATTTATACTATTTTTAATAATCTACCTAGCCACACTGTTGAAAAATTGGAAACAGAAATCTTTCGTGTTGTTGACAAAAATATAAAGTTTCAAGTCGAAGACCCATCAAATACGTACTATTTGCCACATCACGCAATAATAAAACCCGATCGTGTGACGACAAAAGTCCGAGTAGTGTTCAATGCGTCCAGTCCCACGTCCAACGGTAAAAGTTTGAATGACATCCTTTATTTTGGACCTATCTTACAGCTAGATTTAGTCTTACTTATTTCAAAATGGCGTTTTTTCAAGTATGTTTTTAATGCAGATATACAAAAAATGTATAGGAAAATTCGTCTAAATCCGAACCATACACCCTATCAAAGAATACTCTTTCGCCGCAGCATAGATGACCCCATTCAGGACTTTGAGCTGCAAACAGTAACTTTTGGAGTTAACTGTGCCCCATACCTGACTATAAGGACCCTTCATCAACTGGCTGACGAAGTGCATCACACCCACCCGCAGGCATCACAGATATTGCGCAATTACATGTACGTGGACGACGTACTATATGGTTCTCATACCATACCTGAAGCACAGAAAGCCCAACAAGAGCTAATCACCACGTTGGAGTCAGCCGGACTTGAACTCCGAAAATGGACAGCCAACACACCCGAGCTTTTAGCGCACCTACCCGATAGTCATCTGTTAGATGTAGGATTCTTAAATCTGTCTGAAGCATGCAACGCTAAAACCCTAGGAATTCGTTGGAACGCCAAACAAGATGTATTCTTCTTTTCAGTTCCAAATTTAGAGCGATCATCAGCTGCCACCAAGCGCTCCCTACTATCTACAATCGCCAAGCTTTTCGACCCTGCTGGATGGTTAGCCCCCATTGTGGTGAGCGCAAAAATCATCATGCAACAAGTATGGCTTGACAAAACGGATTGGGATGAATCATTGAAAGCTCTGACCCTTCACAAATGGCTTCAATTTGTAGACGACTACGACTCGATCAACCAAATTGAAATGCCACGATGGACCCACTACTCACCCAGGGCCAGTATCGAATTCCACGGTTTTCCGGACGCCTCGGAGAAAGCCTATTCTGCAGCATTTTATATGCGTGTAACCCAGACAGATGGACAGATTTTTTCGACCCTAATGTTTGCAAAGACTCGAGTAGCCCCGGTGAAAACTATATCTCTACCACGCTTAGAACTTTGTGGAGCTGTACTTTTGGCTGACATGGCAGAGACCCTTTTACCCCAGCTAAATTTGTTCAAGTTAATTTTTGGACCGATTCCACCATCGTATTAGCATGGTTGAAGAAACCACCGGATATCGGATATCGGATATCAGCAATCGTGGAAAAAGTAGGCACCGACCATTGGTACCATGTCGACACTCACGATAATCCAGCTGATGTCGCCAGTCTCGGCTGTGATCCGACCGGACTCAAAAATCACCCTCTATGGTGGTATGGGCCAGCCTGGTTACAAGAACCACATGATGACTGGAGAACCTTTCAAACAACGAGACCCACGGGAGTTCCAAATTTACCATCCCCAATTATATCCGAACAAAAAAAATGCTTCGCCGTCGTTGCCCAAGAAGACATTCTGGACAGATTTTCTTCATTGTCTAGAGCACTTCGAGTTTTGGCATATGTTATGCGATTTTATAGACACACCCGACCCTTACAATTCACCGAGTCAAACAGCACCGTTGACATTTCTTCCGAAGAGCTATTTCACCGAAGAATTCGACTGCCTGACAAAAAAGAACCCAATTCACCAAAAAAGTTCAGTGCTTACTCTGACCCCCTTCCTTGACCTTAAAGGAATTATGCGAGCTAACGGACGCCTAGCCCGCACAACTGGACTTACCTACAATGAGCGTCACCCTATTCTACTACCCTACCACAGTCGATTTACAAGACTTTTGACCCATATGACCCATTTAATAACACTGCATGGAGGAAATCAGGCAGTTTTGCGTGTAATGAGATCGGAATTTTGGGTACCGAAGCTCAAAACCCTCATCAAATCCATAATTCTTAACTGCAAGGTTTGTGTTTTACACAAAAAGAAACAACAGACTCAGATCATGGCCGCATTACCCCCAGAACGCTCCCAAATGACACGACCCTTTACAAACACCGGAGTAGACTTTGCAGGACCCATCGAAATAAAAAATTACACTGGCCGAGCATGTTTAATAACAAAAGGCTACGTTTGCGTCTTTGTGTGTTTCGCTACAAAAGCGGTTCACCTTGAACCTACCAGCGATCTCTCCACTCAAGCGTTTTTAGCAGCATTTTCACGTTTTTTCTCCCGCCGCGGATGCCCCGCCGCTCTGTACTCCGATAATGGAACGAATTTTGTAGGAGCTAGTCAGATAATAAAGAAAGAGCGGCGGGAATTATTAAGATCCCTTCAAAATCAGGTGATAACGACCCAAAGTCGTCAAAATTTGGAATGGCACTTTATACCCCCAGGAGCTCCACATATGGGCGGGCTCTGGGAGGCCCACTTAAAAAAGATCGCACCCACCCAAAGATTTACCTTCGAAGAAATATCAACTTTACTTGCTCGAATTGAAGGATGATTAAACTCCAGACCCTTAAGTCCATCAAGTGAAGACCCAAGCGATCTAGCTCCACTGACCCCAGGACATTTCCTCATCGGAATGCCACTCTTAGCTCCAGCTGAGCTCGATCTAAGTGATGCAAATCTCAGCATTGCAAATCGGTGGCAAAAGCTAAAGATTCTACACCATACTTTCTGCAAAAGATGGAAAGCTGAGTATTTAACCGAACTTCACAAGCGATATAAATGGAAACACCCCCAACGAGATGTCGCTGTAGATGATTTGGTAGTCATACGCCATGAAAATCTGCCTCCAAACGAATGGGTTTTAGGGCGAATCCTTAAAACGTACTTAGGAGCAGATGCTAGAACCCGAGTAGTTGACATAAGAACTGCAAATGGTACCACGACTCGACCCATTACAAAACTTGTAGTTTTGCCATCTATTTAGTTCTTTATGTTTTCTCTTTATACTTTACTAATACTAATATCCTCTCTTACCCCACTCTACTTTCAGCTATGGCTCCATTCAAACCCTGCGACAAAGCTAATTGTCACTGTCAAGGAGCTATAGCTGCCTCACCCGAACGCCGCTTAACCCGGAAACCCCAGCTGAAAATAAAGACCCGCAGACCAGAGAAGACGACTCGTTCCCGTCTGCAAGAACGTCTCGACCGCTTCCGGCAACTACCCCAAGACGATCGGTCAACAACATCGAAGCGTAGTTCCCAAAGCCGACACGTGGCATGCGGGCTCTGTAAAAAAGACCACCGCCTGCTTACCTGCAGTCGATTCGTCGAGATGAATTTGACGCAAAAGTATGAGACGGTGCAAAAGATGCACTACTGCAGCAATTGTCTCGCACGTTCTCATCGAGTGGCCAACTGCACGAGCAAGGTGACCTGCACAGTATGCTCTTCAAAACACCACACAACCCTACACGGACATCCAAGGCTGCTGGAAGGAATTGGTAAGGGTGAGCGCTCCACAAAAACCCGTCACAAAGTGACCCCTTCTTTGCTAAAGCAGACCCTCATTCCGACGGCATCTTTTCGGGTTAAACACGAAGGAGAATGGAGCACGGTACGAGTTTTGGTGAACCCCGGCCGTCCAAATACTCTCATATCGAACAATTTGACCCGTAAATGGCGACTGAGGACAACAAGCGATGGCTCACAACGGCTCTGCAAACTTATCATCGCCTCGAAGATCGACGACAGTCACCAACTCAGTGTGACCGCGGTCGTAACGGATGAGTTGCCCCGCAAAACCGTACCCGACAGAGATAAGTCCGTCCGCGAAGACCCTCTTCGAAAACCTGGTGTATGCAGATCCAAATTTCTCGTCTGCCCAAGATATCCAAATGGAGCTCGGGGCAGACATATACGCTCGGGTGATAAAAAAAACTCATCCATTAAGAGTGTCAACGGCCAGGCAGTGGCGCAAAATACTGCCTACGGTTGGACTTTGTCTGGCTCGTTCTAACAACCTACACATAAGAGAAGATATATATATATTTGTACATATTTGAATTGTTATGAATTTACCCCATGAATAAAAAAAATGAAATATATAATTCCAACGGCTTAGCCACTCCTTTTTATACCCTATTGTCAACTTATACTTGAGACCCTATTAACATGTCTTCTAATTGCAGATATTGCAAGGCGGGCGGAATGTTCATGCACGGACTCTATACGTGATGAACACCGCTCGCCCCAAGATCCACAATTCCAGTCGCTCTCTTCAACATCCACACAATACACAAACTTGACGAACGACTATAGAAGGATGATAGAAGAACAATAGAAAGGAGTTATTCATTCGATCGACAGCAGCCGCATCAACAGCATCAGCAGCAACAGCATCAGTCAACCCGAAACCCACCCATAAACGAACACAACAGCGACGATAGATAGAAGACATCACATAAGAACAACTACCCAACAGTGAAATACAACATATAGATTCCGTATAAACGGACACAATTCAGTTCTACCGACAAATAACATTTCACACAAGTTAATTCTACATTGTCATTTACCGTCACATTTGTACAATAATTTTGTCTTAACAAAACACAAAAGAAACTTATATTAAACAGAAAAGTAAAATTGTACAATTTTAATAACTAAAAAACACATAGAGTTGTATGCACAAAAACACATAAAAGTCACGGTCACTAACTAGAATAAAACCCATTTGATAAACCCCAAAAAATCAACTACTCTGTTATTTTTCCTTTACTTTAAATTTGAACCCCTTTTTATTTGTGGAAAAAACACAGATAAAACCCAATTTATCAGATTTCGACCACATTCATATAAATGTGATGAAAATCTCAGTGTACTAGTGGATGGCAAACCAATTTTTGAAGCAGACAGTGTGAAATACCTACACCCAGAGAAAAAACAACCTAAAATCAAAAATAACCACCTTAAAACAAGTAGAAACGTTAATGAAAGTCTGGTAAAGTTGGAAATTTTAGAAACAACTACGAACAAACTTGTTTTCAATTTTAAACTTAAATTCAAAAAATAAACAACCTTATTTCAAAAATGTTTTCCGATTATTTCAAAAATTTTTCAATTTATATCAAGTTTGCCAGACTTTCATTTAAAATCGTTCAACTTTGTTTCAACGTTGACAACAGTTATTTTAAGTATTTTTCACTTCATTTCAACTTTGCAACTTTGTTTCAACGTTGACAATAGTTATTTTAAGTATTTTTCTCTTTATTTTTCTTTTCAGTTCCAAATTTAGAGCGATCATCAGCTGCCACCAAGCGCTCCCTACTATCTACAATCGCCAAGCTTTTCGACCCTGCTGGATGGTTAGCCCCCATTGTGGTGAGCGCAAAAATCATCATGCAACAAGTATGGCTTGACAAAACGGATTGGGATGAATCATTGAAAGCTCTGACCCTTCACAAATGGCTTCAATTTGTAGACGACTACGACTCGATCAACCAAATTGAAATGCCACGATGGACCCACTACTCACCCAGGGCCAGTATCGAATTCCACGGTTTTTCGGACGCCTCGGAGAAAGCCTATTCTGCAGCATTTTATATGCGTGTAACCCAGACAGATGGACAGATTTTTTCGACCCTAATGTTTGCAAAGACTCGAGTAGCCCCGGTGAAAACTATATCTCTACCACGCTTAGAACTTTGTGGAGCTGTACTTTTGGCTGACATGGCAGAGACCCTTTTACCCCAGCTAAATTTGTTCAAGTTAATTTTTGGACCGATTCCACCATCGTATTAGCATGGTTGAAGAAACCACCGGATATCGGATATCGGATATCAGCAATCGTGGAAAAAGTAGGCACCGACCATTGGTACCATGTCGACACTCACGATAATCCAGCTGATGTCGCCAGTCTCGGCTGTGATCCGACCGGACTCAAAAATCACCCTCTATGGTGGTATGGGCCAGCCTGGTTACAAGAACCACATGATGACTGGAGAACCTTTCAAACAACGAGACCCACGGGAGTTCCAAATTTACCATCCCCAATTATATCCGAACAAAAAAAATGCTTCGCCGTCGTTGCCCAAGAAGACATTCTGGACAGATTTTCTTCATTGTCTAGAGCACTTCGAGTTTTGGCATATGTTATGCGATTTTATAGACACACCCGACCCTTACAATTCACCGAGTCAAACAGCACCGTTGACATTTCTTCCGAAGAGCTATTTCACCGAAGAATTCGACTGCCTGACAAAAAAGAACCCAATTCACCAAAAAAGTTCAGTGCTTACTCTGACCCCCTTCCTTGACCTTAAAGGAATTATGCGAGCTAACGGACGCCTAGCCCGCACAACTGGACTTACCTACAATGAGCGTCACCCTATTCTACTACCCTACCACAGTCGATTTACAAGACTTTTGACCCATATGACCCATTTAATAACACTGCATGGAGGAAATCAGGCAGTTTTGCGTGTAATGAGATCGGAATTTTGGGTACCGAAGCTCAAAACCCTCATCAAATCCATAATTCTTAACTGCAAGGTTTGTGTTTTACACAAAAAGAAACAACAGACTCAGATCATGGCCGCATTACCCCCAGAACGCTCCCAAATGACACGACCCTTTACAAACACCGGAGTAGACTTTGCAGGACCCATCGAAATAAAAAATTACACTGGCCGAGCATGTTTAATAACAAAAGACTACGTTTGCGTCTTTGTGTGTTTCGCTACAAAAGCGGTTCACCTTGAACCTACCAGCGATCTCTCCACTCAAGCGTTTTTAGCAGCATTTTCACGTTTTTTCTCCCGCCGCGGATGCCCCGCCGCTCTGTACTCCGATAATGGAACGAATTTTGTAGGAGCTAGTCAGATAATAAAGAAAGAGCGGCGGGAATTATTAAGATCCCTTCAAAATCAGGTGATAACGACCCAAAGTCGTCAAAATTTGGAATGGCACTTTATACCCCCAGGAGCTCCACATATGGGCGGGCTCTGGGAGGCCCACTTAAAAAAGATCGCACCCACCCAAAGATTTACCTTCGAAGAAATATCAACTTTACTTGCTCGAATTGAAGGATGATTAAACTCCAGACCCTTAAGTCCATCAAGTGAAGACCCAAGCGATCTAGCTCCACTGACCCCAGGACATTTCCTCATCGGAATGCCACTCTTAGCTCCAGCTGAGCTCGATCTAAGTGATGCAAATCTCAGCATTGCAAATCGGTGGCAAAAGCTAAAGATTCTACACCATACTTTCTGCAAAAGATGGAAAGCTGAGTATTTAACCGAACTTCACAAGCGATATAAATGGAAACACCCCCAACGAGATGTCGCTGTAGATGATTTGGTAGTCATACGCCATGAAAATCTGCCTCCAAACGAATGGGTTTTAGGGCGAATCCTTAAAACGTACTTAGGAGCAGATGCTAGAACCCGAGTAGTTGACATAAGAACTGCAAATGGTACCACGACTCGACCCATTACAAAACTTGTAGTTTTGCCATCTATTTAGTTCTTTATGTTTTCTCTTTATACTTTACTAATACTAATATCCTCTCTTACCCCACTCTACTTTCAGCTATGGCTCCATTCAAACCCTGCGACAAAGCTAATTGTCACTGTCAAGGAGCTATAGCTGCCTCACCCGAACGCCGCTTAACCCGGAAACCCCAGCTGAAAATAAAGACCCGCAGACCAGAGAAGACGACTCGTTCCCGTCTGCAAGAACGTCTCGACCGCTTCCGGCAACTACCCCAAGACGATCGGTCAACAACATCGAAGCGTAGTTCCCAAAGCCGACACGTGGCATGCGGGCTCTGTAAAAAAGACCACCGCCTGCTTACCTGCAGTCGATTCGTCGAGATGAATTTGACGCAAAAGTATGAGACGGTGCAAAAGATGCACTACTGCAGCAATTGTCTCGCACGTTCTCATCGAGTGGCCAACTGCACGAGCAAGGTGACCTGCACAGTATGCTCTTCAAAACACCACACAACCCTACACGGACATCCAAGGCTGCTGGAAGGAATTGGTAAGGGTGAGCGCTCCACAAAAACCCGTCACAAAGTGACCCCTTCTTTGCTAAAGCAGACCCTCATTCCGACGGCATCTTTTCGGGTTAAACACGAAGGAGAATGGAGCACGGTACGAGTTTTGGTGAACCCCGGCCGTCCAAATACTCTCATATCGAACAATTTGACCCGTAAATGGCGACTGAGGACAACAAGCGATGGCTCACAACGGCTCTGCAAACTTATCATCGCCTCGAAGATCGACGACAGTCACCAACTCAGTGTGACCGCGGTCGTAACGGATGAGTTGCCCCGCAAAACCGTACCCGACAGAGATAAGTCCGTCCGCGAAGACCCTCTTCGAAAACCTGGTGTATGCAGATCCAAATTTCTCGTCTGCCCAAGATATCCAAATGGAGCTCGGGGCAGACATATACGCTCGGGTGATAAAAAAAACTCATCCATTAAGAGTGTCAACGGCCAGGCAGTGGCGCAAAATACTGCCTACGGTTGGACTTTGTCTGGCTCGTTCTAACAACCTACACATAAGAGAAGATATATATATATTTGTACATATTTGAATTGTTATGAATTTACCCCATGAATAAAAAAAATGAAATATATAATTCCAACGGCTTAGCCACTCCTTTTTATACCCTATTGTCAACTTATACTTGAGACCCTATTAACATGTCTTCTAATTGCAGATATTGCAAGGCGGGCGGAATGTTCATGCACGGACTCTATACGTGATGAACACCGCTCGCCCCAAGATCCACAATTCCAGTCGCTCTCTTCAACATCCACACAATACACAAACTTGACGAACGACTATAGAAGGATGATAGAAGAACAATAGAAAGGAGTTATTCATTCGATCGACAGCAGCCGCATCAACAGCATCAGCAGCAACAGCATCAGTCAACCCGAAACCCACCCATAAACGAACACAACAGCGACGATAGATAGAAGACATCACATAAGAACAACTACCCAACAGTGAAATACAACATATAGATTCCGTATAAACGGACACAATTCAGTTCTACCGACAAATAACATTTCACACAAGTTAATTCTACATTGTCATTTACCGTCACATTTGTACAATAATTTTGTCTTAACAAAACACAAAAGAAACTTATATTAAACAGAAAAGTAAAATTGTACAATTTTAATAACTAAAAAACACATAGAGTTGTATGCACAAAAACACATAAAAGTCACGGTCACTAACTAGAATAAAACCCATTTGATAAACCCCAAAAAATCAACTACTCTGTTATTTTTCCTTTACTTTAAATTTGAACCCCTTTTTATTTGTGGAAAAAACACAGATAAAACCCAATTTATCAGATTTCGACCACATTCATATAAATGTGATGAAAATCTCAGTGTACTAGTGGATGGCAAACCAATTTTTGAAGCAGACAGTGTGAAATACCTACACCCAGAGAAAAAACAACCTAAAATCAAAAATAACCACCTTAAAACAAGTAGAAACGTTAATGAAAGTCTGGTAAAGTTGGAAATTTTAGAAACAACTACGAACAAACTTGTTTTCAATTTTAAACTTAAATTCAAAAAATAAACAACCTTATTTCAAAAATGTTTTCCGATTATTTCAAAAATTTTTCAATTTATATCAAGTTTGCCAGACTTTCATTTAAAATCGTTCAACTTTGTTTCAACGTTGACAACAGTTATTTTAAGTATTTTTCACTTCATTTCAACTTTGCAACTTTGTTTCAACGTTGACAATAGTTATTTTAAGTATTTTTCTCTTTATTTCAAAGTTGTTTCCATTAAGTTGAAAAAATGAAGGAGTAAATACGATCGTACTTGATTTTACTATGTTTTTTTTCCCTGAGTGTAGGAGTCAACTTTTATCGCAGCTTGTCATGGGATATGCACATACAGTATTTAAAATCCAAAATTGCATCGGCAACTGGTATTTTGTATAAGTTTAAGAGCAAGTCAAAAAGTGAAACTGTTAACCCATTAATGACGAGAGCGAAATAATAGGAATTTTTTCAAGATTTTTTCAGGATTACCTAGAAAAGACCTAAGAAACGAATTCCAAACTTTTTTTTTTGGACCACTTGCTGTTCCACCGACGGTACTCACAGCACTATGTGCTCCATTTTTTAGATGTAGAGTTTTTACATTCATAAGCTCGGCATGACCTAGCTATCATGATGTCATGTCGTAATCGGGGTATTGCCATGAAATTGGGTTATATTTGTTACTAAAGACGATGTTCACTTGAATGGAAGGTAGGCGTGGCAGTTGACCAATTCAGCCCATTTGCAATACCAACTCCTTCTAGGACCTGCAGGAGTTAAGTCCAAAGTTTGGACCGCCTAGCTTGCTTCAATCTTCTTACCAATCAGAAGGATGGACATACTGAATGACATTCAGACATACGGATATGGCAAAATCCACTCAAGAAGATATGCTAATTTTTCATAAGTATAACAAGTACACAATCTTACTTTAAAATCAATTTGTAGATAAAACATATAGAATTTTATATGAAAAAAGCTAAAATAAAATGTTTCTTAGTACAAATTTAAATTTACTAGGGTTGTGACGAGCGTGGTAACAGCAAAATGCAAAGTGATAAAAAAGTAACACCGAAGTAATAAAAGATTTTTTGAAATACGTTTTATTATACGTTGATATTCTCCTCAAATGATAGAAAACAAACATCCGTATTATATAACTTTTTGTAACACTGAAAAATATTCTTAGCGGAAAGGTCGCGCCATTTCGCTGTTTTTTCCCACTTTTTTAAAATACTACTTTTCAATCATCCGCCACGGTCGCTACTGAGATGCGATTGCTTAGAGTTATATATCAAAAGAAAGATCTAAGCATGCTTTATTAAAATCAAAAAACAGATTAGTGATATTTGTTAAAATATTTTTTTAATTGAATATACCGTGGAACGCTATCAGCGTTACCATATGGTAACACTCGTCGTGAATGGGTTAATATACCAAGCATTGTAATGGTTGATTTCGAATCGAAATGAATTGTCCCAAAATCTGAAAAATAATTTGTCCAAAATAACTTGAAACACCCTGCGATTAGAATTCATTGATGTTGGTATTGATAAGTTAGGAGTAATAAGGCCTATATTTTTTTTTATAGTAATTTTATTCAATTGAATCACCTATAATAACTTAGGTCTAACAATGATTTTTCAAAAATTCAGAAATTCAGCTTATTTTTATAATATTTAGATTAAAACTATTTGCCCTATATCCATTGATTTAGGCAATGTAGAGTTATCGTAACTAATATATGGGGAATATATTAGTTTCGTTTGAGACGTGAGGGATTCAGAGGTCTCAGTAAATTTCTAGCTAGAATGTTTGGGTGAAACATGAGCTTCTGCTTGTACTTCGAGGTAAATTTCGGAATTTCGTCTTTTACTGCAGGTATATTCAGGTCTCTGTGGATGTTAGTATTTTTTATATACCAAGGGGCTCTGGCAATTTGTCTCAGGATTTTAGATTGGACTCTCTGGAGTTGTTCCACGTTCGAGGGAGAGGCAGTGCCCCAGAGTTCAATTCCATATGTCCATATGGGTTTTATTATACTTTTGTATATTTGGACTTTGTATGTGAGATTTAGCTTTGATGCCCTTGAGATTAGCCAATTTAGTTCCAATTGCTTTAATTTGATCTGAGTGATTTTGGATTCAATATGTTTATGCCATGTGAGTCGGCGATCGAGATGCATTCCAAGATACTTGGTTTCGGAACTTTCAGGGACGACTTGGCCGTTTATCTTCAGAGCAGGACACGTGCCCCTTCTTAGAGTGAAGGTTAAGTGACAGCTTTTGGATTCATTGACCTTGATTTTTCATCGATGTAGCCAATTACTTAGAGTGTCCAAGTGTTTTTGCACGTATAGAGATGCCATGTCAGGGTTTGAGTGAGAGCACATGATAGCAGTGTCATCAGCAAAAGTCGATATGAGAGTTCTATCACTTTTGGGCATATCTGCAGTATAGAGAATATATAGCAGGGGCGCGAGGACACTGCCTTGTGGTACTCCGGCCAGTATTTCGTATTTTCAGGAGACAAAGCTTTTGTATTTTACTACAAATTTTCTATTCGTGAGGTAGTTTTTGAGTAGACAGTGCATATTAGCGGGAAGAATATGCTGTAGTTTGTAAATAAGTCCTTCGTGGCAGACTTTATCGAAGGCCTGGGTGATATCGAGGAAAACAGCGGAGCAATACTGTTTATTTTCGAAAGTGCCTTTTATTGAGTCAACAATGCGGTGCACTTGCTCAATAGTGCCATGCTTTTCGCGGAAGCCAAACTGGTGATCGGGAATCACTTGTTTTTCTAGAATTTTCGGTAGAATCAATTTTATTAAAAGTTTTTCGAAGAGTTTCGATATTACAGAGAGCAAACTTATAGGCCGGTATGACGTCACATTACTGGGATATTTTCCAGGTTTGGGAATCATTGTAACTTGAGATAGTTTCCAATCATCTGGGTAGTGACATGTTCTGAGAATCGCGTTAAATATGTGCAATAAGTGGGTTATTGCAACTGTTGGCAGTTCTTTTATCATTGTTGGCGTTATCAAGTCCGGTCCTGGTGCTTTTTTCGGGTCCAAGCTTTTGTTTATTGCCTCCATAAGTTAGTTTTTTTTAATCGCGATTGTACAAGAGGCATTATGTGGGATTAATGTTGGTATTGGGATATCACCAGCTGTCGTGTTCGGGGTGAACACGGTTTTTAGGTGGTTGGCAATTCATATAAGGCCTATATGAATTCAATCTTTTTGTGTGAGTGACTTGCATCAAGTATAATATTTATATAAAATCTATTTTGGTCAGTAGCCCCTACTCTATTGTTTGGATGTTTAAAGCGGTCCTCCGCTGACAGTTATGCTTGGCGAAGTCGCCGCAATTAGTGAAATGAAAGATGTTTTCGGTTTAAAAGCCAAAAAGTATCTCTGATTTATTTCTGAATCGCCATGGCTTTTATACCCTGGCGACCCTTTCAATTTCTTTTCAAATTTCTTTCAATTACATTCAATTCCTAAAAAATATGCTTACATCTACAATTCTATAATACAAAAATCATTTCTACATTCTGATCAATATTTTATTACCGCTGCCAGAAGGGCAGTGGCCGATCGCATTTATTGCCAAAGCCAGGATTCAAATTTCATTCTGCCTCCCGCTGACAGAAATGCAAGCGAAGGGAAAAGTGACAAAAGCAAACAAACGTTGGTTTACGTACTATTATGCTGCGCTCCTATTCAGGCCAGCAGCGTATGCTATATGCATATACACCACACCCTTACCATTTAGATAAAAATTATTTGGAAAAACGAAATTTTAGTTGTGTAGAAATAATTTAAAAATAAAAAATAAGAAAAGTTATCAAATAAAATATTAGTATGATTGAATTAATTAATATGAAAAGAAATTTAAAAATATATAATGTAAATGTTTACACTAATTTAATTAAAATTAACAAAATTGATTTTAAGAATAAATGAATTCCTTAAAAATATTACAAATTTGAAATCTTAATTTTAATAACATCAATTCAGTTAAAATGATCATCTAGGAATAATTAAAAGTATTGTATAAATAATAATATATAATATTTGGTTTAAAAATTGTATATAATGTTAAGAATTGAATATTGTTAAATATAGTCTTTAAAATTAAAAAAATTTAATAATTAATACATGGATATATAAGTCTATGTTTCTACGATATATTTTTTCAAGTTATTTTTATGAAGTTTCTTAATATGTCCCTTAATCTCTACAAGGCAATTTACCCCATCTACCTCTACTACTTTATAAGGTCCATGGTAAGGACTCTGGTTTTTCCTTCTACCACCTAACTTTACTATAACTTAATCTCCTACATCTACGACTAATGGATTTATTTTTGTTTCGCTGTCATTTCTTCTTTTCAATTTAACTCTATTAATGATTTCTTTTGCCTTTTCTATAGATGCCTTCAGCCTGAAACTAACTTCATTCGCGTAATTTTCCATGTTATACACAGGCTCACTTTTCATAATGTCATCACTCGGCAAATACGGTAATTTACCAAAAACTAATTCAAACGGCGTGTACTCCGTATCAACATTTGGAGTAGTGTTATACGCAAAAGTGTAAAATGAAACCCACTTGTCCCATTCTTGGTCATCGGCAAATGCAAGCATTATTCGTTAAGTACCCTGTGGTTTCTTTCTACACCACCGATAGTTTCATGATGATATGGTGCCGAAAATACTTGTTGCATTTTTAAATGTTTACAAATGTTGCTCATGAGCTCATTTACAAATTCGGTTCCTTTGTCGGACTTTAGCACTTTAAAACAACCGTACTTGAGAATAAATTGATTTACGAGAGTGTGTGCTACAGTGTCTGCATCTTTGGTTTCCATGGGAAATGCCAGAACGAATTTTGTTAATTCACATTGGGCTGTCAAAATATAGCGATAACCATTAGAAATTCTCAATGGTCCCACAGTATCAATTTGAACGATTTCAAAACTTGTGCTTGACGTCTTTGTGACTATCAGCTGTTCCTTTGTATGTCTTATTTATTTATTTAACGCACACTTTGTGCAACTTGACACAAAATTTTTTACCATTCTGCTCATATTCTTCCAAACAAATCTTTGTTTTAGTTTTAAAATGGTTTTTCCGAAATGCCCTCCGCAAGGCGAATTCTGATATTCTTCTATCAATTTATTTTTTGTTACTTCATCTTCTATTCTTTGGGGACTTTTATATATTAATATCTTGACTCCTGAGCGTTTATTCTTTAATCTATCGTGTTGCAACACATTATATAAATTCTTAAACTTTTCCTTTGACATATACCGAAATATCATGTCATTTTCGTCTAGCGCTAGCTCTTTAATATTTACTGTATTCATCCTCGATGATAGCTTCTCTAAAGACAAATCGAATTTGTTCAGATTATCACTACATCGTACCAGTATTAAATTATTTAATATTTCAATTCTTTGGGGACCCCTAATAATAAATTTCAACTTTTTCACATTTTTAACGTCAGAAATGGACGTGCAGTCCCAACAATGAAGTTGTACCGTGCACTGACTCCGATCGGGAGCTACCTTTCTCTATATCTACGTTTTTCTCTGCAATAGCCTTTGCAGTCATGCCCCTTGTCATTACTAATGTTTTCTTCGCGGACTTATCTTCCGTTTTCGGAATCATTGTTCTTAACAAATCTGAGTCTATTTTTATCCTTGACAATGCGTCAGCGTTTGTATTGATCTTTTCCTGTTTGTAAACAATTTCATAATCATAGTCAGACAGATCTACTCGTATTCTCGTCAGCTTTGAAGATGGATTCTTGTGCGAGAATAAAGAAACTAATGGTCGGTGATCAGTAACCACAATAAATTTGCGTCCAAATAAATATGGTCTAAAGAAATTAATCCCCCAATGTATCGCCAAAAGTTCCTTTTCAATAACTGGCTTATTTAATTCATGCTTATTCAAAGATTTGCTGGCATATGAAATTAGTAAATCTTCTCCGATTTCTCCTTGAGAAAGTACAGCACCTAATGCATAATCAGATGCGTCTGTTGTCAACACAAATGGTTTGTCAAAGTCAGGATATTTTAAAATTGGTGGGTTTATTAATTTTTCTTTCAAAAGTTCAAAAGCTAATTGACATTCATCTGTCCAAATAAAGGGTTGTTTTTTCTTAAGGAGGTTATTTAAGCATTTTGCTATTTCCGCGAAATTTTGTATGAACTTTCTGTAATAATTGCAGAAAGCGACGAATCTACGTACATCATCAGCATTCTTGGGTACAGGATACGAGTGTATCGCTTTATGTTTATTCGGATCGGTTTTTACACCCTCACTAGTAATCTGGTGACCAAGGTAAATGACTTCTGGTTTCAAAAAACAACATTTTTTTGGATTCAACTTCAGGTTGTATTTACTCAGTCTGTCAAAAACCTTTACCAAATTACTATTGTGGTGTTGCAAACTATACCCAAAAATGATGATATCATCAACGTACAAAAATGCGCCTGAGCTCAAACCACTTAATGCAATAGTTAACATGCGTTGAAAGCTATTGGAAGATATTTTCAACCCAAATGGTAATCTTTTAAATTGGAAATGCCCCCTCAACCAATCTGATGAAAGGAACTAGTCATGTCCAAAGTGGAAAAATACTTCGCTCTACCTAATTGGTCCAAAACGTCTTCCAACCTTGTCAACGGAAATTTATCGTTAATTAGTTTCTTATTTAACTGTCTGTAATCAACAACTAGCCTCCATTTCTTCTCATCATCCTCACTCTTTTTTGGTACTATTAACAGTGGTGAATTGTACGCACTAACAGATGGCTCTATCAAATCCTCGTCAATTAATTTCTTTACTTGTTTGTCAATTTCCTCATTCTGTGAATGCGGTAGTCTATAATTTTTAATATATACAGGAGTATCATCATTCAACCTCAAATTCTGAGTATACAAATTATTAACAGACAAATTTTCACCCTCAAGATGGAATACGTATTGATAATTTCTAACAATCGTTAAAATTTCCTTCAGTGTAACTTCTTTATCATTTACATTAATTACTTTTACGTGACAGACGCCCTTAGCTGGTGCTATAGAATTTGCCAAAAACACCCCCTCTGCCAATTTTTGGTTCAGAATAACACTATCCTCCTCCAAATGCAACTTTATGGGCACAATCATTTCAGACCGAGGTGGAATTATATAGCAATGTTGTGTAGGAATTTTAATAGCCACTGGGACTATATATTCATCTTCAATAAACATTACCGACATCGTAAAAGTCTCGTAATCAATTTTACACATGAATCGAATTAGAAAATCCCTGCCTAAAATTCCGTCAGTTAAAATTGGAAAATCCTCTTCCACCAGATGGAATTCATGGTGCGCTCTATCTTTCCCAAAACATAATGATAAATTCACAGAACCCAACGAAGATATTTCATCTTTAGTAATGCCTGTCAGTTTACATTTGTTATTACTATTAATATTCAAATCTATCTCAGATGCTGTTTTGCAGATGGATATATCTGCTCCTGTGTCTATTAAAAATGTACGCGTACGACCAAATTGAACACATTTTAGTGTGACATAATTGGTCAAATTATCCGAGATTTTAAAAATTCTGTTTTTTGTTGTTTTTCCCCCGAAGGTCCTTGCTGACTGTCGCCCGGGTTGACTTCGCTTCCCTGGTTGCTTAACACATTCACCCTTGCGTTTCCCCGGTTTCTGTTATCGTTTTGGTTTCTATTATAACTATCGTTTTGATTCCTATTTTGATTGTTATAATTTCTGTAGTTGTTGCCTCTAAAATTATTATTATTTCTGAAAGTATTGTTATTATTGTAATTTCTAAAGTTGTTATGGCTCCTGTAACCATTGTTATTGTTCCCTAAATTATTGTTGTTATTGAAATGGTTGTTGTTATTATAATTCCTAAAATTGTTATTGTTTCTGTAACCATTGTTATTGTTCCTAAAATTGTTGTTATTATTGAAATTGTTGTTGTTCCTATTCAACATCAAGACCTGCTCAGTTTGCCTGCTCTGTTCTAACTCCAATGATAATTTTATAGCCTTAATTAAAGAATCTGGTTGTGCCGCAAAAATTGTTTGTTTATAATTTTCGTCTAACCCATTTTTAAAAACAGATAGTGCATACTCATCATTTGAACTCACTATCGTTAATCGCTGAGCTTCCGTTGCGTTCACTATAACTATATTACTTATTTGCAATTCATTTCAGTCATTAATAAGTCCTAACAACTTATCCTTAAAGTTAGTAATTGACAATCTTCTCTGTGTCAAGCCAGACAAAGAAGTGTGTAACTGCTGTATAGTCACAATTTTCTTATACGCCTCCGACAGCCTTTTCTTAAGCGTCTCAAAATCTTTTGGTACCGATACCGCGCCCAAGGTTGTCCTAACAGATGCACTGCATTTCACGTAGTAAACGAAATCTAGAAGTTGTTCTCTTGCTTCAGTTGACAAAGTACTATTCATGATTTCAACAATTTTCAAAAATGCCTCAAGCTCTTTCTTGTTGCCATCAAACAAAGGGATCGCCTTTATGGCAGTTTCCATATTAAATGCAGACATTTTCGAATATATACTTGATGTACCTTGATCTAAAACTTCTAAAAGCTCGAAAAGTTCGTCTTTTTCTTCTTCTGGTTCCTCCCTGTCGTCTTTACTCTTAGCTAATTCAATTTGTTCATTTATTAGTTTTTTTTAAATTTTTGTAATTTTTTAATTTTTTGTCGTGTTCGTTTTCGCTAGCCGAAAGATCGAATTGATTTTTTATTTCATTTATTTCTACCAATTTTGACAACAATGTTGCTTCTTTGTAACCTCTTTTTGAACTCTTTAAATTTTTGTAAGAAGAGTTGAATTCTATTTTTACTTTAAATTTTTTAAATTACTTTTTCGTCGTGTTCGTTTTCGCTAGCTAAAAGGTCGAATTGATTTTTTATTTCATTTATTTCTACCAATTTTGACAACAATGTTGCTTCTTTGTAACCTCTTTTTGAAATCTTTTTTAGATTACTTAAAATCTTATCTATTTCCTGAACTAATTTCTCCATTTATATTGTGGTTTATTTAAAAGAAAAATAATTTTTATTTAATTATAAGTTTGTGACGTAAGGCCTACTAACGTTATGCTTATGCACGTATGTTTTGAAATACTTATTAATTTTATAAGCTACTATTAAAAAAATAATTATTATAATCAGCGTTATCGCGTACTCCGGGATTGCTGTTGATGTCATCGTCTCTGAATTGTTGTTATTTATTACAGTCTCCTGAAGCTGCGGCTTGCTTTGTTGCTTTCCCATTGTAAAAACGTTGTTTCTTTGCTTTTAGTTCTTTTATTAGGTTGGCTTTGTTGCCCTTTTCCGTTGTCATCGATATTAGTTTGTGAAGCTCGGCTAACTCTTGCCGGTAGCGTACGAGTTTACCTCCGCGTATCTTTCAATGTTTCAATGTTTTTTAGGAAAACCCGTCTGTTCTCCTGTTGTAGCTGCGTGCGGCGTCTATATTCCTCAAGGCTCAAGGGTTGAGGGCCTGCCGTCTTCGGTGTGGGTTTGTACGCAGGCACACTTGGTGTAGGTGGACCTGGCTCATACGCCTCTGGCTGCTGGTCAACTATCTTCTCATATTTGTCAAATATGTGGTTGATCTCTTCAATTGTCGTCATTAGTTTGTGTGATGAGCTTCTTTTTCAAAAATTTTTATTATCCTTTTCAATATAATATTTTTCAGGATTTTAATGGTTCCTTTTCAAGTAAATTTTTTTGAAAATCCCAGAACTCCCAGAAAATCCCAATTTTCGAAAAGGCAGGAGCGCCATATAATATTTATATAAAATCTGTTTTGGTCAGTAGCCCCTACTCTATTGTTTGGATGTTTAAAGCGGTCCTCCGCTGACAGTTATGCTTGGCGAAGTCGCCGCAATTAGTCAAATGAAAGATGTTTTCGGTTTAAAAGCCAAAAAGTATCTCTGATTTATTTCTGAATCGCCATGGCTTTTATACCCTGGCGACCCTTTCAATTTCTTTTCAAATTTCTTTCAATTACCTTCAATTCCTAAAAAATATGCTTACATCTACAATTCTATAATACAAAAATCATTTCTACATTCTGATCAATATTTTATTACCGCTGCCAGAAGGGCATTGGCCGATCGCATTTATTGCCAAAGCCAGGATTCAAATTTCATTCTGCCTCGCGCTGACAGAAATGCAAGCGAAGGGAAAAGTGACAAAAGCAAACAAACGTTGGTTTACGTACTATTATGCTGCGCTCCTATTCAGGCCAGCAGCGTATGCTATTAATGCAGTTTCAAGTGTTCGCTGCTAGCGGTACTTTTTCGTTTGTGTACTCTTGTGGGCTGGTGCGCTGCACTGTAGTATATGCTTATACAGCACACAAGTCATTTAAAATCTCTCGGTTTGATGCTTGGTTTTGAGAAATGCCGTATACCCTTGTATTTTGTATTTGTTAAGATAGCTCGAAAACACCTTCTTTCGACAATTTCCACGAGGTTCATACCATTTTTCAATTTGAGAGGCCCAGACCTTGTACTAGCTATATTCATTCTGCCATTTCAAGTAATCATTCAACGAAGGCAGACGTGTGCCAAAAATAGTGCTCCACTAAATCAATTCTTACTTGGAAGGAATAGTCATTTAGACTCCAATTATCAAGCAGCGTTTTCTAACACCAGGTAACAAAATTGTTAATTATTTTGTTACTCATCATTTACAGAAATTAAATAAAATTTAATTTTGGAGATTCCCCTGTCGATTCCGATCCTTTAAGGAGAGGAGGTCGTTAAGCGTCACTCCTCGATTTTACTCCCGAATTGATGTTCGAAGGTCATATAAAGGACATTTCAGTTACACCAAGTTACAAATACTTTTCAAGGTTGTTATAATAAATCGGATCAGGAAAGGTAAAAAAAAACTTCGCTAAACTGAAATTTTCTATAATCTCCTCCCTAAGACGATTATGTTCTTCTTATTTCTATTATAAATTTCTCCCCATCGAAGCTGCATTGTTCGATATTGGCGCGAGCCAAAGCATGGCTACGAATTCAAAGATGGTAGTGAAATATTGATTAAAGAAATCATAATTTTATGTCTAAAAGGCAATTCCATAGTGTGTGATGTATGAAAGAATCAAACAAAAAAAAAACAAGAAAGAAAAGCATTTTTAGAATGTAAAAATTGAGTAAAATAAGTTAAAGAAAAAAAATATGGAAGAAATTAGTTTTAAAAGTGATTTTAAAGAAAACTAAAAGATTAAAAAGGAAAAAAATGTAGAGTAAAGATAATTAAATATTTGGTTAATGGTGAAATAAGGTTGTGAAAGAACATAATTGAAACAATCTAAATGTAACTAAGGTTACAAAAACCAATTTCCCCATCCCCCCCCCCCTCCCTCTAACAACAGTAATTCTCTTGTCACCCAACGACTGGCCAGCGGACGGAGTTTTGAACATGTAAGTGTTTCTATTCTTTCTTTATTATAATTTTATTTTACCACATTTAATTTTCGTGATAAATCATAGTGTTAAATAAAAATAAAAGAAATGAAAAGAATTCAAATTTTACTTTGATATAAAAGGAACTAATAAAATTTAATTTCTTCGATATTAAAATGATGAAGACAATGTAATAATGTGAAATCAAATTATTGCTTTAAATCTAATTTCGTGAATTAAATTTTAGTACATTTAAAATTTTTGTTTAAAACAGATTAGAATTAAATAAAACTAAATAAAACCTTTTGTCTTTAAGCCTAATGTAAAATATAAATACACACACAAACACACACTTATGGAATCGCCTTCAATTACGATTTCTGGGAGCCATCCCTGCAAGAAATGCGTCTAGTTCCAAAATGGTCCCGAACTAGTTATGCAGTAGGGGGTACTGGTCGCACCCAAATCTCTTTCACATGTGGTGAAGTGGCTAATGTAACATTGCGTTGTCATTGGAGGAAGCTACCTGCTTAAACCTCTGCATTACCTCCGGTCAGCTCGGAAGTAGCCACTATGATCTACACCGAGAGAAAAAAAACAGTAAAATCAACAAAAAGTAGGTAAATTTAACAGTTTTCGCGGTTAAAAACCATCCGATAGTCTAAACTGGTAAATTGACAGTTGCTGCACTGTTGATAACCGTAGCCTAGTGGGAAGATGTCCGACTGCCACCCGACAGTTTTTTTTAACAGTTCGAGAAGTTGAAAAAAGGTTAAATTCAACAGTAAAACTGTTAAATCAAACAAAAATACCAGGGTTGGCAACCGAATCGAATAAAGGTTTCGGTTTCGGTTTTACTCCCACTTGCCAATCGGTTTTGGTTATCGGTTTCGCTCTTTGATTTTGAAAAGGTTTCGGTTGGTTGGAGCGATTGAAAAGGTTTCGGTTTAGGTTTTAAAAGGTTTCTAGATGGCCCAATATTAGGAAATTTTATATCAATTCAATATAAATCAAGGGTGCTGAATCTAACTACATTTACCGAATTTCATTATCTAATCGCATTTTCAAACAAATTTATGCTTAAATTTTTAGTTTTTATACCCTACACAACGTTTGAAACGTCCATAAGAACGCATGTCCGGTATGGATAAGTATATATATTCATGATCAGCATCGAAAACAGATTTAGCCAGCCTGTATGGTGACAGACAGACGGGGATGTTTTTTTTTTTGAGACATCGATGTGAAACTTTGGGTTTACGTTTTTATCTCCGAATTGAGATCAAGTTCGAGAATCAGCTAAATCGGACGAAAAAGGCTGCCATATAAAACTACGAAAAAATAGCGAAAATTTTCCAAGTCTTTTCAAAAACCATCAAAATGTCTGCGCACACAGAGGCGTTATTCGTGCCGCAGGCGGTTTCGAAATTAATTTTGTCACAAAAAATTGTATTTTTGAAAATATAGCGTTTTTTATACAGCCTGTTTCCATAGCAATACAATAAATAACAAACACAAAAAGCCAGTTTCAAAACCAATTGGAATCAGTTTGAAAATAAACCTTTTGACTGTTTCCATAGTAGTCTAATAAATAACAAACAAAATAGTTATTTTGAGAACCATTTCAGTCAGACTTTTTGATTGTTTCCATAGCAATATAATAAATAACAAACAAAATCAACTGCGGTGAGATCGCTGCCTGTGTGAGGCACTTTGCGTTTTCGAAGCTAGATTTTTTAAATATGGAAATGGTTCTGAAATTATATAGCGAATATCGCCTCTGTGTGCGCCGGCCTTATAAAAAGATTTATTGAATATTTAAAAAAATATTTCCTATATTTTACTAAAAAAAGAGTAAAAAACAAGTTTTTTAAAATATAACCCTTTAACCGACTAAAAAGCAGAAAATAAATTTCCTTTAAATTAATTTCCGCAATTTCGATTTAAAATTAAGGGTTTTTGGCGACTTCAAAATTTGCAGTGATATTAGGAACAAAGTAGCCAAAAACCCTTTATTTTAAATCGAAATTGCGGAAATTAATTTAAAGGAAATTTATTTTCTGCTTTTTAGTCGGTTAAAGGGTTATATTTTAAAAAACTTGTTTTTTACTCTTTTTTTATTTTCCCCTTTTTTTTAAAAAAATTTTTTTTTTCGGTATATTTCTTTCTAATTTATATTTTGCCCGTATAGTTTTTCTTCTTCAATTTTTACATTTAAAAAATTTTTTTTGATTTAAAAAAAAAAATTGTTCCCCCCTTTTTCTCCTTTTTTTTTTTCCTTTTTTACTCTTTTTCCCCAATGCTAGCCTAAGTGAAAAATTTCAGCCCTGTAGCTTAAAAAATACGAAAGTTAGAACTTTAAATTGGCTCCATTCCGCTCCCCTTTGCCCCCACACCCCCCTTTCCAAAGGGTATAAAAAAATCATTTTGTCAATAAGAACCAACCTACCAAATTTCATCATTGTAGCTTGAAGGAATCGGAAGTTATGCCATGTTTAAAAAAAAAAGGTTTGAGTCCCCCCACGGCCCCCTACGCCTCTGATGGACCCCAAAATTTAATAGAATGCATTGTCACCGGAGTTCTATCAGTGTTCCAAATTTCAGCTCTCTAGCTTATGTGGAAGTGTATGAAAAAGCTCGCCGCAGATTTGAGGATATATATATACATATATATATATATATATATATATATATATATATAGTCCGCCCAAAGCAAGTTAATATAAGGGTTATAAAAATATATGAAATAAATAAATGAAATACGATGAATTTTCTCTTAGGAAAAAAAACTTCAAGTCAATTTTGAGTACGAAAACCTTTTGAAAACCGATTAAAAACCCGCAACCTTTTCAATTGGTTTTGGTTGAACCTATTCAATCGGTTACGACGAATCGGTTTCGGTTTAGGTTTCGCTCCCTAAAATGAATCGGTTTCATTCGGTTTCGGTTTCGGTTGCCAACCCTGAAAAATACTTTAAAACCACAGTTATTCTGTTCAAAACAAAATAACAGTGCCCGACTGTCATTTCCACTGCTGTCTTTTTTCTCGGTGTAGCTCCTTCCTAGCGGTGGAAAATTGGCCCCTATACAATACTTGTAGCCAGTTAAAAACCAGTTACTACGACTTAGCTACATACTAGCTTTCGGTAAATTTAAAAAGTATTTTCGAAAAAAAAACCCAATCTTAATTTTTTTTAAGTAGCACTTTATTGTTATAAATTTTTGTATAAATGTAATTATGCTAATAATTTTTAATAACATCGGTCAATGAATGCATTCATCGAAATCTTGTCAAAACTTGTCGTTTATTATACCCTACACCTCATGAGGTATGGGTATATTCACTTTGGTCTGATGTTTGTAACACCAAGAAGGAGAAGTGTCCGGTATGGAAAAGTATATATATTATTGATCCGTCTGTCCGTCCTCCCGTCCTGCCGAAATTTTTAAGATTTCATCAAAACAGTATGAAATTTTGTATAGTGGGGTTTTCGGGGTCGCTGATTTCGATTTTGATGTCGGAATTCAAAAATTCAAGATGGCGGAGCCAATATGGCGGCCGAAATTTTAAGATTTTATCAAAACAGTATGAAATTTTGTATAGGGGGGTTTTTGGGGTCGCATTTTCAAAATTCAAGATGGCGGATACAATATGGCCCAGTAGGTGTAGGGTATATATAAGTCGGCTTGCCCGACTGAAACTTACTCACTTGTTTTTTTATTCGTTTGCAAACAAAACACGACTACTGGTTTCGAAGGTATTACCTGAAAACATAAAAATTAAAAATTGTAAAAATATAAAACTGTAAAAAAAAATAGAAAGAAAAAAAAGAAAAATTTTAAATAAAAATTAAATAATGAAAAATTTTAAATAAAAATTACATAAATAAAAATTTTAAATCTGCAAAAAGAAACGGTAAAAATTAAAAAAATAGATATTTACGTTTATGGAATTATGTAAAAATAAATATAAAAACCATTCTTAACAAAATTAATTTTTTACCCTTTTATGCATTTCACTCTTTGACCATACTGTACGCACTAATTTTAATACTCGAATGCCAAAACAAAAATCGTTGCTTTTGTATTTATGTCGCGCATCGGCGTGCTTTAAAATATAGGTAGTTTTGAAAAAAAATTCTATTAGCATTAAATCACTCACAATCACTATTTTTCACATTTTTGTTTATTTTTTCACATTTTTATTAAATTTTATTTTGAGAACATTTCAAACATTTTCAATTATTAGAAAATATTTTACTTTACACAAAACGAATGCCATTTCTCCAAAAGAATATTATTTTGGCTGGTTTCCTCACATATTACTCGGTTTTTGTTCGGCAATCTTCTCTCAAAGATAAACGAAACAAAGCCAAGCACAAGCTATAAAATAACTATATACCCTATAGATCCAGTACATTGGGGGTCAGTTTTTTCTTGCAGGGATATTAGTTATCCCACTTACACATTTACATACCTGAACTTCGTTCTTTAATGATCATTATGTTAATTTAACATGATACGTTTTATCGAGTAATTTTGCCAGCTAGTTATTATCGTACGTACTCTCATGTTTACAGTAACATGATCGTACGTTTTGTTTTGCTAATAATGTTACGAAATTGAAATGATGTTTACATATGTAGGAAAAAAATAGTTTTATTTATATTTAGTGTTCAGTCTTTATTTTTCATGACTCTATCCTTCAATCCTCTGAACTCGACTGACCACTCACAAACTTCTGCAGCCAGTCTCAACTACGTTCTCTTCAGGTTTAACTAGTTTCGCAATCATCGGCCCTAAAGATCTATTTACCCTTTCGACTTGCCCGTTGGTTTGTGGAGAACCAGTAGCTACCTTAAAATGGGTCACATTATTTTCGTTCATAAAATTGTCAAAATCTACGGACGTAAAACAGCTTCCTCTACCCGAGATTATACATTTTGGACGACTGTATGCTCGAAAGTAGTCCGTTAACGCTTTAATCACTTCTTTAGTGTTTTTTGTTTTTGTCGGGTAAAGTCTAACAAATTTCGTAAACGCATCTATAACCACTAATATGTGTTTTTTCGCCGATCTGGAATTGCCTACTGGCCCATAATGGTCTATATGTACAGCATCAAAAGGCTCAATCCCTTTTGGTATATTGTGTAAGAATCCCTCCGCACGACCATAGTTGCCAGAAAACGCTATACATTTCAAACAATTTTGGATATGTTTCCCAGCTTTTTCTTTAATTTTAGGAAACCAGTAGAAGGTTCGGCACGGTACATAAAACCGTGCCGAACCTTCTACACCTTTTCGGTATACAATGCCATTGCGCATTTCGTAAAGAGGTCTTTCTTTTTCTTCTAGCTGACTCCGAATTTCACTAATCTTTTTGTCTCTTCCCTGGCAAATAACTGAATTTTCCTCGAACGTATTCGGTTCTATGACTAATATAGTAGTAGAACGACTTAGTGCATCAACATGTTGCATGCGCTCACCCACTCGATGTTCTAGCGAATAATCGTTATTCATTAGCTCTAGTGCCCACCTGGCTATTCTTGGATTCATTTATTTTTTATTTAACGTTAACGAATTGCAATCTGTTACGATCTTGAATTTTTTGCCCTGTAAATAAACACGAAAACGCCTTAATGCATATATGATAGCCAAAGACTCCAGCTCTAAGCTGTGATATTTGGATTCCGTTTCAGTGGTACTTTTCGAAAAATAGAATATAGGGTGCATTAGGCCATCCTTTTTCTTTTGTAACAGCATTGCCCCAAAACCGACTGAACTCGCGTCGCAATGAAGTTCTGTTTCATCTTTAAAGTCATAAAGTGCCAGTATTGGGGTTTCTACCAATTTCCCTTTAAGTATTTCAAAAGCTTCCAATTGCTTAGGACCGAATTTAAAAACATGTTTTTTTTTTGATAAGTCGTGTAATGGTTTTGCAATTATATAACAATTTTTTACGCATTTTTCAGGCCAAATGGCATTCTTGTGAATTCGAACTGACCCAACGGCGTAACGAAAGATGTATATTGTACCGATTCTGGATGCATAAATACAATGAAAACCCCATTTTTTAAATCGAGTTTTGTTGACAAAAATGTATTCGCTAGTCTGTCCAACAAATCGTCTATCAAAGGAATCGGATAACTGTCTTTACTTGTAACTTAAGAGTACGAAAATCTATGCACAATCGCAAATCGTCGGTCTTTTTTCTTAACCAAAACTATAGGCGATACATACTCCGACTCACTCACTCTGATTATATCATTGGCCATAGAATCGTCTAATATTTTTTGTAAATCATTTTTCTCTACGTACGACAGGCGTCTCGGCGAGCAGTGGAAGGGTTTCTGATCGCTCAAATTAATTTTCATTTCATATTTCAATTTTGGTTGCTTAGGGCGTTTTGCTTTTACATACTGAGAACTAAGCATATTAAAAAAATGATTTTTATTTACCAAATCTACATCCGGCCCTAACTCAACGTTCCACTCATCACCATAATTGTAATCAATTGACATGAGTAAATTTTCAAAATTTTCAGTTAAACTACTACAGCAACTTTGCTCAGTCTCATTCGAATCCATATCAACAGAAATAGCATAATTTGTTCTCTTTACTTTGTCTATGCTCTTTACGCTTTTCAACTCTTCATCGACTTGACTCTCATTTGTTACTCTTCTTTCATTTGTATATTCTACTCCTGTTATATTTTTTAAATCAGAAACAAATTTTAATTTACCCAACTCCAAAAAATCTCTACCCAAGACGGCATCATAATTTGTGGTGTTATTATTAACAACCTTCATATTAATTTTTATTCTTACTTTTTCTAAATTAAAAATTAAATTAATTTGGCTCTTATTTAAACCAAAGTAAACTTCATTTTTCGCTCCACTGAGCTTTGCGCCAACTGGCAAACAACATTGTCGTACAAAACTGATGGGACTTCCAGAGTCCATCAAACATCCTAAAGTAACAAATAAATTAGGGTCTCTATCTATAATAAATTTAAAAATTCTTACATAGTCACTCTCGATCAGCTGAATGATGTTCTTCTTCTTGGAGCACGCAGCAGCACGATGAGTCAAATCAACGCAGACAAAACACGAACCGGCCTCCCTCTTCGGCTTTCGGCAAACTGCAGCATAATGCCCCTGAGAGTTGCAATTGTAGCAGCGTATGTTTGCTAAAGCCTCTTTCGGTGTCTTAGTTGCAGTTGTTCCCGGTGTAGCTGGCTTCAATTCCACCGAGCGAAAAGTAGTACGTTGTGGCAAAGCAATATTGTAGCGCTGCATATATGCTTGTGACTTCAACTGTTCAATCAAATATTCGACAATCTCCTTTTCGTCAATATCCAATTTATTGGCATGTACCAACTTCTCATGGTAGTAACTTGCAAAAGTTTCACCATACTTCCACTTGCGCATTTCGAATCTGCGTCGTAGCAACAGCTTGCTCTCGTTTGTAGAAAATAGCTCTTTCATTTGCTTTACGAGCTCATCAAATGATTCGGTTGCGAAATTTGGTTTCGAATGCAACCACACCAACGCTTTCCCCTTCAGCTTGCAGAACAACAGTGTACGCTGCACATTCTCTTCGACTTCATATGCAGTGCTTACGCTTGTCAACTGCGAGAGCCAAATGTCGAAGTCATTGTTGCCATCGAACTCAGGCACAAAATCTTTCATCACATTAAATGTTGTTGATGACGTCACAGTATTTGCATCGCCAGCCAGCGGTGGGAGAGTATCACCTACGTTTTGTGTTCGTTGTAGCAGCACATCCTCGAGACGAAGAAGTTCTATTTCGCGTCGTTGCAGCTCGTGTTCTCGCCGTAGAAAGTCGAGATCTATCTGTCTGCCTATGACGTCATCTTGCTGAATATTCAACGCTGCCGCCCCTTGTTCCAATTCCGCTTCGTCCTCGGCGTTGTTTCGTGGACACTCGCCGCGTTGCTCTGTCGACAACTCGTTCAACCGAACAGCTAAAGCTGCTTTGTTGCAATGGGGTGAAAGATTCAGGTGCAGTAGCCATGCGCGTAACTGAACTGCCGAATAATCCGCTACGTCGATTAAATTTTCCATGGCGTCTATTTTTTTGTACAGTTAGCGCTTTAGAAATTGTTAACTTTTACACTTTTAGATTATTTTCCAGTGTATTTGTTTTAGTTTAATCAAATTTTTCTTTCTTTTGTCTATCCTTTTTATCCCTTATACAGTTTTTATAATTTTACTCCGTAACCGTCATTATTCCTCAAACTAGTTATTCACTTCTTATTAAATATTTAATTTTTTTTTGTCTTTTTCACAGTCGTTTTCATTTAATTGTTCACAGAATGGCGTATGGATTCACAATCCCTTCTGATGTAGGAAAATAATAATTTTATTTATATTTAGTGTTCAGTCTTTATTTTTAATGACTCTATCCTTCAATCCTCTGAACTCGACTGACCGCTCACAAACTTCTGCAGCCAGTCTCAACTACCTAAGAGAGAGAACCATAAGTAACTTATACATACATAAATAAATATATCACTTAACGCTAACGTAACTAACGTTTAATTTAATTTGGCAATTTCAGAATAATTAACCTTTTGTTTGCAAAATGTTACAATAGGCTCTGTTAATATAATTTATTTTGTAACTCAACTCTCTACTAATGAGCATATCAATGGAAATTTAACATCATCATAATTATGATATTGTTAGCATTATGAAAGACACGTGAATTTATAAAATTAACATTTTGGAATTAAATATGAAACTTTAAGAATTTATTGAATTGACCTTGTAGCCGTTCATGGTTGTTTTAGGGTATTCTCGGTAGTAGAGTAACGAGGTTTTCGAGAATACTTGGTAGGGTGGGCATAATGGATTGTAACATCTGGTTATAATTATTCGGTCGTTGTTGTTGCTATAGGTTCTGTTACATTTTATACGGGGTATAGTTTCAAAGATATTGTTTGTCGTTCCTTTTAGAGTTCATTTTGCAGAGCACGTAGTTTTTTTTTGTTATCGAGGTTCGGTAGTGGAGTAGCAAAACCACACCCCCGGTTGCCGGCGGTCTACCTTACCAGTACGTGCGAAAGGCTACAGCCCACTATTGAGTCCAAACATCCTGTCATTACAGCATTGATACATAGTCATTTAACAAATCTTCCAATTGTATATGCTCATAAGACTAGCAATGAATTGAAATGTTTGCAGTCAGCCCAAAACAGGGCTTTAAAAATTGTTTTTGATCTTCCTGTACGACACTCCACATTACAACTATACAAGGATTTTGCTAAAGCAATACTTCCGATAAATGGGCTGTACAAAAAACCCCTTGTGACTTATATGTTTAAATACATGCGTTGCATTGGCTATCACGTTTTAGATTTTCGTCGAAATCAGAATATCTTCAATACAAGAAATACAATGAACTTGAGGACTATAAGGTGCAGATTGGAGACAACGAAACAACGAATAGAGTACGCTGGACCTATTGAATATAATAAGGTACCAAGGTATTTCAACTTTTAAACTACACTTAAAAGAATACCTTTCAGAAAACGTTGATTTGCTTCTTACGTAGCATGATTGTTAAAATATAAATTTGAATTTTATAATATTTTATTTTTGAAAAAATATGTTGTCAACAAGCCTCTATAAAGCCTTCAATGGCGCTGAGGCAACACTTCTAATTTTTGTATAAATCATTTAAAAAAAAAAAAAAAAATTTTTCCATAACTGATTAAAAAAGGAATTAAATTAGCCCGAATACAATCGAATAAAAGAAGTGTCACTCTACGATGTACTTGTGAAGACCACCTGAAATACGTTACCAAAAAGGTTCACTTCTGAAATTGTTAGTAATCAAAACATATAACACAGCTCACAAACACATTTTTTTTTAGTAAGTACATACCTTTAACTTCAACTAAACACTTCCAATTTTTAATTATTGGACCAAATTTATTAAACTTATCAAAAATGTTGAAATTATTTTTCTAACACGTGATCCAACAAATGCAATATTTCACGATTTACAGAAGAGCGAATATTGAGAGCAATTCGACATTTAAAAATTTAAACCCCGCTAAATTGCTCATTTCTCCCACCGTGCCTAGTGTTGAAAAGTTTAGTTTCAATATTTTCGTAAAAACTACTGTGTATTACCGTTCCAACAAGCTCTTAATGCCAAAAATCAAATCATAGTGTTTCGAGTTTTTTTTTTACCTCTAAACTAAAAAGTTAAAAAAAATCCCTAATTTCGCTAAACCAGCAAAACCGCGAATTTATAAATGGTTATTTGGGATGTACTCTATTCATTCCACTTAAAAAACCTCATGCCCCAAAAGTACTGTCGCACAGCGTCATGAGCAAGAAATATTTTTTCTATTGCTCGTAACTTTTATTTTTTGAAAATATTTTGAAAAGCTACGGCATAACTATTATTGTTTGAAAAGATTTTATCCATTGCTCGTAACTTTTATTTTTCGAAAATACATTTTTTTTCGAAAAAATTTTTAAAAGTTACGGCATATTTATTATGGTTTGAAAATATTTTTTTACGTTGCTCCACAACGTTTGCAATATTTATTGTGTTCCTCCGGTGGTGGTTGTGGTAGTGGTATTGGTGAAGCCTGGTTTTTGGGTGATTCATGTCACTTGGGATTAGAGCAACTCCTAGGTGCGTCATTGGAACTTTTTTGGGTGATTCATGTCACTTGGGATAAGCGCAACTCCTAGGTGCGTCATTGGAACATTTTTGAACCTTGCTATAGAGAATTTTAATTTTAAAAACAATTTTAAAATTTGCCAAATAAAAAAGTGGACATTTCAATTGACACTTTGGAAATTTGTTATGGTTATTTTATAGGAGACGGTTCATACAGAAAGATCAATCATGTTGTATTTAACATATCTCCTCCTATAATTTCATATACTTAACAGAGGGGGTTACCAGAATTTGGTATCAATCGTCCTATATAAATTTCACAATTCTATTTCAGTCATACTAATATATTTTTCAATGTAAAATATTTCCATCTCTTTTTCATATGTCACAATTCATACGTTGTATCAACCAATTCATACAATGTAAATCAGCCTTAACTCGTATTTTCCCACTAGCTGGAAATCATCCATAAAAAAGGAAAAAAAAGTCAAATAGTCTTAAAAACTACCGACCGTGCCATAAGCAAATAAATTTGACAGCATGTTGACTTTTATCGACGTATATGACAAACGGTGACGTCACCTCATATTCATTTTCCGATATTTTACAACAGTTCGTTACATTGACAACGAAATGCCAACCTGTTCTCACAACAAATGACAACAATTGCCATTATTTTGACATAATGAAAACCAGGCTTAAGTGTGCATAATAGGGTGGGTAAAAAGCGAAATCTACGCGAATTTCTAAGAAAATCACCCGAAGAAACTAGGGGTCTAAAACGAAAACCTAGCTCCCGCCGAGAGACATGAAAACAAAATTCTCTCAAATTTCCATCAAATCAGTTTCACTGTGCGACAAGGCAAACAATTTGGGGTTTTGACAGTTGGAGATGATAGAGTTTTCCGCATCAAGTCTGCATTTTTTTTTAAAAGAAATCAAAGGTTGAATTTTTACTCGAAAAGTACCATTTTTAATTTGGCGCCAAATCCCATTTTTTTTACAAAATACTGGGTTTCTGACAATTGGATGCGATAGAGGGACGAAAAAAAATATATGTGTAACGGGGTTTTCCCACATCAAATCTCTCATTTTTTTTAAAGGAGGTCAAAGTTATCATGTTCTGTTAAAAGTGCCAATTTATTATTGCGACAAATCGCTATTTTTCCAAAATAATGAAGTTTTGACAATTAAAGCTGATACATACATACATACATATTTGGCACTACAACCCTCGAGGGGTTTGGGCCGAGCTTCTTAGTGCAATTATCATGGGCAAGATAGAGGAGCTGATAGAGGATCAAAAAAAAAGATTACGTGACCGGATTTTTCCATATCACGTCTCAAATTTTTTTAAAGAAAGAAAGTTTATGATCTATAACAATGCCTAAATCAAAAAAAGAATCAACCACAATTAAAGGATTATCAAACAATGTCCTTATGAGAACCTCGATAATAACACATAGATTTACACTTCTTAAAATTTAGAGACATGAAATTCATCTCACACCAAAAACCAAGGCTTTTGAAATCATCTTGTGGAAACCGATGACCCGTTTTATATCAGAAAACGGCATAAACAGTTTAACGGCATCAGCATACATAAGAATCGAAGAATATTTTATTATTGAAGGTAAATCGTTGATAGAAATGTTAAATAGAATAGGACCTAAGTGACTTCCTTGAGGAACACCAGACACAACATCAACCGATTCAGAAAGATGGTCCTTAAAAAGGATTCTTTGTCAGGTAGGAACCAATCCATTTAACTAAAATCGTAGGCAAACCTATCAAGGATAACTTTTTAATTAGTAGAACATGATTGACAGTATCGAAAGCCTTGCTGAAATCCGCGTAGATTACGTCAGTTCGGAAACCACATCCAAAACCATCAAACACCTTCGTTGTAAATTCAAGATCGTTTGTAACTATGAAGCGACATTTCGATACCTTAAAGCACAACCATCCTATGTCCGTTATCATGAAAAACGAGTTTTATCATTTTTGGATTTTGAAGAAGCTGCGTCAGATAGGCTATAGTGGTTTATGGATCGTGATGAAAGTAATTGAAAAATGAGGAAGTAAAACCCATTTCCAAACAAAACATACCAATTTGAAAACTTGTTTTTCATTTTCTAGAGTTTTGAAAAAATGGACATAGTATGGTTGTGCTTTAAGGTATCGATTTGATAAATCCATGTTGTTTATTAGATAAAACTTCCGAAAGCGGGAATGATAACTGATCAGCAACTAAGTGTTCAAATAGCTTTGGTATGCAACTGAGTTTAGCAATACCTCTGTAATACTACTACCAGATTTATGTAAAGGTATTATGTAAGACGATTTCCAAATATCAGGAAAGTACGAAAGTCAGAGGGACAAACTAAAGAGGTGATATAATGGAATATATAGAAATTCAGCACAGTTCTTTAAAATACAACTAGGAATAGTATCAGGCCCAGCTTAGGATAGAGACAATTTCTGAAAACAGAGAACTATTAACAGCAATAAGAATTCCACTGCCATAATTTGCGCGATCACGCCTATGAACAGTGAACGAAGAACAGAAGAATTCAGAATCTAAGATGATAGGTTTTAACCAGGTTTCAGTAAACGCAATGACACTATAGTTGAACGAAAAACTATTAAGATATAACCTTTTCAATTTGGAACTCAAACCTCTTACACGCAGAGAAAAAACATGGTTGACCCAATCATATTTTAAGGGGACCATATTATGATTGAAGAAATGATTGCACCAACCATGCCATGATTGCATACTAAACATTTACATGATTGCAGCTAACCATTTACATGATTGAAAATAAACATGTAATGATTGCAGCCAAAAATTTGTATGAATTTTTAGTCAACTTTCAATTGAATTTCAACATCTACTTTTTAATTATTTTAAATTATATTATTAATATTTCAATGATTGGTTATATTATATTTAAGAAATAATAGTTCATATACATTTTTCTTACTTACTTACGTTTGGCCGTGCCGAGATTTGAACCCGGGTCACTTGGGTTGCTGACGAAGCGCGTTAGCACGTTTAGCTACTACTGCCTTGCATTTCTTGTGTTCTAAAGGCATACATATACTAATCATATGAAATTTTAATGTGTATATGAATTTTTCATGAAATATTTTTGGAAATGAATTTAAGCATTTATATACATTTTTTGTAAGATTAAGAGGTCAATTCTAGCGTAGTCGCAATAGCCGACACAAAGTTGCGGGCAATGTTATTCCAGTTTTGGTCGAGTCGAATTAATTGGCTACAGCCGGTGTCTTGTACTTGTGTAGGTTTGTATATTTTAGTGCTTATGTTTGCAGAAAAGTACAAATCTACACAAGTACTCCGGATCGTGAATACTCTTATTAATATTAAATATCCGATCATATACATTATTGCCTCTACCATGTTTTTGGCATGGTTGGAATCTAATCATAATATGTTCTCTGAAATCATAATATGGTCTCTATAATCATTTAAATGTAATTTACATGATTACCCCAACCAACTATGGTCTTTATAATCATAATATTATTGTAGCAAGTAAATATGATCGCTGCAATCATGCTCCAACCATGTTTTTTCTCTGCGTGTACATTTTGATAAGCTAAAGAGAGTTCACTAACAACATCATCCATTAGGTTTTTGGAAGTTGAACAGTATTAGCCGCATTTCGCTTATTTTTATAACCCTTATATTAACTTGCTCTGGGTGGACTATATATATATATATATATATGGGTAATTCCATATCAAATCACCAAAGTTTTTTCACTCGACCTCTCTGATTTTGATGAAATTTGGAAGGTAGGTAAATAACAGCGAAAAAACAATACAAGTTCGTTTTTTTTCGAAATTCAAATTTTTTTACAAGTTATTAAAAACATAAAAAGTAAAAAAAAATTAAGATCTTTAATTTCGAATGGCTATATCTCGTTACTGAAGCAAGATGGAGCAACGATTGCAAGAAAATTTTTTCTTCGGAATTAAACAGGCTTTCCAATTATTGCATTGTCAATTTTTTTATATATCTTTTTCGAACATATACATTTTCGAACTCGAAAATATCAATGAGTCTACGAAGCGATTTGGCTTATTTTTTTTCCAAAAGTACTTTGACTTTGACTTTTAACGTTTCAGTTAATTTCGAAAACCATTAACTTTTTCATTTAGTTAAGTTAAATTTCTTCGATTAACTAGCATTAGTTAACTTTAAAACGAAAAAAAATTTTTATTATGGAATGTAAAAAAAAGTAAAAATTAAGAATTCATACTATTTTTGAACTGATACATTTAATTTAAAAATTATTTCACAAAACAATTAAATACACAAGCCGATATATTTCGAAGTGATCTATATTCTATTTTCATGTATGAATGGACCATCCTAAACACAATGGCGTTCTCAGCCATCACGTGAGGTTTACATCGTCAGGATGTTTACATCGTATTTTCCATTTCTCAAATTTCTCCAAATGCTGAAAAGCTGAGAACGCCATTGTGTTTAGAATGGCCTGTGATATTTGTTCTTAACCAAACTTCATTCGTTTCATTCTTATTATTTAATATTCTAATAAAATTTGTATGGCTTTATATGTATATAAATAAATTGTTTCATACACAAAAATTTCGCTTTTGATAAAAATTTTGATAATTTATTTTAAAGCAAATTTGCATATAGAAACCGGGAAAAGGGTTCTCTGAGTGCAGGCATTCAATTAAATATAGTTAAAATGTTTTTTTATGTGTTTTTTTTGTAAAAAAAAAAAATTTACTTTTAACTTTTAACGAAGTTAACTTTTCAACGAAATTAACTTTTTAATTTAACGAAGTTAAATTTTTGATTAACTATGCCCAGCTTTGGTATATTCCTACACTCGGCATTGGTATCATTGGAAAGGTATAATCAACACCTTTCGAATGAATATTAGGTCGCCTTAACCCGTTATGTACCCCTCCGGAAAATTTAACCTAAATTTAACGTATTTTTCTAACTTGTTCCCTGGGGGTTACAAAATATTTTTTTTTATGCGAAAAGCTGCTTATATTAATATAAAATCGTTGCTCTATCTTGCTTCAGTAACGAGATATTTGAAGTTAATAAGACCTTCATTTTTTTTTATTTTTTATTACGTGAAGGAGTTGGGAGGCCCGCAAAAAACGCTTTTTACATGGATTTCTTCGTAGAAAAATTCTCCCCCATTCTACTAAATTCCCGATTTTTTTAAGCTTTATTCCGAATTTTGAAAAATGATTTTCAAAAAATATAATTTTTCCGATACATTTTATATAGTGGGTATAAGCTAGTACCCACAGCTTCGCTCGCAATAATTTTGTTATTTCATGTTAACGTAGAAATGTTATATGTATTTTTTAAGCAACTGAAATAAAAATAGATTTTGCAAGTCATCCCTCTGCCCATTCACCTCCCAGCACCAAATCCAAAATTTCAGCGAAATCCCTTGAATAGGACCCGAGTTACAGAGCATTACAAATTTTGGGGCGTGGCAGTGGGCGGACCGCAAATTTTCAGAATAAACATGCTACCCATTTATCCCCCAAAATCACATATAAAATTTCAGCGAAATCGGTTAAACACTGCATAAATTATAGCATTTTAGAATAATATTTGCCACTCCCACCTCGAACGCCGAAATTTAATGAAATAGCCTATGATGAGATCAATGAAATTACCTACATTTTTACATTACATACATACAAACCTACGAACCTACAAACTCACAAAGAATTTTATATAAGTAAGAGATAAGCCCTTCCTCGGATCCTGTTGGGAATCTTCTTTGGAAGTACTGAGTTCTCTTAATTCCTCCTACTTTCCGTTTAAATAATAAGAACTAAATAAATGTTTTATTTTATCTTTATTCTTTTATTTTTCTTGTTGCTGGATATAAGTAAGTATTTGACTTAAGCTGCACTGAACTAAGAACTAAGAAAGAACTGACTTGACTTCTACTGTACATTGATATTTATAATTGTTACCTAAAGCTTTTCAAACAATTGCAATCTTTAGATGTACCAATCACAAAGAACTATCTCAAAGTTCTTTGTTATACTCTCTTTTAGATACATCAATATTTTATACGAGCAACCAATCAAAGTAGAGCGTGCTCAAAAGCTCTTTTGTACGATCGCTATGGCAAAGAAGTATCGGGGCGGTTGCCACTACGTTCTTGTAATTTGATCTACAAGTGTCTTTTGTGTATGCAATTTAGAATATACACTTGTGAGTATGGGAATGGTTTATTACCAATCGTTTGGCACGTAACTAATTATGAATTTCGCATTAAGTTGAGAAATTCAAATGAGTTGTGAAATTGAATTTCCTTCTGTTGCTTTCGTGTTGCCACGTAGCAATTAATTGCTTATGGCTGAAAAATGATCCTTGGACGTTGGCTCCAATTGTTTGTTACTGTATAGTTTTACTTAACTAAATACAGGCGTTATAAACTGTGTGGCCGGACTTATTTGTGACGAACTTGTTGGTGACGGACTTAGGGATACCGGTATAGCATGTGCTGCTGTAACAATATGGGAAAATCCGAGTCTCCAAATTGTTCTATGAATTTTTTCTTATAAAATGAAACTATTTGAGGGGGATCATGGATCTCCAGCGAACAATAAATTTCCTCCATACGATTTTGGACCACGCTAAGATATATTTATGTATACATATATAGATATCCTCAAATCTGCGGCGAGCTTTTTCATACACTTCCACATAAGCTAGAGAGCTGAAATTTGGTACACAGATAGAACTCGGTTGACATCAGAGGCGTAGGGGGCCGTGGGGGGACCTAAACCCCTTTTTTTAAACATGGCATAACTTCCAATTCCTTCAAGCTACAATGGGTGGTGTGGGGGCAAAGGGGAGCGGGTTGGAGCCAATAATTGTCGTATTTTTTAAGCAACAGGGCTGAAATTTTTTACTTAGGGTCGCATTCGAAAAAAAAAATAAAAAAAAGGAAAAAAAATTTAAAAAAAAAAAAAAAAAAAAAGTGTGTAAAAAACTTTCCTTAAATTAATTTTCGATTTAAAATTAAGTTTTTTTGGCTATTTTCTTCCTATTATCATTGCAGATATTGATGTCGCCAAATGTAGGAAGTTCAGAGGAATGTTTTGGTTACTACGAAGAGTCCGTTTGAGTTTTGAAGAAACCTCCAAAACCTTAAAAACAGAAAATTTTTAAAATTCATTTTCATACAATGAAAGTTTGGAAAAAGCAGGAAAAAGTCAGCCTCAACAGTCCTACAATTTTCACAGGACCAACGAATGCCCTTCCGCTCTCTTATAGTATCAGAAACCCAAACAGATAAACCTGCACATTTGGAATGATATTCATCTTCGCAAATCCAATAACGAATATAAAAATCATTTGCACCAAATTTTGCAGTTTTTCAAAGTACAAGACATGTTCAGAACTAAACAATACTAAACAAAAGATTGGAAATGGTAAATATGTACACAACTGTGCTTTACCACGAATAAAATAAAAAAAAAGTACAGTCGTTCATAAAAAAATCAACATTCAAATATTGACACTGTTTCACGTTCTATTTTAGAACTGAGGAGTGTTGATTTTTTTCAAAGCGATACCCGTTTCAAATCATAACCATGCAGTTTTGAATTTGTTTTCTTAGTGTATGATCTCAAGACCTTAGGGTGCCAATAGGTGTGCACTAGCGTGGTCCATAATGGTATGGAGAACATTTTTTGTTCGCTGGAAATCCACAATCCCCATTAAATAGTTTCATTATGTGAAAAAAATTTGGGCATCCTAGGTTACCATTAACACGTGCCCACCGAGACTCCGATTTTCCCATAGAAACTGTATCGGAAAAATTTACAAAATTGTGAATTAAGTAGAAATGGTAGAGAACTTCAACTAAGAAATACATGTAAAAATCGGGTTTATACGAACCTCCCAACTCCTTTTCGTCTGTTTTATCGTCCATATTCCATACAAGTTTTTCGTTCATATTAAAAACAGTCCTGATAATAAGATAGTTAATATATGTGAAAAACTTTAACTTATTAATGACAATCAGTTTGGTTTTAAACACAAACATTCTACTATACACGCAATTAATCTATTAAAATCAAATATAAACCGAAATCTAAATAATCAACTTTGTACTGGAGCTTGTCTCATTGATTCCATTTGATTCCATTTGGCTTTAAGGATTAATTTATGAGCTGTTAAAATATAAATTTTCTGATCATTTCGGTTTTCTATTACACAACATGATTTGCGACAAACATTTTATAGTATGCAACAAAAATTAATCTAGTTATACAAATTTTCATCTTTATAATGGCTTACAGCTTATAAAAGCTTCAAAAAATCAAAGTATAGTTTTAGGCATACACGGGCAGTATCAATTCCATTTTGTAATGATTAACGCGTAATTGAAACATTTTCTCAATTACATTTTTAATTGAAAAATGCATTCTATCGCACCATCAACTATTGATTGCGTGGCTTGCCCGCCTTAAAAGGCTGAAGTCTTTTAATAATTTTTTGTCCCTTTTTTTGACCTCTTTTGTTTTCATT
The DNA here is from genome assembly GCA_951394025.1 of Heteromyza rotundicornis. NCBI lineage: Eukaryota > Metazoa > Arthropoda > Insecta > Diptera > Heleomyzidae > Heteromyza > Heteromyza rotundicornis. The sequence goes on along the minus strand of OX596013.1, from coordinate 1,418,422 downwards.
TTTTGTTTGATAGTGCAATCAGAACTTAAAACTAACAAATTGTTGATTCTTAAACAAAATAATAAAACATAAAATTATAATTATATCAATAAAACATTTTAAATTCTTTTTCTCTTTTTTTTTTTTTTTTTAGAAATGTTTGTTATTTACAGGTATCAATCAGGTGGCAACTTTAATTTCAGATCTCACTTTTACATTTTCTCTTTGTTCTTCATCCTTTGTACTCATAGAATGTACTCATAAATAATCAGTATGAATTTAGCAGTCAAACAGACAATATCGAAATACACTTTACTTTAAAACTGAATTGATTCTTCTGGTCATTCCTGACAGAAATCAGAAGCGGGATAAGAATCGTGCGGATTTTTTTTGTAAAGCAGAAATCGGAAGCATTAGTGAACCTAAGGGCCGTCCGTATTTTAACGAAAATAAAAATAAGTAGAACGGTTTGAACGGTTATGAACATTAAAGACTTTACGATCAGTCAGCTAAAAGAAAAGCTAGGAGCTCGAGGAGCAAAAACGACCGGGTCGAAGATAGAACTTTTTGCACGTTGGCAAAAGTTGGTTTCTGAGTGTGATCCAAGTGCTACGGAAAAAGCATCGGAAATGGATAACACAGATGATCAGTTGCAGGATTCCATTGAGGGGCAAGCAACGCAAGATGATTCTGAGGTGGTGAAGTTGCGAAACGAAGTTAGTAGTCTTCAGCGGACTTTGGAGGCTCTAGCGCGTCAATTTCAAAACCTCGAAAATGCGTCGAAGCTGTCTAATGAACGGGCGTCGTTGCCGCAGACTGTTCCAGAAACGCGTACTACTTCGCAACGCGATTTGAATATGCTAACGACAATTCATGCTCAAACAAGTCAGTCGGCGCTGACAAACGAACAGGCGCCTCAATTGCAGATTGTTCCAGAAACAACAGGTGGCTCGCTAAATTTGAATGTCAGCCAAGCAACAGCGCAATCGTATGTTTGTGGTGCGCAGAACGAAAACCCACCCTTATTGCGCGAACGGAGGGTTATGTCAAATTAAGACATGATGTCACATTTCTCTCTAACGAATAGTGTATAGACAATAATTTCACGACCACAGTGACAACATCAACTGTAACGACGCCAATAATCGCGGCGCCTGTTGCATCGGTTGCGAATGTGAATCGTTTCACTATGCCAGTGTCTCCAATAAATACGAGCATAAATGCAAACAGTGTTCGTGAAATTATCGATATTTTGCCAGACTTCAATCCGTGTAGTGATGACATTACTTCGATACAATTTATCGAACGAGTAGAGCAATTGAAACATGTATATCGATGGCATGAGAAGTCTGTCCTGTTTGCAATCCAAAGCAAATTTAAGGGTGTTTCAAAACAGTGGATCGACGAGCAGCCAATTTTTCAAGATTGGACACAATTTGTTATTTCGTTTTTAGACGATTTTCCTTGTATAGTGAATGAATAATTTCACTGCAAAATAGTTTGCAGCATCGCACAAACCCAAAATAACGTCTCCATACTAACTCGTGTGGTAAATTCCGTACATCTCTTCAGACGTAGATTTTTGCCATTTCCAACTTTTCTATAAGTCGTCCCTCAAGTCTGCCATTTTCTTGGCCCGGTACTGTCCGGTTGGTCTGAGTCCCCCACTCGTCTATAATCCTTATCACCTCTGACCGCCATATTCCGGCCAAAACTCACGAAGTATGGAGACGCCCCCAAAATCTCACGCTGCGCTGTTCCATTACAGCATGCCACCTTTGAGAGACGAGAATCCCACGTCCTGTGGTTCTCCGGCACATAAGCCCTCAAAGTGGTCTTAATTTGTTAGTTCTCTAGCTCCTACTCAACGACCTACTCAAATAAGAGATTACCTTGTCCCCTATAACCAAAGCTGTTCTCGCACTCCGGCGGCCATCTAAACCTGTTCTTCGTCTCTAGAAGACCAGTTAGAGGCTTTACCAAATCAGCGAAATTCGAAACAAATCTAAGTACCGTAGCGAAGAAACAGAAAAATTAAATTCTCCCTATTCATTACAAGCCCTGCCAACAAATCCTCCTCAGGCCCCCCTTCAGAACCTCAACATGCTTATCAAATGTATTTGTAACGATAATAATATCGTCAAAATACACGAAAACATAGAAAAACAACACTCAAAAAAACATTTAAAAAAATATATAACGCTCACAGAATTAAAAAAATTTAAACAAATAAAATCAAATTTAAAAAAATATATCAGAATGAATATATAATAAAAAAAAATACAAATACCGAGGTGCAACACTACAAAAATTAACTTTAACTTAGAAAAAAACAAATTTAAAAAAAATTAAATTTAAAACAAAACAAACGGAACGGACTCACCGGAGATATCCCAAACTCTGTCGCTAGCTCTGCCGTCACGGCAACGCCGATGTAATTTTTAAAAAAAAAGCTTAATAAATAAAAAAAAGAATTAGTTAAAATATAAAATAAAAATTTACAAAAACATCAAAAAAAAATTTGTTTCATAATAAAAAAAAAACCAAAACATTACAAAAAAAAATTATATGAAAAAAAAATAATATTAAAAAAACCAGCTTATCGAGCTTTATTTATCTAAAACTTTATTTAAAACTCCAAAACCAAAAATCCCCACTCGATAATTAAAATCCCTAATTGCCCGCTAGCTCAATCGCGACGCGTGGGATTAAAGCCGACCCTCGCGGAATGGTATCCCCGACCGAACGAAGTACACGAATACGCGAAAACCCGATAACTAAACTTTTCAAATCCTACTCGGAAATATACACGTATATGGAAACCGCAAATAACCGAACGTGAAATGGAAACGAAAACCCACTAACACACAAAACGGAAATCTGTCAAACGAGAGTATTTTAGAAAAATAAAATACCAATGACAAAAATCAAGTTTTTATGTGCACCTGGTTCACGGGACCACTCACTGACACACAAAACGGAAATTTGTCAAACGAGAGCATTTTAGAGAAGAAAAAAACACTAATGACAAAAATTATGTTTTTATGTGCACTTGATTTATGGGACCAGACCGACCTACCTGAAATCCCTCGTACGATTCTTTACAGAATCAATTCACCAGCTGGACTTCGAAAAAATTGATGTCCAGCAACAACTTGGCTCAGGTGCGGGACACCACAACAAAAATTGGAAGGGAAAGGGGAAACCAGGACCACAAAACCAACGGAGACCAACTCCACTATAAAATCTCGAAACACCAGTGGCCGACTTGCCACAACCGACTTGCCACAACTTGACAAACTCTATTAACACTTTCTCCTTCCTTTTATCCCCTTCGAATAAACTAAATGGCCGACTGCCACAGATAAAAACACCAAAAACACTAGTGGAAATAACACCAGCGCGGAAAAATACTCCCTTCGAAAATATCTCCTGCCTCAGCTCCACGATCCAACGAAGGTCCCCGGCAAACCAAAAAAAACACAATTTAAGAATCAAAATTAAAAATTAAAAACCACAAGAATCAAAATTAAAACCACAATTAAAACCACACTACTCGAAATTTAAAATTAAAAAGAAAACGCCAGTCCACTAAACTGTTCGCACTCTTTTCCCTGCCTAAAAAGAACTAAAAGAATCTTGTCTATATGAACGCATATATGGCGCTCACTTTCCATTTCTCTAACATCTGATTGCCAATGGAGTGTGTCATGTTTTGATCTCTTGAAAATTAACCAATTACGGTGGGTGAAAATCTTGTATTAGGCGAACAAAATGAATTGAAAGCACTTTTAAATACATATGCAAATTGTTTCGGTGAACATTTAAAAGATATCGGAAAATGCGATACAAATCAAATGGAAATATCGGTAACGTCGGAACTATTAACATTAAATATCATTCGTCCATCAACGTCTGTGTACGCGTCGCCCATAGTGCTCGTTCCAAAGCCAAACAGTGAGCATCGTCTATGTGTAGACTAACGCGAAATCAATGCAATTACGCAGAAGCAGCCGTTTTTTTTTTTTTTTTTTTTAATGAGGAGTAAAAGCGTCAGAAGCCTAAGTCAGTGTGAGACTTCAACTCACTAAATATCTCCTCTCACGTACGGGTGGGTCCTCCCGGTACCACCGTCAGGTATTTCGTCGGAAGGCCGTAGGAGCTTTATTGCTCAATCGTCAGTTTTGGGTCATCAGTCCACAGTTCTCGTTGCATCGGGAGTGTTGCCTGCGTGGCGTGAACGTGTTCGTTCAGTATGTCTACTGCGTTCAATGCGTCGAAGCTCGATCATGATTTTCGCTGCTGCTTCCTTGAAGGATTCCCATTTTTGTGATGTTTCGCAAATATGGGACACCGTATTCGTTATTGTCGGGACCTCGCCGAATGCCACCGTCAAATCTGATCTCTCCTTACAGAAGCGTGGACAATACAGCAGGATGTGCCTGGCATCTTCAATCTCATTGGGACAGTTGGTACAAAAACGGGTCATCTTCATGCTTGAAGCGATGAAGATATTGCTTGAAGCAACCATGTCCACTGAGCAAGTGTGTCATGTAGTAGTCAACCTCTCCGTGTTTGCGTTCCATCCAAAAGGTGACATCTGGAATCAGGGCAAATGTCCATCTTCCATTTTCCGTCCTTTCCCACCGTCGTTGCCATTCACTGATGCTGCGTCTTCGCTCGTCCTCCCTTGTTGCGTTCTTGCCTGCTGCGTAGATGCGTTGGAGTTCGCAAGCCAGAATATCTACCGGTGGCATTGCCGCGATCACACCGATGGCATCATCCGACACTGTGCGGAAGGCACTGGCGACTCTCAGTGCGCTATGCCGATATGTCGCCCTTATGCCAGCTATGTATGAAGCCGTCTGCGTGGCGTCTGCCCACACTGGTGCAGCGTAGAGCATAATAGAGCTTGTCACTCTTGCCAAGAGCTTCCGCCTGCTGGAGCGTGGTCCTCCAATGTTCGCCATGATGCGTGACAATGCAACGTTTACCCTTGAAGCCTTTTCGCTACCGCAATAAATGATCCTTAAAGGACATTCGTGTGTCTATCAGCACGCCAAGATACCGAAGATACGGTTGCGATATTATTTCGTGGTCCCCCACTCTGAAGGTGAAGACCTCACGCTTTTTCCGGGTGCTCAAGAGAACCGCCTCAGTTTTTTGCGCTGCCAGATTCAAATCCGCACCGTCCATCCACCTCATCACTCTCGATGCAGCATCGCTACACCTCGTCTCCAGCGTGTGGATGTGTTTCGCTACTACCACCAGTGCGATGTCATCCGCATAGCCGATCAGAGTGGTATCCGTGGGAAGATCGACAGTCAGAACGCCATTGTACATCACATTCCACAATGTTGGCCCAAGCACCGAACCTTGAGGGACGCCTCTAGTGACCTCGTACGTTTTAACGCCGTCGTCGGTGTCATATAGCAACACTCTGCCCTCGAAGTAGTTGGCGATGATTCGCTGCAAGTACCCCGGTACTCCGAAATTGCCTAGCGCTTGCATTATTCGCGCCCAGCACGCTGAGTTGAAGGCGTTTTTGATGTCCAGCGTTACTACTGCGCAGTACTTCTTGTCGCCCCCTTTCCACCTATCTCCGCTTGTCGCCTCACGAGCAATCCTCATCACCGCCTGGATGGCGTCGACAGTGGATTCTCCTCGGCTGCGTGGATAAGCCAGCAGGCTTTTCTAGCGAATCGTGAAGTCGGTTCACGATTATGCTCTCCAGTACCTTTTCTAGCGAGTCGAGCATGCAGAGTGGTCGATACGCAGATGGCTGGACGGGTTGTTTTCCGGGTTTTAATAGTAGCACCAATCTTTGGCACTTCCAGAAAGTAGGGAACGTTCCTTCGTTGAGGCATGCGGTATACATTTTTGCAAATGTCTCCGGGCTCGCCCTGATTGCCGTTTTCATCGCCACGTTGGGGATGCCGTCCAATCCTGGTGTCTTCTTATCGGACATTTTTCGAAGCGTGAGGAGTACTTCGTACAACGTCACCGCCGGGATGCGTCCTACACCCATAGGCAGGTGATAGTGGTGCACCCGTCCCCCCTGTGGGGGAAAGAGCGCAGCTACCACGTTGTCCATGAGTGTAGGATCCGAAGGTTGTGGAGCGCTGCTCATTACCACTTTATAGGCTTTGCCCCAGGGATCGATGTCAGCGCCTTCACGCAGTTCCTTGAATCAGGAGTCTTTACTAGCACGGATAGCCTTCTTGAACCGTTGGCGGCATTCTTTATAGTCCGCGTGCAGTAATTGCCACAGCGGCAGAATGCGGTTTCGAGCGCGTTGCGCTTTCCTGCGAGCCCGATTACAGCATCTTCTACATTCGGCGATGTCTTCATTCCACCAGTAAACAGGTTTTCTGGTTGGCACGTGTGTCCTCCTCGGCATTGCTGCGTCGCATGCTACGCTTAATCGTTTCGTGATTCCTATCGCCATTTTGGTGGCTTCGTCGTCAGGCGTCTCCATTTCGCTCCACACCATCTGAAATACTTCAGCATCAAAGGCATGTTGCTTCCAACCCTTAGTCTGCGCTATTGGTATTTTCCGCGGCAGGACGATGCTTTGTACATTTATGACAATGGCTCGATGGTCGCTGTGCGTATAAAAATCGCCTATGCTCCATGTACTGTGATGTGCTATCGAGTTGTGGGCGAAGGTAAGGTCCACTGCAGACCGCTTCGTCCCAGCCTCGAACGTGTGCTGACCGTTGTTTAGGAGCTCGACATCCAATGACGCAAAACACTCCATAAGAATCGCGGTTTGTGCTTCTACTGCCCCATGTTGTAGACCACGCATTGAAGTCACCAGCAATAATTACCGGGGACTTTGTTTGTGCTTCCATCACCAACTCCGTTAGCATCCGTTCATATTGCCATATGTCCATATGTCCATAGTAGGTGGAGCATAGCACGAGAAGACGTAAACTCCATTGAATTTTACCCAGGTGAAGCCATTGTTTGCTACTGGTGCTTTGTTCTGGCACACTTTGCCACCAAGTGTCCATATCGCCGCTTTACTGGGTGCGTCCGAAGTCCATTCGCATCCTTTCACATTGTGATGTTGCTCGCACAGAATGGCCAGGTCGAATTGTTGCTCGAAGATGTTCTGCTGCAACATGTCCTGGGCCGCAATACAGTGGTTGAGGTTTAATTGGATGATTTTCATCGTCCACCTTTCTGCACCACCTTCTGACGTGCCGGACAGCGAGAGCTTCCAGCCGCGTGGCTTCCGTCGCACAGAGCGCATTTTGCTTTGTTTGTGCATGCCGCTGCGAAGTGACCCTCTTCGCCACACTTCCTGCAAAGATTGCTGCGGTCTACCCGATCTTTGCAATTTTGTGCGATGTGGTTGAACCCCCAACATTTGAAACATCTCTTCGGCGAAACGCTCTCGCGAACTCGGCAGGACGCCCATCCAATGCGGAACCGCTGCATCTTTATCACCTTCGCTGCATCATCAAATGGCAGGACGACGTATGCCGTTTGTGTGCCTTGATGACTTTGACGCATGCGTATCGATGCCTCGTCCGGTCGACTTATGTCACCCTGTGTGTGTAGAGTATCGCAAATTTCGGTTGCTGTTGTCACCTCGTCAAGACCCATAAGCTGGATCGTTGTGGACTGTGTTCTTGCCACCACACTTGCCGTCTCGCCAAGTACTCCCTTTATTGCCGATTGGTACAACAGAAGCAGCCGTGGCCAATGCCAACTGTTGATGGTGCGTTGTCGACATTGTCAGGTAAGCGTTATTTTACAACACTTTTTATGATGTCTGGGTATTATCAGATCGAAATATCTGAGCAGTCGAAATAATACACTGCCGTTATTACTCATAATGGTCACTTCGAATTCAATCGAATGCCATTTGGGCTACGCAATGCGCCGTGTACGTTCCAACCAGGCCATGTGAAGACTATGGCCATACGAAAATTTCCCGTTCCATCGAATGCAACAGAAATAAGACGTTTTCTCGGTCTCACGGGGTTTTTCCGAAAATTCATTTCTAATTACGCTCACATTGTAGCACCGTTGACACGTTTAACTAAGAAAGAGGTCATATTTCACTGGTCGTCTGAATGTTCAGAAGCGTTTCGAAATCTAATTGAACTTTTGACAAGTGAACCGATTCTGGGAATTTACAACTTGGGGAAAAATCATCAAATACACACAGACGCGAGTAGTATTGGCATTGCTGCGATTTGCTTCAAGACGAAGGTGGTATACTCAAAGCCATTGCCTATTACAGTCGTTTGTGTAATGCGGCCGAAAGCAAGTATCATGGATACGAATTAGAAGTTTTAGCGTTGGTTGAGGGGTGCCAGCGAGTGTATATTCTTGGAAAACCGTTCGTTGTCGTCACAGATTGCAGCGATATTTCTACGCTGAAATCCAAATCGCCGGTTATTCCACGGGTAGCACGTTGGCTACTCAAGTTACTCGAATATGATTATACAGCAATTCATCGTCCAGGTAAAAACATGGGTCATGTTGACGCCATGAGCAGAGCTCCAGTTGAAGCAGCAAGCGATCCTAAAGATGTCACAGCGCGGGTAATGATTGTCGATTTATCTACGAAAGACTGGATATTTACTATGCAGAAACAAGATCCGAAATTGAGAGAAATCGTTAACATCATCTCTGGTCAAATTGAATCAAATCAACGGAAAAAGTACGAATCAGACTTTATACTTAAAAATCGCAGACTCTACAAGAAACGCGAAGACAAAAGCATGTTATTAGTGATTCCTCGTGGCATGCGATGGCGAATAGTAAAATTATGCCACGACGAGATGGGTCATCCGGGTGTTGACGGAACCATTAATCGAATATTTCAACATTTTTGGTTTCCACGATGCCGCAACTTCGTAAAAGGTTATTTGCAGTCGTGCATCGAATGCTGTTTTTGCCGTGAACCTGGTAGGAAGGAATGTCTACTGTATAGTATGGAGATGCCCACGATTCCATTTGAAGTTCTTCATTCCATTTAAATTCTGTCAAATTTAGATCACTAACCAAAATAGAAAGCAAAAGTAAATGAAGAATAGTGAAAGTGATTCAAAAGCGCAAAGCAAATTTTTGCTTTGTCATTGTCAAAAAATTCTGATCTAATACAATTTTGCAGCATAAGAAACTTAACAACATTTTTCTTGAGTCGTTTCTTTAAAGCTGGAAACGAAGCTCAACGTTTCATTTATGTAACGTTAAAAGTAACTTCATTTAGTGAAATTTTAGTTTTTATTATTAAAACTTCTTTGTTAAAAGCTTTCTGAATTAAAGTATGCTTATATATATTAAACTTGTTTATGTTTTTCAATATTAATAACTTTTCTGTTCATATATATGCCTTAAAGCACAACCATACATTTTTTCAAACCTCAAGTAAATCAAAAACAAGTTTTCAAATTGGTATGTTTTGTATGGAAATGGGTTTTCATTTCCTTATTTTCAATTACTTCCATTACGATTCCCACAAACCATTATCGCCTATCTGATGCAGCTTCTTCTCAGGAATCCAAAAATGCCTAAAACTCGATTTTCATGGAAATGGACATAGTATGGTTGTGCTTTAAGGTATCGATATTACAAACTATTTTTAATTATAAAATTTTGACATTGAAGTGTTGGTACTTTTTCGACAGATTTGGTACTACTTCGTTTGCCTTTTTGTACAAAATGGAACAACCCAAATATCATCCCTGATTGGGGGTGCCCAGCTGAAACAACGTAAATACATTCAAGTGGTTAGCAGCGACAAGTTGAAGCCGTGGTGCTCACTCTATCCTGATTGATGACAACTTTTATAAAAACAACACTGAATCCGAGATGAACAGCGACTTTTACGATGAGTAACTCGGGACGAGTTTCGACAGGAAGGTCCGAGATGTCATCGTGTTTTTGAATTTATATTTACATGTATCAATCAGGTGGCAACTTTAATTTCAGATGCCACTTTTACATTTTCTCTTTGTTCTTTATCCTTTGTACTCATCGAATGTACTCATAAATAATCAGTATGAATTTAGCAGTCAAACAGACAATATCGAAATAAACTTTACTTTAAAACTGAATGGATTCTTCTGTTCATTCCTGACATGTTTGTATTGTGCAAAATCTTAAACAAATTAAAAAATGTGATTCTACAAAGTGGGTAATTGTCAAGCGGCTACGGCCACCATAAAAAGGAATTCAAATTAACAAAAGATTTATAGACACGCCTCCTTATGGGCGTTACAAACGTTGTGACAAAGTTAGTATACCCTGCCACAGTGAGTGTGGAGGTATAAAAAGACTTAGAAAATGTGGGCCATTTTTTTCGTTATATGGGAGCACGCCCAGTTTTTGTCCGATTTGGCTAATTCTCGAACTTGATCTCAGTATTCACGAGAAAAACGTGTACCCAAAGATTCAAGTCTGTCCGTCCGCTATCGAGCGGACGGAGAGACGGCCAGACTGACAGACGTGATTCAAGAGGTGATGCTGATCAAGAATATATATACTTTTCCATACCGGACACGCCTCCTTATGGGCGTTACAATGTTGTGCTAAAGTTAGTATACCCTGCCACAGCGAGTGTGGGGGTATAAATATATGTTATATTGATTTTGAATTTACTGTACCCTAACTGTGGTAAGGTAATGGCTGCTGGTAGATATGTGGTTGAAATCTGGCACAGTCTTCGGAAGATGATTATTACTGCTACGATGATTACCAGCATTATAACACATGTTGTCAGGCTTAAATCATAATGAGCCACGTGATGAAAATCCAACGCCGTTGGAAATCCTAATATCGTCTTTTGTGTTGTCATGTTCTGAATTTGAAACGATTCTATATTTCCCATTAGTTGAATGTGTTTGATATTTGGCATATGATATTCAGCTTGAGTCTCTTCACCCATAGAAAAAAATCCAAGAATTAGTCGCATAGAGTTGACGCCAAAAATTACGCAAAGGAATAATGCTTATCTCGCAGTCCCGAGGAAACCTTCGCTGCTTTAAGAATAGTTGAACTTCGCATCTGGAGTCGGCTATTATGTTGTATAAAAGATGTGTCTGAGGGCATAGCAGCATCTTCTTCATTTGTTGACAATGTTGAAACTTATCACCCACCATCCCATAATACACTGTTTTTCTCGCATCTAATAATATGTATTCAAATGCAGGCTTAATACTCACAAAATACCCGTCATGGAATGTAGGATACGAATACATTGCATACGCTTGCATCTTTTCTTTGTTAACTAGTGGAATTCGAATGTTGAACAAAATGAATTCTGCGGTCGTTTTGGCAATCTTTGCAAGCTCCATCGGATTATTGTCAGGCAACATTAAGTTTCCGTTGATGTTAGACGTATTCTTTTTTTTTTTTTACTTTAATTGTTTGGTGTGTTCCTCATCCATCAGTTTAAATATCGAATGAAGAACACCACCCATAAATCCCAAAGGCGCCCTTCGAACTCGTCTGCGTGATGACTTCATTATTTCGGCCGATGCGCTGTGAGTTGTTCGATCGTCGCTGCCATATGTGCATCGTCGGAACGTGATACCTCCATGGATTTAATCAGTTGCATTGACTCGTCCAATTTGTCCTTATAACTCCAATAATCCGCCATGTTCACATGTACCACAATATTCCATGCAGTTTATGTCAGCCCCTCCACTTCTCCACTTCTTCAAAAAATATTCCTGCTTTACCTTTTAAATAGTCAATATTTACAAGCCCTTTCATTAAATACAAATAATATAAGCATACAATATTTATTCTGAAATCATTTAAAATATCGTTAATTTCTTGAATTCGATTAGGTACTATTTCTTATTGGAGAACATTCATCATTGGGAAAAGGACAAACAATGTGTATCGATCTCTTCGATATACCATTGCTGGTCCTTACGTCCGTCATTCTGCACAATCTATGTTTACCACCGATTGTATTAACTTTATGAATATGTTTTCTAGTAGATTTTATAGGAAACTCATTGATAGGAAAAGGACAAACATCGTGAACCGAACTCTTCGATATCCCATTGCTTGTTCTTACTTCCATCATTCTACGCAATATATCGATATTACGATTTATTGCAACAATGTTCTCTGTTAAAAGAACCAGGAATTTGCCAATTACTTTGTTTTAAATCTTGGCCAGTACTTTGCATTGTATCATTTAACTTGGACACACTCATACCGCAAACTGAAAACTGTTCTTTTTGTGCTGGTCCACTCACAATCCAACCCAATTTTGTATTCTGTAATAAAAATGTACTACTATCATCCCGTATTTCCGTTGATGTTAGACGTATTCTTTTTTTTTTTTACTTTAATTGTTTGGTGTGTTCCTCATCCATCAGTTTAAATATCGAATGAAGAACACCACCCATAAATCCCAAAGGCGTCCTTCGAACTCGTCTGCGTGATGACTTCATTATTTCGGCCGATGCGCTGTGAGTTGTTCGATCGTCGCTGCCATATGTGCATCGTCGGAACGTGATACCTCCATGGATTTAATCAGTTGCATTGACTCGTCCAATTTGTCCTTATAACTCCAATAATCCGCCATGTTCACATGTACCACAATATTCCATGCAGTTTATGTCAGCCCCTCCACTTCTTCAAAAAATATTCCTGCTTTACCTTTTAAATAGTCAATATTTACAAGCCCTTTCATTAAATACAAATAATATAAGCATACAATGTTTATTCTGAATTCATTTAAAATATCGTTAATTTCTTGAATTCGATTAGGTACTATTTCTTATTGGAGAACATTCATCATTGGGAAAAGGACCAACAATGTGTATCGATCTCTTCGATATACCATTGCTGGTCCTTACGTCCGTCATTCTGCACAATCTATGTTTACCACAGATTGTATTAACTTTATGAATATGTTTTCTAGTAGATTTTATAGGAAAGTCATTGATAGGAAAAGGACAAACATCGTGAACCGAACTCTTCGATATCCCATTGCTTGTTCTTACTTCCATCATTCTACGCAATATATCGATATTACGATTTATTGCAACAATGTTCTCTGTTAAAAGAACCAGGAATTTGCCAATTACTTTGTTTTAAATCTTGTACTTTGCATTGTATCATTTAACTTGGACACACTCATACCGCAAACTGAAAACTGTTCTTTTTGTGCTGGTCCACTCACAATCCAACCCAATTTTGTATTCTGTAATAAAAATGTACTACTATCATCCCGTATTTGCCCTGTTGACAAAATATCGAAAAATCTTTCTACCCCAATGAGCATATCTATACCTCTTGGAATATTATATTTAGGATCTGGTAATTTAATTTCAATCAGAACTTTACCTGGAGCTACTCGTTGTCCAGGTAAGTCCGATACAATTTTTTGCATAACTAGCAAATCCAATTTAGTCTTGTACTTCGACGTTTTGGATTTGATTTCAACCCTAACTATTTCTTTAGCTGCCGATTTATTTTTCGCTACGCCTTCAAGCTAAGCTGATATTCTTGAACTTTGTAATTATAGTTTATTTTTTAATGCGTTCGTCATTACAGATACTTGCGATCCACTATCTAGCAACACACGGCAATTAATCCAATTGTCTCTTCTTTCCGCCACCTATGGCTGTAGATAGTAACATAATTGGAAAACATTGACGCTTTCGCCTATACATGCATGGGTGCCGCCACTTTGCATATTCATTTTGGTGGGTGCGGGCGGTATTTGTAAATTTACCAAACACACTCTAGAAAAATCCGAAGAGATTTTTCACATATAGGTATGGGTAAAGCCTCGACTACGAATACTGGTCTCTGTGTAGGCCGACTCTATGTATGTGAAGGAGGCAGAAAATGGAAAGTGAGCTTCATAGGCTCTTACATATTCTGATTCTTTTAGTTCTTTTTGAGCAGGAAAAAAGGAAAGTGCAAAAAGTTTTAGATTTTTAAAATTAAATTGAATTTTGAATAATTTGTTTGAAAAAATTATTGATAATTTTCTTTCTTTATTTGATTGTAGTTTTGAGTGGTGAAGTGGAAGCGGTGGCCATCGTTGGATTATTGCTGGAGGACAATTGTTCAAAGGGACTATTTTTCCGCGCTGGTTTAGTTTTGCCAGCTAGTGTTTTTTTGCTTTATTTTATTTGTGGAAGTCGGCCATTTAGTTTATTGAATTTGACAAATTTAATAGAGTTGGACAGGTTATGTTCGGTCGTAATTTGTTTTTTTTTTTCAAGTTAATTGCTTGGATTTTGTTTGGCCGATTCCCCCTTTTTCTTATTCCCCTTTTTATTTGTGGCGTCCTGCACCTGAGCCAAGTGGTTGCTGGACATCGATTTTATCGAAGTCCAGCCGGTGAAGTGATTCTATACAGAATCGTGCGAGCGATACAGACAGGTCGGTCTAATCCCGTAAATGGAGTGCGTTTTAAAAAATATAATTTTTGTGTTTAAATATTTTTGTTAATTGGTAATTTTGAGAAATATTGACATAAGTTCCGTTGGTGTTCGGTATCCTTTTCTTTGTGGTCGATTTCGGTTTTTTTGTATACATATATATATATATACTTATATATATATTGCGGCAGTTTCAGAATATTTTTTTTTAAAGTTCATTTATCGCGTTTCCGCGTATTCGTGAACTTATTTCTGACTGTACTTATTTCTGACTTATTTTAGTTTTTTTACTGAGAAATATCAGAGAAAATTTTGTCTGGACAAATTATTGAAAAACTGGACACTGGACAAATGACAAAAAATCTGGACAATCCAGACGAATCCAGACCGTGTGGCAACCCTAGCAGGGAGTCACAGGCGCAGTTTACAGTATCGATATTGGTATCATTGGCAAGGTCTAATCGATACCTTTCGAATGATTTAGGAATTTTACCTAAAATTCCAACAGGCATTTTCTCGATAGGTGCTCAACGGATCCTTGTACTTATTCGTATCCATGTACCATTCGTATCCTTGTAGGGTAAGCTGGGGTAGCTGTGACAATGGGGCACAATTGACTTTGAGATTTTTGGTGTGTTCTCACCATAACTTGTGAAACTTTTAAATAAGGAAGCTAGCAACGCTCTATTTTCCTAATCCTCACAATGTTTGAAAGTTGTAGCTGAACCCTCTGATGAGCAACACGTGTTTTTCGATTCTTGGGGACGCTGATGTAATAAGCTAGTGAAGAGAATTGAAAATTTGAAGTGCTAGTTAGGAAAAGTTAGCATAACTATTTAGTTTTCAGAACCTTTACTTAAATTTGAATTCAATTAAATATAAAAGACGATCTTAAAATTAAATGTTCGTCAAGAGCAAATGGGGTAGAATTAGGGGTGCCTGACCTACACGTACTGTTTTTTATAACAAGTACTGTTTTATTCAAAACACTGAAAACAGTACGCGAAAGTAAATGTCGCCACTGAAAGGAAACTTTTTTCGCGCACGTCGAAAAAAGCGAAACCCGCCACAAAAACGACGCCAGCAGAGTTGCAGATCGCAATCATCGATCGATCAGACCTGTACGGGAAGATTTCCCAGGCTAACTGGTTGATCATTGAAGCGAAAATACTGCAGGCCATGATTGCGGGTGATGGAGACGACGAAGTGCTCGATTTCAATGGGGCTGCCTGGTCAAAAGGCGTAAAGGTAGTTGACTGCGGCAACAGAAAGTCACTAGAATTTCTGTCTCGCCTAGCCAATGGCCTGCGCGCTATTGGGCCAGAAGCTCAATTGGAGATCGTGAGTAGAGCGGTGCTGCCACTGAGGAAACTCTTATCCGTATGGGTTTCCCCACCAGTGCCGGAAAGCGATGATTCGATCCTGAAGCTCATCTCCAGACAGAATCGCGGAAAGGATTACCAGATCACTGTTGATCTCCAATCCTTCGCCCAGCTGCAGAAGAGCTCAGGAAGGAATAAATTCGGTTTGGGGACGTTGAAGGTAAGGCTCCATCAAAGCACAGAACTACAGGCGGCTACAAGTAGCCTCCGATGATCTGGTGCTTTTCCTGGAGGATGAGGAGGTGGACGTGGCAATTTTTGAATTCATATTGAATACTAACCTAATAATTTGCAATAAGGGCGACACGCCAACGTTTCAAAATAGGGTTAGAGATTACCTATTAACAGATAACACTATTAACAGAAAATAATAATATTGAGGTAGATAATTGGAGAGTGTCCGACAAATGTTCTTTCTCTGACCATAATCGGATTCTCTTCGATTTTAATCTTTCCAAAGAAAAAACCTAAGCCCTATAGAAACTCTCGGAGGACCGACTGGAACTTGTTTTCAACGCTCGTCGCGAACGAATTTTCAAAGCATCGAACCTCTTTACAATCCACAGTGACCAGTGTTGACAGCAAAGTCGGAAATCTCGCGACCATTCAGGATAAAGCTTACAAGTCGTCATGTCCCATCAGTCGTCCCAGTTCAAAGCCAGGCAACTCCTGGTGGAGTACGGACCTACGACAACTAAGGGGCATAACAAGGAAACTATTCAATAAAGCCAAATTGAGTAGAAGTGAGGCCGACTGGCAATCGTACAAAGACAGTTTTAATGAATTCAAGAGACAGATAAGAACAGCCATGAGGGAATCATGGCAACTCTTTTGTGGCTCCTTTGAGGATGTCAATGAGGCAGCTAGACTTCGCAAGGTACTATCCAAAGACCCTAGTGTCCCGGGGTACCTAAAGAGGTCCGACGGCTCATGGACCGAATCAGGAGTCACTGGATCTGCTTATGGAAACTCACTTCCCTGACTGCAAGGACGCTGGAAATCACAATTTATGGGGATGAGTTACCGGGGATGAGTTACCATCAGTAATAACGGAAGAGAAAATAGCCTGGGCAGTAAAATCCTTCAGGTCTTACAAATCTGCGGGGCCCGATGGTATTTTCCCAGCCATGCTGGGAAAATACCAATGACCAGATGGAATAAATTGTGCAAACAAAAATCATAAATTATGATTAAAAATTCATAATTTTAGGCTTAAGTGAAAATAAATAAATCATTCGTAATAATAATTTGAGCACATATTTCAACTTAAATAAATTAAAATTTTTTTTATTTGCTAATTTTTTACTTAATAATTTATTTAATTTTACTTTTTTATTTGCCAACTTGCTTAGAATAATTTGTAATAACTTTTTCACAAATTCAGTTTTCCCGGTATTCGAACCGACATCATCCTCTCCAGTCCGGACGCCTAACCGATTCGGCTACCCTGGCATTATTGTAAAAGCGTCTAAATGTATTGTATATTGCTCAGCAATTCATGACAACCATCCCAGTTACTCATAATTCATGATAACACGTGCAGTTTCATGACCTAGTTAATCATCAATTATTCTTCAAGAATAATAAAATAAATCACGAAATTCATAAACCTTAATCATAATGTATTCACAATCCATATGCATAGTTTATGTACGAATTTGCATAATTTGTGACTAATATTCACAATTAATGATTATAGTTAGTAATTAAATAACAATAATTTTATGGACTCCATAATCGTAAATCATGAGCCAACATTTCTCTCCGTGTAGTACCACTTCTATTAGATATCTTCACAGAATGTCTGCAAGTAGGGTACGTTCCGATATTATGGAGGGAGGTAAGTGTAGCTTTATGGAGGGAGGCAGAGGCGCACCCAAGGGGGGGTTTTGGGGGATTGAACCCCCCCCCCCCGAAGTTATTTCGCATTACCAAACCAAACAGCAGATAAATGTTTTTTAATTTGATTGGTAAAAATATATTGATGAAACAAAAACAGCTAAAATTTATGAAACAAAAACAGTTTTAAATCGCCAAATGATGATTAGTTTCATGTATTTTTCACCATGTTGCATTAAAAAATTGCCAAAATCTTATATACTACGACTAAAACAAAAATTTAGTATAGGCCTTTATTAATCTTTTGAGCCGAAAATTATAAAAAGTATTGACACGGCTATATTTGCCCTTGTTGCAAGAGTTCCATTTTCTAATCTAAAAAATCAATTTTTTTATCAAACTACTAGTCATTTTTTGATTTGATTTCAAATCAAAAAATGCATTTCAAATCTATGACTACACAGTGTGGGCCATTTTTCGGTGTAATAAATCAATTTTTGATTTGATCCGACGTCTTCAATTCTTAAATATTTATTCGTGTCTCCCAGTTTATCTGGATCAATTCTTAAAACAGTTTAAATCGCATGTTTGCATGTTGCATTTTTCCCATGCAAAAATTTTGTATTCCTGGGTATTTTCGGGTTTTCAAACAAAATCAATTTAATTCGATTAATAAAAACATTATTTGACGAAAACTCAGTATTATAATCAGCTTACGACTAAACCTTATCTTCTAGCTACAGTGGTATTCATAAGTATTAAGTTGCTGACAAAAAAACGCATGAGAGTTCAATTTTCTGCTAACAAAATGGTTCATTGTGGAGAAAAATGCACTCTATGAAAATTCAGAAAATGTTAAACTATCTAATGAAGCTAAATACCTCGGCGTTATTCTGAACCACAAACTTATGTGGAAAAGAAACACAGAGGAGAGAATGAGAAAAGGACTCAACGCGTTCTACATTTGTAAAAAGACCTTTGGGAAAAGATGGGGGTTGCAACCACGAATCCTTCACTGGATGTATGCTGCAATAATACGGCCTATTCTCACCTATGGTCGTTGGTGTGGTGGAAAACACGACATGCAACCGATACGTAATCGGAATAATTGACAGTATGGTAAACAGGGAAATAAACGATTAATGGGCCCACAGACAAGACTGCAAAACGTCTCGACTTCTATGGCCTAAATTGAATCCGAAAATAACAGAGGAACTGCTATCCCTGGATAGGAAATCTCTTAGCATACTGACGGGGGTTATCACTGGACACTGTGCCATAGGATCCATGTTGGGGAAATGGCACATAGTAACCACAGATATAAGTAGGAGCTGCGGAGATGAGTATGAACTAGAAACTATACAACATTTCCTCTGCCACTGTCCCGCTCTACAAACAAATCGCCAACGAGCACTAGGCTCCCGGTTCTTTGAGAGCACAACAGAGATGGCAGAACATACAGTATCCGACCTTCTAAAGTTCATTCGAAGCACAAAATGGATCCTTGAGATAGGTTTTCATATATATACGCACACACAATTAATAATATAAAGGGATTCACAATGGGCCATAGATGGCCTCCGAGTGGAAATGGTACTTTCTGTACCACACACCCTTATAACCTAACCTAACCTACTTAAACTTTTTTTTTTTTTAATTTTTGGAAAAAATTGTTTTATTCAAAGTTTTAACAAAGGTTCTAGAATTACTTTTTTGAAGAAATTTTTTTCTAATTTTTTTTGTTTTATAAAAAATATGTGGTGTAAAACCGAGGAGTTTGGGACCCCCTGCAACTCTGTACTCTTTTTTACCCACGAGAATCTGGTAACCCTAAATATAATACCATTTATGGTATACGATTTGAAGTGACACGCACTGTAAAAATAATTAAAAGAAAACATACAAACATTTTATTTCGACTGGCATATGGCATATTCAAAACCCGCAAATGTTGAAAAAAATAAAATGGCTGCCCAGGGTAAATGAAAATTTGAATGTGCTTCATTCAGGAAAAAAGTGTACTGTTTTTTTCAAATTGTACTGTTTTTTTTTTACTCAATGTACTGTTTTTCCCTATTTGAAATCTGGCAACCCTAGGTAGAATTGAGGTAGAATTGACATTACATACATGTTATAAGATCTGAAGTTGTCTGCAAACGGTAGTTTATCATGCCAAAACGTTGATACATACATATTGTGGCAAACTGTGAACTCATCTTGCTCAATTATGCACTTTTGCTTTTTTCATTATAAACTAGCAGGGCCCGGTCCGCTCTGCAGGCCCTAAAAAAGTAATTTTTGTCTTTAAGGTCATAATAAATTAATGAAAACAATTGTCAAATATTTTTATTGGGAAGTGTAGCATTTTGAAATATTGAATTGTATGAAAAGTGCCACGCCCCGCTGTCCAATTCCGACCATATGTAACATTGAACTTAGAATTGAAAGCATAAAACCATGTCACCATTGTGAATAATAATAATAAATAATAATAAATTCTGAATTATAGAAGTTCTGTGTATACATACATGCATCCAAAAGACTTTGTTCTTTGGTCTTACTACGCGCATAGAAACCCTTTCTGTTGTGCGTATTAAAACAAAAGGAAAAAACCAAATACGCGTGGCTGAAAGAAAACAACAGCAACAAACGCACAAGTGTTCATGTCACACATTCTTTATCCCACAAAAAAAGAAATTGCTTGTTTCTGGTTTACATTCCTCCAGTCGATGGTCCATGTTGGCGCAGCGAATGACCGTGAGATATTTCAGAATGAAACATGTCTAAAAACCACCCTTATTTTTGTGCGCAATTAGGAGGTACTTTCTTCTGCGGCGCGACTTGATCTCGGCGATCATGTCGCGTGCGTAGACGACCTGTTTGCATGTAGAACAGACAAGTGGGCTCCAATTTTCTTGCTGCGTGGGAATTTGCGTGTGTGTTTTTTTGTCTATGAAATTCTTTTTTTGCGATGATTTTTTAAGTTGTTTTGGGTTAGTCGCGCATATTCAGTAAAGGAACGAAAGTGCGACTTAAAGGATGCGTTGGACTAGTTGCGATTTGCATGTGCGACAAATTTTATGAGTTGTTCATTTGCAGCATGAATTTACGATGAATAGTTGTAATGCAAATTGTTGGAATCTCATTTCCTGTATTGAATTTAAAATATTTATAGCAGTAAACAGCCAAATCCAAAATTTAAATTGAAATCAACATTTTTTTATGTGTATATCACATATTTAATCACAATAGTGTTTTTATTTAGCAAAAACTTTAACAATATGTAACATAATTTGCTTAAGTTCATATAAGCAACAAATAAAAAATTCAAGAAAATTAAAAAAATTCAACAAAACTTAACATCATAAATTGATAATAATATTCAAAAAAGATAAAAATCAAGATCAAGTCGCGCCGCACAAAAATAAGGGTGGTTTTCAGACTCCACACATTTTTAGTTCGCGCATTGTTTTCCTTCTGAAATTCGCTGCGCCAGCATTGACCATCGACTGGAGGACTGTAAACCATAAACAAGCAATTTCTTTTTTTGTGGGATAAGCGAAGGAATGTTTGACATGAAAACTTGTGCATTTATTGTTGTTGTTTTCTTTCAGCCACGCGTATTTGGTTTTTTCCTTTTGTTTTAATACGCACAACTGAAAGGGTTTCTATACGCGTAGTAAAACCAGAGAAGAAAGTCTTTTGGATGCATTTATGTATACACAAAACTTTAATAATTCACAATTTATTGTTAAATGGTTGTGATCACATAAAATGCTATTTGCAGGAAGTTCAAAAATTGTATAAATACATCGATACACCTTAAAACACACATGCTATGTTCCCAAAAATGTAGAAAATAAAAAACCAAATAAATGTTCACGAAAATTATTTGACAAATTTTATTGAAGAACACAAATTTTTTTAAATTAAAATTTTATTGAAAGAATTTTTGTTTTTAAATTTTGTCAGCTAGTGTACATAAAAAACGAACATTGCACAAATTACAAAATCCTACAAACTTAAACAACCCAAAAACCAAAATTTAAAAATTTGTACCCAAATTCACTGCGAACAATACAAAACCACTTGCAGCTAACAAACTTGCGTTTCCATTTTTCACAAAAGCGATAATATTAATATATCTAAATTTTAAATATGCTTCGAAATAAAATGAAGCCGTAAAATTATAAACAAATATTTAGCTCAAAATTTCTTCAAAATAATGTTTTGTACAAAATTCTTATGAAAAGTGCTTTTTGGAAAAAAATCTGCATAACAAAATTTTTCACCGAAAATTAATAAAAAGCTTTTTAGCGTAAAAGTCTGATGGCCGCTCCATCAGTTTTTCAAACTAAGCTTTCTTGCACCAAAATTCGTTCTCGTTCACTTTGCACGGCTTCTTCATGCAAAATTTTTTCCACGGCTTTTTCGCAAACACATTTTGTTCAGGGTTTTTTCAATCTGAGGGTGTCAATTATTTCATAACTAATCATCTGCAGTTTCTTCTTGCAAATTCCCACAAATGTCTCCTAATAAGGCATCCAATATTTCTTTCCGCTGTACCAATGTTCCAGCCTTGCCGTCACTTGGTGGAATCGCTCTCCGTGCTCATCCGATTCAGCGGCGGTTTGTTGAGAGAATTTGTCGATATGAAAATGCAAAAAATTACTTTTTAGAGACATTCGAACATTAATGTTATGGAAAGTGGTAAGCATTTCAAGAACTACAATTCGCCAATTTTCAAATTGATGAATCCCGAGAATATTCTCAATGACTGCCTTTACACAGTTCCAAGATCTTGATCACTGAGGGCATTTTCATATGCTTTATCCTTCATCAAACGACGAATATCAGGTCAATTGAGTATTCCTGTGAAAATATGTGATATCACTTAATCCGTACTTAGATTCGTATATATTTAAATACCAACCTTCTTTTATTTTCATTCCACTAAGCCGTGGAAAAATGCGACACAATTCATCAAAAACCTTTCCTTCAGTATCAAGCACATTTATGAAGTTTTTAACTATTCCAAGTTTGATATGAAGAGGTGGTAGCAACACATTTTCAATTGGAACAAGTGGTTTCTCAATAATGTTGTCTCGTCGTAATCTAACTTCTCCACGTGACGGCCAGTCAAATTTAGTGTATTGGTGTCTCACAAACAACTTTGTACCTGCATTATTTCAAGAGTTATAGTATAAAAACGGCGTAAAGATCAGATTTCGCATTTTTGCAGTTTTTCAAAAAACCTGACGCGATGGCGAAAAACTCCATTGTGCTTAGAATGGTCCATTTATATATAAAAACTATATGAGAATATAGAAGTAAAATCATGTCGGACTGTGTTTTTTTTTTTCAACGATGAATAAGTTTCTTTTGTGTCAGACCTGTTTGCTGTCGGAACGGAATTTTTTAAGTTTGTAACGTGGAGGAGAACTGCCTTCAAACTGCTTTTAGATGAATCGATGAACAATCGCCAATCTTGGGGATTGTATTCATGGTGAATTGTTGAAATCAAACCACGAATCTCAGTGCAATAATCGAGAGAATTGTTATCAATCGATTTGAAGAAACCCGTAAATTTACGATGACGACCGATAGGGCTATATATCTGAAGATCTGGTGCTAATATATTCGCTTTTTTCAAATCCTTCGCTATTAGAATCGACTGTCGCTGTGATAACTTAAGACGGCGCACCATAGTATCGAAACGGTTCTGCGTAATTTCGACGTGATTACATGCTGCGGTTACATTCGATCATGGATCATATTCTTGCGTAGGGCTTGGAACTGGTATACTATCGGAATGAGGTAATGGCCTCTGAGCGAATGTGGTACCAGTGTATTTTATAGAACCTGTTTTCATTCTGTTTGTTCCGAAAACGTAATTCACACACGCATAGCATTCATCTGGATTATTTCCGTTATTCGAGATCACTCACTAGTTTTAATTTTCTTGGATTTTTTTGTTATTGTTATTGTAAGATATTGTAGAATGGCAATATTTCATTTCTCTTAAATTAGACAATTGCATTATGAGAACATTTTGTTTAGTAATAAAGTTGAGCCAAACGGTTAATACTCTCATATTGTAATAGTTTTGCTGCACTATTGGAGGTAAACACTAATTTTATTTAATTTTTAATTTTTCAAAAATGCCCACATGCAAAAATTGAAAAAATTACAAAAACATGAATTTGGGATTTTTCAGTAAATGACCGATATCTTTGGTGAAATAAGTCCGATGAGGGCGTACAATAGCCTGAAATATAGGGAATTGAATTTCACGTAAGAAAGCTTAAATTTATTCATAATTTTTTTTTAAATTAAAAAAGGCTTTTTTTGAAGAAATTACAAAAAATTCCAGAAAACATTTGCCTAATTAGAACTGATTTTTTATATAGTTTGTTCACAAGATTTGTTTATTGGGCTCTTAGCTACAATTTGCATATTTGTGTTAAACTCTATTATCAATAATGACTGAGTGACCTTTCAAAAAAACCTTTCATTTAAAGGACAAAATGACCCAACATGGAAAAACGGCTGATGCCACAAGAATCAGCGTCCTCGAATTAACTTAACCCAACCGGAGCCCAGTCTGTTCTCTTTTTCAACTAACTATCAAACATCGAGTTTTGTGATGAAATCATTAAAAAACGTACGATATTGTATTTTTTCGACCTTAATCGTGTATGATGATTTTGGTTACTTGTTCGGGCTCTAGGTCATGCTTCCATGATATTTCGGACCCTTTTGGTGTCCGTCTTCAGGAAAAATCTTATCTTATCTTATAAAAATTTATAACAATAAACAATAATAACAATATTAAAACACCGAAACAATTTAACTAACTAGCAATTTCAAAAATATCTTACGAGTATTGAATATCAATCCACTTGTTGTGAGTGTCAAGTTAAGCAGTCGTGTTTTGTATTGGCATTGAGTTCTGGAGAAAATTAAATGAAAACATATATCATAAAATAAAAACAGAGCTTTATAAACTTTACTCGATGTTTGGTGCGACATACAACTGCGAATTAGCTTTTTCAATGATGAAAATTATTAAAAGTAAGCACCAAAATAATCTCACGGATAAACATCTGGAAGACCTCATGCGAATAAACCGTTACGATCATGATATAAATATTGAAGAAATAATTCAAAATTAAATTATAGTAAACTTATCTTAAAAGACTATTTATTATTGAACGTTTAACATTTTTCGAAAAAAATACTGATTTTTTTTTTGTAAGTAAATTACAGTAATTTATTTTGTATCTCAATTTACTCAGTGTACGACATTGAGAGAATTCTGCCGCGCTACGAGCTCTCTCAGCGCTGCACACAGGAGCAATATTTGAATGTATGAGTCTTGGCTGACACTGCTGCAATTATGTGCGCATTTTTCTGTGTCCGTTTTGTAATTAATTCGTTTTTCCGTCGGAGTGCTTATAATATGTAACATTTCTATTGTATGTCGTTTTTTGTAATTTGTTTCTTGTTGTAATAATTCGCGCATTCTCCAAATTCGGTGAGTGACCATCAGGGTTCGGACCACAGAGTATACAGAGGCGACACTCTCTGTAAATCGACTGAAATCCAATATAGCCGACCATTTTTTTTTTTGAATTTTCGTGTTTGTTTCACACTGTATATGTGAGTTCACCACGAATTGTTTTTGTTTCACGTGTAATGCGAAGAAGTATGAGACAAAACGAATAAAAAAGTGTAAAAAATGTGGTAAAAATGTTAAAAAGGTGGTGAAGTAAAAAATGTAAACAATTTGTAAATTCAATTAATTTTATGGAAATGTGAATTTCTACGGCTCTTGCGCATATAACATTTATGCAGTTAAATTATTCAAAGCCGAGGACAGGGAATAAAATCGATCTGAGCAACACAATTGAGGGCAGGTCGCAGGTCAGTTTCGGGCCGGCTCTATGCAGTCAATTCAAACACCTAAGAGGATTTGAGATTTTCACATTATCGACAGCTGCATGGTTCGTACGAATCGTCAGAGGACGAAAGCAGTAACGGTCTAAAATTCAAGATATCCAGCCAAATACACAGGAAATCCCGCCGTTGGAATCGCACTAAGCAGAAGCGCGCTAAGTAAGGCTCCGGAGAACTAAGTGCATGTAAGTCGTGGTTACATTAGAAAAAAAAAATTAATACAAATGAATACTTGCAGATGCTCCTGGCCCAACTGAAGACGGAGTGCAGTTCCGGCTATTTAACATTGCACAAAATGCTGATATTCTTGTGGTACACCTATAACGTGTACAAAGGCAACGGCATTTGTGTGGATCGCGAATTACATGACGTTCAATGGCACATTCCAGACATTGTAACGCAAATGGAGTCTTCGTCACTGCATCAAATGTCCTCTGATTCTTGTCTGCAATTTTTTAAAATGCCGGTGTCATTGTGTTCATCTCGTTGGATGGAAAATGGCACAGGTCCCTTTGAATTGTTGGCGAAAATTAGTCCACTTGTTATGCACAAGCAATAAGTATATTCTGTAATTGCTAGACATTTTTTGTTTAAAACAGTCAAGTTTACAATAAAATTTAGATTTATGCAACTAATCTCATAGTTTTATGAATTACTTTTAAATGGTCATTGAAATACAGTAAGTGTAAGTATGTATTCAGAGAATTGCCACATAGTCAGTCGAGGACAGATTTATGCGAAGATCATTGCTTCGAATTGTGCAATCGGTAAATTGAAAATCAACAGGAAATGCTTTTTTGTATTTGTATTTTATTTTTTATTAAATTACAGTACCAATTCGGATTACATAAGTTTTTTCGGACAAACCATAATCAACGTAGCGACGCACTGCCGGAGTGGCAATGTTCAGCACCAAGTCCGCCAAGATGGTCAAATCTTCATAATCTGAAATTGCAAATTACAAAATTTGTAATTTCTAAAGTTATAACTCCAAAAATACACAAGTACACCCACCGCCCAGCGTCTTTGTCAGATCAAATCACCTCATTAGCAATAACCAGCTGGACTCAACGCGTATATCATCGTCCAGTATTAGAAAATGCAGCACAGCCACAGGCGGTGGACTCTTGACATTAGTCGTCGAACATTAGTAATCACGAGGTCCGATTTTGATGCCACTATTATTTTGTATGCCACACGTCTCAAGTTGTAGGTGTCCAATTGCTTGACCCGCTCGATTAGGCCATGTTCCATGATTTTGACATGGGTGACAGTGTCCATCCTTGCAGTTTATGTATTCCAATTTATCGAACATCAGTGTGCAGAAGAGCAGCTTCGCGTGGTCCTTATGGAACGCCAAGTAATTTCATATCTGCTAAATGGTTTTAAAATACAATTAGTAAAATAAAATTATTGCACGCCGATATTTTCACTCACTTTTGCAAGGGGGGTAAAGAAATTATGTATAAATTATATGAAACTGGTGGTGAATACGAACAAGAATCAAAACAAAAGGACCGAGTACCGGTGGTAGGTTTCTATCAGCTGTGAGGGTCTGGTGGTGAATAAAAGCCACAAAATATCAATGTATTCACGCACACCAGTAAACAAATTTGCTGTCACTTCACTCATATTCCATCTCGCTCGAGCAGAGTGCCGCCTCTGTATACTCTGTGGTTCGGACTTTACTACGATCGTAGTATCTCTACTACGATTTTGAAAAATTTTTCAAATCTACTCCGTCTTTCCGCCCGTGCTAAGATCTACTACGATTTTCTTTCAGACCAAAAGACCGCGGTGACACTGATTCATTGCATGAAAGTGTCACTTTTATGCATTTGAAAACAATTTCTATCAGCCGCACAATCACTCTTAACATTTTTTTTATATTGTCATCTAATTTTATTTACAAAATTCAAAAACTAAATTGTCCAAAAATATTTCGCTCTACACAAAACGAGAAATATGTTATTTCTCCAAAACGGAGAAAACAGCATCTGCATACCGGGCTTAAAGCTTCGTTTCCAACTCTAAAGGAACGAGTCAAGAAAAACAAGTCAAAATTATAAATCTACTCCGCAAAAAAAGATTCTACTACGCTTTTTTTGTTTCCTTTACTCCGGAATTGAAGTTGCTCAGTCCGAACCCTGGTGACTATAATAAGAAAACATAAACAGAACATACATTTAGTATTAGCTTGACACTCACAACCACAGAGTATACAGAGGCGACACTCTCTTTAAATTCCCTAAAATCCAATATGGCGGACCATTTTTTTGATTTTTCGTTCTTTGCTTCACACACTATACGTGAGTTCACCACGTATTATTTCGATTTTTCGCAGGGATGATTCTATTTCGTATGAAAAGTAGTATATAATTGTACGAAATAACATACAATTCTACCTAGGGTTACCAGATTCTCTTGAGTAAAAAAGAGTACAGAGTTGCAGGGGGTCCCAAACTCATCGGTTTTACACCACATATTTTTTATAAAGCATAACAAAATTAGAAAAAAATTCTTCAAAAAAATTTTAGAATCCAACCTTAAAATTTAAAAAAAAACAAATTTTTAAAAAATATAAAAAAACTAGAGAGTGGACTATCTTCGGCTATACCGAAGCTGAAATACCCCCACACAGTAGGAAGAAGTACCTCGAATATAAAAAACTGTGGTCTCAAGACCCTATTTTGAGCCAATTATAGGTTTTGGAGCCCAGACCATGTCCAAAATCCATTTCTAAAAATTTCCTATCAAATCCACCAAAAAAAAAAATTGGTCTCAAGACCCCATTTAGACCCTTATATATGTGGTTTCGGAACCTCGGACCATGTCAAAAATACGTTTCTAAACATTTCCAATCGAATGCAACAATAAACTAGAGAGTGGACTATCTTCGGCTATACCGAAGCTGAAATACCCCCACACTGTAGGAAGAAGTACCTCGAATATAAAAAAATGTAGTCTCAAGACCCTATTATGACCCAATTATAGGTGGTTTTGGAGCCCGGAACATGTCCAAAATCCTTTTCTAAAAATTTCCAATCAAATCCACCAAAAAAAAAATTTGGGCTCAAGATCCCATTCAGACCCTTATATATGTGGCTTCGGAACCTCGGACCATGTCAAAAATACGTTTCTAAACATTTCCAATCGAATACAACAATAAAAAAGACTTGAACAATTTTTACCTTTTTTTTCGATGTATGGGAGCCACGCCCAGTTTTTGTCCGATTTGGCTGATTCTCGAACTTGATCTCAGTATTCACGAGAAAAACATGTACCCAAAGTTTCAAGTCGATATCTCCAAAACTGCGACCTCTATCGTGCGGACGGACAGACGGACAGACGGACAGACAGACGGACATCGCTAAATCGACTCAGGAGGTGATGCTGATCAAGAATAGATATACTTTTCCATACCGGACACGCCTCCTTATGGGCGTTACAAACGTTGTGACAAAGTGAGTATACCCTGCCACAGTGTGTGTGGGGGTATAAAAAGACTTGAAAAATGTAAACCTTTTTTTTCAGTGTATGGGAACCACGCCCAGTTATTGTCCGATTTGGATGATTCTCGAACTTGATCTCAGTATTCACGAAAAAAACATGTACCCAAACTGCAAATTTTTTGTAATTGAAGTTATTATTGAAAATTGCGAGCCTTATCCGCATAACGTAAGCATATTTTTGGGAAATATATATATTTTTTTAAATTATTAAAATAAAGCAATACGTATTCATGCTAAACATTAAAGCTGAAATTATAGTGGCTCCAAAGATATAGAGGGTGAAATTTTATTGTAAGCGAAAGTAAACTTAAAGGTTTTATAAGGACACAAGATTTCTTTGTTTTTTTTAATTACATTTTGAGCTAAAAATATTCTTTCTGCGTGGAGAATTGATAAAATTTCATGGGGTGTTTATAAATATTGGAAAAGAAACGATGGTTTTTTCATTATTATAAATTTATTGGCGCATTGTTGTAGTCAAAGTTAGTTGTTACTAAACCTTAGTACCAACTTAGTAGCTGTCAGTACAGTACTTAAGTTAAGTTGGAACATAATTTGGACAAGAATATGGGCCATTGTGCTAGGTATTTAATTATTAAATTTTGAAAGTTACAAAATTGTACCAAACATGTCTCAGTAGTAGGAAAGTAAAAAAGTACAACTGTACGGAAAAAATCATCCCTGATGCGAAGAAGTGAGAGAACATGAATAAAAAAGTGTAAAAAATGTGGTGAAAAATTGAAAAAGGAAAAAATGTAAACAATTCCTATAAATTTCTTTCACTTCCGTTTTGACCGACATGCTGGACGCATCGTTTTGTTAAAGCACATGTTTTTATAAAAATTTATGCTTTCATGAAATTATGATTTCAATGTGGTGTTTAAAACGAAAGTCAAGTTTTTTGACTAAAAATGGACGATAATAAGATCAATTAAAATTAATTGAAAGTGAATTAAAAAGAATAATAAGAAATAAAACACTGTCGCATGGACATTTAAACATACCTAAATACTACACAAACTGTGGGATACCCTGGTCTGCTAGCCAACAAAATTTTAAAGTTAAAAAAAAAAAAAATTAATTTCTTTAATAATTTTGAAATTATATCTTTTTTATATTAAATTATAAAAAATATTCGCGCGGTTGAGAATTAAACCATTATTCATCATTTGGAGAATTGTTCCGGTTTTGAGGGTGTAATGGTGACTGCAAATTATGGTGATGAGAAAATGGATGTTACATTGGAGGATTTGGCCAGAATGGAAATGCTGATGGATTTGGAGAATGCAACCACGATGACATTGACAATGCGGTGGACAATAAAGGGATCCGCATAACTTTCAGTTTTGGCAAATGCTATGTGCTATTGCCACTTAATTTGAAAGCCACGGTGGCACTGCTGGAGAAATTAGCACTTTCTGGCGGTGACAGAAGGAGGAAGTTCTCAGATTATGTCCCACTTTTAAACCATTATGCTGTGCAGCAATCAGGAGACCAGGCCAAAGGTATACAAAAACTATAAAGTTTATAAGCATGTAAACTAAAACTACATAAACAATAAAATGTTTTATTAATTTCAATTTTATTAAATTCCAGCGACAATCGTGAATACATAATTTTTCTTAGATAATACTCAAAGTACCACGACTCGTCCCTGATGACGTATTGGTTACCTTCCCTTGTCCACGATGAATCAGTGTCAATTTCGTGACGTGCCTGCGGACTCTGGTCGCACAAGCCAATTTATGGAGAACCGCGCAATTAGAAAATCACCATCATTGAAGAATTCTCCCAGAGTATACGAGTATTAACGAGTGGCGCACCTTTTCAGCTGCTACCAGCTTCAGCTAACTACCCAGCCAATAATTGAATGAACTTTTTACGAAGATCGTATTTTACGAACTTTTCTCGATCAAAAATATTCGAGAAAAGTCCGATATTCACTCGTATATTACGATAGTCATAATTTCATCGATAAAATATCGTTTACGACTTCGTAATCGAAATCGTTAACGACTTAGTTAAAGAATTCTTTAACGACTTCGTTTACGAGTACATTAACGAACGAAATTATCGTTTTGAAAAACTTTTTTTAGATACAAAGGTTTTCAAACTGGGGTGCAATCGTGTAACTCGACCACGATTCACGTTTACGCTGATAGTTGAAAACGTGATCAGCGGCTCGATTCTCAAAGTTTGCTTCACGTAACTTTACTATCGATTCTCGTTTTACTTTTATCCAAAAACACTTTCCGAACCCTTCCGCGGTTTTATCCAGTGTGAAAAAGCACTTTCCGAACACTTCGCGATTGTGAACAATTAAAATTGTAAACTTTTGTGTGTGTTTTAATCATGGTAAAAGAATATATTTTCTTTAGCCATGGTTTTAATTTAATGATTACAAGATATTTCCTTCTTGACGAAAGCGATTAGGTAGATAACATTGCCAGGCAGCGAAGGATACTTCAAGTCCATTGGAATTGCGTGAAAGGAGGTGCTGCATGTTGCACTATCATTCAGTAAGGCCGAAAGAATTGCTCATTCATTAGCAACTGCCTTCGAAGTGGAACAGGAAGGCTCAACAATCGCTCCTGCGCAAAACGTTCAACATTATTCACTCCAGCCAACTGCGCCATTACTGTTTAGCATAGCAGGCAACTTGTTGCATTGTTTTTGTTTGTTCCCATGTTCAGTGTTTTGCAATGCATTTTTTGCAATCCACGAATGCTTCGATCATCACTTTTATTTGCGTTCGATTGCTTTGTTGAACCCTAAAAAATAATTTTATTGAATCAAAGTTCAACAATAAATATAATTTACAATATACATCTTTAATTTTTTGGAGCAATCACTTTTTTTGCTTGAAAACTTCTTAAAACAAGTGAAAACGACATGTAAAGTGATGTCGTGCGCTGCAATCGAGAATTGAAACGTTTTCGAACGAGAATTGGCTTACGTGAAGCAAAAACGATGTGCAGAACCTCGTTTTTGTTGAATATCGAGGTATACGATTGCGCCCCTGTTAGAAAAAAGTTGTATAACGATTTCTCAGCAATATAATTTCTATTTTTAGAATCAGTGTTTTTCAAACTGTTAGGAAAACAATTTTAAAATGTTTGTTAAGTTATACTTTAAAGCGCTTGTTCAATAATGGCTGAGTTAGGCGAATATGTTAAGCGTTCGGCACATACTTCAAAATCCGGAGGACGTGAGTTCAATCCAGGGTCCGACTCTGTGAAAAAGTTATTACAAATGATTCTAAAGAAAAATCGGCAAATAATAAATAAAGTAAAAAACATTCCAAATTTAAAAAAAAAAATTTTTTTTAGGTTTTGTTAAAAGTATTGTAATGATGATCGTTTACGAGATCGTTAACGAATTCGTTAACAAGCACTTTTTTGTTCGATAACGATAACTCCTTTCGATGCAAAATTAAGAAAGAAGTCGGACTCGTATACGTATCGTTATCGTGTGTCGCCCACGATTGTTTTATCCGCTTTTCGATCGAAAAAATCTTCGTTTACGAGCTCTTTAACGATAAAATTATTGTCTTTGAAAAATACTGATTCTAAAAATAGAAATTATATTGCTGAGAAATCGTTATACAACTTTTTTCTAACAGTTTGAAAACCTTTGGATCTAAAAATAGTTTTTCAAAACGATAATTTCGTTCGATAATGTACTCGTAAACGAAGTCGTTAAAGAATTCTTTAACTAAGTCGTTAACGATTTCGATTACGAAGTCGCAAACGATATTTTATCGAG
Source organism: Heteromyza rotundicornis (assembly GCA_951394025.1). Lineage (NCBI taxonomy): Eukaryota > Metazoa > Arthropoda > Insecta > Diptera > Heleomyzidae > Heteromyza > Heteromyza rotundicornis. Next base: position 1,385,605 of record OX596013.1, on the reverse strand, counting down.
GAAATTACGACTATCGTAATATACGAGTGAATGTCGGACTTTTCTCGAATATTTTTTATCGAGAAAAGTTCGTAAAATACGATCTTCGTAAAAAGCTCGTTCAACTATTGGCTGGGGAGTGTCGCCTCTGTATACTCTGTGACTCACAACAAGTGGACTGATATTCAATACTCGTAAGATATTTTTGAAATTGTGTAGTTAGTTAAATTGTTTCGGTGTTTTAATATTGTTATTATTGTTTATTGTTATAATCTTAGATTTTTCCTGAAGACGAACACCAAAGGGGTCCGAAATATCAAAAAAAAATGTTTAAACATTTTTAAAAAAAAAACATCAAAAGAGTTTTTAAAAAATTTAGTCGAAGCATGACCTAGAGCCCGAACAAGTAACCAAAATAATCATCATTAAAAAACAAAATGTCAATTGCAGTATACATTAGTAATTTAATTACTTTCTATTGAGAACATTACATTTTCTAACCTAGACTTAACATTAAAACACAAAAAAGAATAAAATTCAAAAACCATATTTTATGTCGGAAAATTAAATTTTATGTTTTTTGGCGAGTTGTATACTATGGAGAATGATGAGCTTTCCAACATTGATTGATTTTTAAAAATCCGTGAAAATGTAATTGCGAGAATATCAATTTACAATTTTTTTTTATTATTTTATTCAGCAACGAGCTTTTTTCATATTTTCCATTTGTTAGCTCTCCTATAAAATTTACTTCGCCGGCATGAGGTACAGTTTTTAGAACCCATAATATATATGTTTATACATGTATATATCGATGATGTAGAATTGAACTGGAACAACTCGGAAACAATGATTTTTCAGGAGAATGATTTTAAAATCAGGTTTCGGCAAAATGTTGAATACTGGCCATGTTGTTTGTCACAATGAAATAATATTTTGCACACAATTAAATTCATAATTTAAGTTACCAATATAGCAAAAAAAGAACGAGAGAGTGAACTATATGGCCTATTTGGAAGTACCCAAATATAAATAATTTTGGTCTCAGGACGCTATTTTGCTCCATTTTTATGTGGTTTTAGAACAGGGGTGCGCAAAAAAGTTTGCAGTTGCTTAGTGAGCAAGAGAGAGAATAGCACAATTGTGCTATGAACTGCACATCTCTGTTTTAGAACCTTCCGAAATTGTCCAAAATCCGCTTCTAAAAATTTCCAATCGAATCAACCAACAAAAAAATGTTAGTCTCAATACCCCATTTTGACCCTTTTATATGTTTGGAACCTCGGACTATGTCGAAAATCCGTTTCTAAACATTTCCAATCAAATACAGCAATACATGGCTTTTTTGTCGTTTTGTATGGAAGCCCCGCCTAGTTTTTGTCCGATTGGGGTGATTCTCGAACTTGATCTGAGTTTGGAGGTGAAAAACATATACCCAATGTTTGAAGTCGATATCTCCAAAACCGACCGCTATCATGATGGCAGACAGACATGGGTAAATCGACTCAGGAGGTGATGCTGATCAAGAATATATATACTTTTACATACCGGACACGCCTTCTTATGGGCGTTACAAACGTTGTTTAAAAGTGAATATACCCTTAAATAGTAGTGTGCGGAGGTATAAATATATATCATCAGAACTTTATCTCAATCCCATGTTTTTCGACCCTTTTTGATTTGTACCATTTCCATTCCATTCATAAATCGTTGAATGCTGATCGTATATTTGGCTATACGGATTTGTACCTTTACATGTACCTAGGCAAAGAATCATCATCATCAACAACTAATCATTACGTACTCCAAAAAATTTACATTTTCATTTGCAATATAGGAGAAAATATTTTTCGAATGTTTCATTGACATATTTTTAACTTGTTTATTTTAAAAAAATTTTTTAAATGAGCCGTTGTCGTTCTAAAATTTGGTATATAATTCTAATGATATAATTATTTGGTCAAAAAGTAACCAACGGAGTCCATACAGATTCCATTTCTGCGAACAAAAATTCCGAATTATCCAAGATGTGCCAGTTTAGTTCTAAAGCATCGATATGGAGAAAATAATAGTTAAAGTATTAACTATTTTATATTCTTTCCTTTTCTAAATATAAAAGAAATGTAAATTTTTTCCAAAGCTAAGTTATAGTTATAACCCATACCACGTGCTTTTTTTTTAAATACCTGTTGAAAATACGCATGATGAAAAGCATGAAAAGTGTGGTATGGAAGCTTAACATTAAATTTTAAAAATTGATGCAGTGTCGTATATATGTTTATTACATATTTGTAATTGTGCTCTCTTTATCTCATATTTGTAAAAAAAATTACAACGATTTCCAACTTAATTTAGTTCGTAGAGTGGTATTTATTAATTATCTTATTGTAAAAATAAACTAGAATTAAAGTACAAATAAGTATATTTCTAAGAATAAAAATAGCAAAGCAGATGCCTTTTTGTTTTGACACAATAAGGGCACACATCTAAAGGCGTGATAATATCCTTTTTGCAATGTCTAAAATGATTAGGCCAATCGCTAACCGAAATTATAGTTGGACAATTCATTTCTTACAATATAAAGTACAAATAACTGCAAATAATCAAAAATTAATGAAGAAATCAAATTCGTTCAAAATTGTCATCGATTTAAATAAACTAAGTATGCATTTTTAAATTAGCCAGAAATTAGTCCACTCAAGTTTCATTTTATGAAGGTGGGAAAAAGAAATCCATAGACAGATTTATGTGCAATCTTCTGTAACGTTGTGCAAATCACAAACCATTCTTTCACTCGTGTTGCCCGCGGAAACCCAATTGAGAGTTGTTTGCGGTGGCTCTGCCTTCTCCTTTATAGTCAATGCCGATGTTACGAAGTGTTTCGAAGCTATGTGATGCTCAACGGAAAAAGGATTACAACTGCAGCAACTACAGCTGCTATTCGTGCAACATTCACCAAGAAAAACACCGCTACTACTGCTATGGCTACAGGTGGAAGCAATCGCTCCCGTTTTCTGCGAACCACCAGCGATCCTACTTTCGCCGCTGAATTTCGAATCCAAAATACATTCATCAACCACCTCATCTTCCAATTCGTTTTCACACATACGATTGATGGTGCGATTACACTTTGGCTTTTCCTGAGTAAGCTCCGAGGAAGTTGATAGCTTTTCAATCTCGCCGCTCAATTTAGGAAATACAAATGGCGATTTTGTGCATTCCTGATTTGACGGTCCTTCAAATGTTGACTGTGGAGTGCAGTAAATACTTGACGAGGCTGTGACTTTAGTGCCGCCGCTGTTCTCTGGGCAGCTATTGGTGTTGAACACCTCCGTAACATTGAAGCCAACCACTACATTACGGCGTCCATTGGCTAGCTGAGTCTCACGATCACATGACGCATTTTGAAAAGAATTCATTACGCCCATCTCTAAATATGGTGGACTTCTCCATGGTGAGTTTTTAAAGCTCAGCTGGTTATCACAAATAGACGAGTAGTAGTCACTGGCTGTGGAATTGCAGACAGTTGATGAAGATGATGTAGACGTAGACAAAGACTTTATATTGGAATTGAGTTTGACGTTCTTAGTCTTGGCCAAATTCGGACATGACGGAGTGGAATACGACAATTTCTTAGGCGGCGGGGTAGTGATCGACAACTTGCGGCTTCGACTCGCTAAGCTGCATGTGCTATTGCGGCGCATAGGTGTAGTTTGTTCCTCAAAGTTTTGGCGAAAGTCAACAGGATCTGTTCGGAAATAGCTCTGAAACCATTGAAACTTTTGCGAAAGTTTTCTCTGATTCTTTTTTAGTTTTATTTTCAGTTTCTGTTTCGAAGTGGTGGCGAGGCCCACACAATTGTTATTACCGGAGCAAACAGGCATTGTGGACGATGCTCCTACTTGTAAAAGAGAAGAACCGCTGGATACAGTAACTGAAGACTTAAAAGACTTTCTTCTGAAAATATGTTTTTGTGACGAAGCAGTCGTCTTAGGTGCAAGTAGAAACTGCATGAGTTTAGGTCGAGTTGTTGGAGCGGCGGACAAATCGAGAGGTTTCAGCGACTGCTGCGTATAGGTAACAATCGAATTGGGCAGTGCGTCGTTAGTAGAGACGACAGAAATACAACTGCAGCAGTATTCATCAGAAGCAGTAAATGTGGCATATGTCACCGCGTTTGGTCGATACGTTTTGAAATTTCGAATTTTGTCATCATCACCAGCAATTTTATTGTTATACAAATTACTACTTTTGCTATGTAAATTCAAACAAAAACTGGTATGTAGATTGGAAGCAGGAATAGAAGATGAGTGAGTAGGGGGGGTAGCAGACTTAAGTGGCGAGATCAGTAATGTATTGCTCGCGATCGGCTTCGCAGGAGATTCATCCGATTCCCAATTTACCTCGTTATCTCCGACTGCCGATGACGACGAATTGCTGCTAATGCTACTGTTGCTGGTGTATGCTTGACAACTACTTTGGCCGTGGCTGTTATTGTCTCTGCTGATCTTAGGTACGCTCGAGCACGGCTGATACTGCTGATGGCGTTGACTGATGGGATAAGCTTGGACGTCGCTTGGACGATGTTTTTGATGAGGCGTGGATGTGGCCGTAACTGCAGTAGTCACATGCTGGTGATGCATAAAACCTTTGTTTTTGGGATACTGCTTTAGTTTTAGTCCAATATCGTTGAAGTGGGCGTATGAAGGTGGCGGAGACAGCGGTAACGGTGGCGCATCGACATCCAAAGTCGGATGAATATTTCCTACATCTATTTTCTGTTCCTCTCTATTTTCTTCGCAAACGATTACTTCGGAACATGCTTCGTCCAAACTAGACGCCGGTGAGGAGGATTTTTGATCATCAACACAATTTGAAACGCTCCTACTGCTGCTATTATGTGTCCGACCACTTTGAGAGGTATCGATATTGCTGGTTCGGTTGGTTGCATCGTTATCACTTCTCTCACGAGAACTTTCGGCATAAAATACAAGTTGCACCTGTTCGAATAAAATAAGAATTTTATTTAAAAGGAAAATACATCAGAATTATATAATAAAAAATTTATTAATACATTAATATATTAAAAGACGTGAAATGTTCAATGTTTTTAAAAATTCCTGTATCGTATCGTAAATTATGAATTATGAAATCTAGTTAGAATGTCGAATAAGTTGTCAACGGGATGAATTTGTTAATATATAAAATCGCAAATAATGCAAGACGACTTTTAATTAACTCGAAAGTTAAAACCGAAATGGCCGAATTTTAATTTTTTTAATTTCCCCCGAAACCGAAATGGCGGAAATTCGAGAATAGTAGAGATTACTGTCAGGGTAGTAGATTCCAAGAGATGGAGTAGATGTGGTTTTCTGCGTAGAGCAGTAGAAATTCTACACTGTAGATTTGTAGAAAGAGTAGTAGTTTTTCATTGTATGAAACTCATATAAAATTTTGAGGAGTAGATTTCTTACAATAGTAGTAAAAAATATTTTGAGGGAAGTAGAAAAATCTACTACCATAGTAGAGGAGTAGAAATTTAAAAATCGTCGCGAGAGTAGTGATCTACACCGATAGTAGTATACTAGTATAAGTATAAGTAGTTACTTAAATAACACTGATCGACAGTAGTTTTTTTAAATGATAAAACGTGGTTGTTCCTATGTATTTTGCCACGCTAAGTCCGAAAAGAATAAATAAATTTTTCCAGCACGCACCATTTTTCCACAAATGCCACAAAAATTTCATTTTTGGTGCGTGCTGTAAAAATTTCATTATTATCTTCGTATTCAGCGCGGCAAAATACATCAGAATTTATCTATCAAGTCTATTTAAAACACAAAAAGTTCAGTTTTGTCGATCAGTGTAATCTTTGTTGTTTATTTCTTACATCTTTCGTATCAAACCGAAATTTTCGGTTTTCTGCCAAAAACAAAATTTGCCCGAAAACGATATTTTTTTTTTCGGCCGAATCCGAAACACAGCTTTTTAACTTTGCAAATTACAACGACATCAAATGAGCGTTTCTTTTCTGTTTTAAAGACAATAGAAACTTATTTGAGGACCATAATTTAGCAAAACTAAAAAAAGACGCTTTCCATTGGAATAACCAAAACATATACATATGTATTTAGCTATGTACACTAGACCGTCTCGAAAAAATGAAGTCATCCGCACACCATCTAATTTGAAGCATATTTGGAAGGAGATTCCGGAAAAAATTTTCTTTTTTTTTTTGGCCGATCGTAGAGGTAGCGCATCGACATATTTCTTCATATTGTCTCTATTTATGATCCGATTTTAAAGTATAATATATCAAAATTTTTGTCTCGAGGAGACCTACAATAATGTCCTAGAGGTCCTTGCTCTTAAGTACACCCTTCTAGTACTTACCCACCAGATCTCAGTTAGTACCACCCTAATGTACAATTCCAAGTGCAGAAAATTAAAGCTCTCGAAAAATCATTAAACTCTTGCAAAGGAAGTATACCGATTATACCATTAGAACTATTTATAAAAAATATAATTAATATTTGTACCGAACGTAGGGGTAGCGCATTGACATATTTCATCATATTGTCACCATTTATGATCCGATTTTAAAGTATAATATATCAAAGTATAATATATTAAAGTATAATGTCTCCAGGAGACCTACAATAATGGCTCATACGTCATTGCCCTCAAGTACACCCTTCTAGTACTTACCTACCAGATCTCAGTTAGTACAACCATCGTAGAGGTAACGATCGGCCAAAAAAAAAGAGAAAATTTTTTCCGGAATTTCCTTCCAAATATGCTTCGAATTAGATGGTGTGCGGTTAACTTTTTTTTTCCCCCTATAAGGTGATACGGTCTAATGTACACACAAAAAAAGTAGGTAAATCTAACCAAAGAAGACGATTAAAAATGGGGCAACTAAAGACGTGGTAAATGGAACCGACTCAAAGTTGTTCGCATATCGCGAAAATTTTAAAAATAGTTTGTATTTTACTTTTTTTAGAAGACAGAGAAAGCAATTATGAAATTGAGCGAAAAAAATAAATAGTTTCATTTTGTGAGAAAAAATTCACAAAAAAATTTGGGCATCCTAGGTCAACATTAACACGTGCCCCCTGAGACTCGGATTTTCTCATAAAAACTGTATGGGAAAAAATAAATTTTTTGAAAATTATTTTTCTACATTTGGAGGAAACCTTTGAAAATCGGGAATTCAGTGGAAATGGTAGACAACTCTACAACAAACAAATCCGTACAAAAAACGGGTTTTTACGGACCACCCAACTCCTTCAAAAAATCCAAAAAATTAAAAAAAAGGGTTTTTTGTGCACTTTTTTCCGTATCTGAAGGAGTTGGGAGGTCGTGGATTTGTTCGTTGAAGAGTTCTCTACCATTTCCACTAAATTCCCGATTTTTTAAGCTTTCCTCCGAATTAAGAAAAATGATTTTCAAAAAATTTTATTTTTCCCATACAGTTTATATGGGAAAATTCGAGTCTCGGGGGGCACGTGTTAATAATGACCTAGGATGCCCAAATTGTTTTATGAATTTTTTCTCACTGGATTTCCAGCGAACAAAAAATTGTCTCCATACGATTTTGGACCACGCTAAGATACATATTAGAAAAAAAATTCAAGAAAAAGATAGCGGATGTGTTTGGTGTTTCTGTAGATGTGTTGAATTGAAATATTTATGAAACTTAAATTAATTAAATGTAAGCCCTAGACGAGATAATTTGCATTTCTGTGCACAAATTGGTCGGACAACATTATTTCTACTGCGAATATATATTACATTCATTACCTAAAACTAACGCGCTTCCTCAAAAAGCAATATTTCAATATTTCATTAAGTTTACAATTATATTGTAATATTGAAATTAATATTTCCCGGGAAAAAACGAGTTCAAAAACATTCTGCATAATTTTTAAAATCATAAAATCTTAATTTTTGGTAGTAAGTCATTATAACAAAGTCAGAATTGGATTTTAAAAATGGTTTTCGAAATATCCAAAATGTAAACAATTTTGCTGCGAAAATTCGATTTTTTTTATTTGATACAACTCGGTACTTTCTTGTGAATACTTAATACTTTTTACGATAATTTTCACACAATTTTGATTTGAAGTAAAATCTATGAGTAAAGGAAATGCACGTAGCAATCGCTCTTAGGCGTTTTTATTATTACGACCCAACAATTTTCATACAAACTTCCCTAAAATATTACTAATAGTATCGCATACTAATGGAAGCAAGTACTTGATGAGTCAAGTATCGAATATAAATTATTCATATATTATGCAGCACTTGTTGCTTTGAGAGCTTAAACGAGACAGCCATATTTCAAAATTTTTCTCTCTTGTATTAAATGTCATGCTGTTTCAGAATTATAAAATATTGGCAGCAGGGTTGCGTTTCGGCATCGAGCGATGACATTGCGAATCGCATCATTGGTTGCCGAAATGCGACCATGCTGCCAATATCCAATATATTTGTTGGTAAACCAGAGATTGTAGTTAAAAATTTTTTAACAAATTTTCGACGATTAGATTAACCACAGAAATTGTCGTTTGTGTTTTCCATATAAAATTTAAAAAAATTTTTTACCACGTTTGTTGGTTAGATCAACTTATCTTTTTTTCTTTCTGTATACAAACGAACATCCGCCCCGGAATCGAAAATACAAAGAGCCCGCGCAAGAATCGAGTGTCCTCCGAATAAAAGATTTGGAAAAACAGTTGAATGCTTAAACAAATGCCTGAGACACCGGCCTTTCATCTAAATCAATTAGTGTCCACAAGGCCGTAGGCCGTAGCCAGGAATTTATTTCCGTGGGTCTAAAAAAAATTTTCCGAAAAAATACAAAAAAGTAACACTACCATAGCCAAAAAAATGGGATAACCAACACCAATTTCTTATGGAAAATTATCGACAGGTGATCAGTTCATATAAACTTTTCTACTAGTTAAATATTTAAGATTATTTTACCATATTTAAGATTGGTAATTCCATATCTCCGATTTTATAGGAATTCGGAAGGTAAAAAAAATAACAGATGGAGCAACGATTAGAAGAATATTTTTTGTTCAGAATCAAAAAGGTTTTGCAATTACACTCTCCGAGTATCCCTGAAATATATACACGGCAAATACTGTAGAAGGATATGTATTTGAGTTTAAATTATTAAGAAATTTAAAAAAAAATTTCAAGATGCATTTTTTATTGCCTGTTTGATTCTGAACAAAAAAATATTCTTTCAATCGTTGCTCCATCTTAAGTTAAAAACCTACAAATTATATTTTTTTATTTTTTCAATAACACTAGTTTACAAATAATTAAACTTTGTTTATAACAGTGTACTTACTATATTTTCTAAACTAATTTGGGGTCGCAAGACGACTTTTAATTAACTCGAAAGTTAAAACCGAAATGGCCGAATTTTAATTTTTTTAATTTCCCCCGAAACCGAAATGGCGGAAATTCGAGAATAGTAGATATTACTGTCAGGGTAGTAGATTCCAAGAGATGGAATAGATGTGGTTTTCTGCGTAGAGCAGTAGAAATTCTACACTGTAGATTTGTAGATAGAGTAGTAGTTTTTCATTGTATGAAACTCATATGAAATTTTGAGGAGTAGATTTCCTACAATAGTAGTAAAAAATATTTTGGGCGAAGTAGAAAAATCTACTACCATAGTAGAGGAGTAGAAATTTAAAAATCGTCGCGAGAGTAGTGATCTACACCGATAGTAGTATACTAGTATAAGTATAAGTAGTTACTTAAATAACACTGATCGACAGTAGTTTTTTTAAATGATAAAACGTGGTTGTTCCTATGTATTTTGCCACGCTAAGTCCGAAAAGAATAAATAAATTTTTCCAGCACGCACCATTTTTCCACAAATGCCACAAAAATTTCATTTTTGGTGCGTGCTGTAAAAATTTCATTATTATCTTCGTATTCAGCGCGGCAAAATACATCAGAATTTATCTATCAAGTCTATTTAAAACACAAAAAGTTCAGTTTTGTCGATCAGTGTAATCTTTGTTGTTTATTTCTTACATCTTTCGTATCAAACCGAAATTTTCGGTTTTCTGCCAAAAACAAAATTTGCCCGAAAACGATATTTTTTTTTTCGGCCGAATCCGAAACACAGCTTTTTAACTTTGCAAATTACAACGACATCAAATGAGCGTTTCTTTTCTGTTTTAAAGAGAATAAAAACTTATTTGAGGACCATAATTTAGCAAAACTAAAAAAAGACGCGTCCCATTGGAATAACCAAAACATATACATATGTATTTAGCTATGTACACACAAAAAAAGTAGGTAAATCTAACCAAAGAAGACGATTAAAAATGCAGCAACTAAAGACGTGGTAAATGGAACCGACTCAAAGTTGTTCTCATATTGCGAAAATTTTAAAAATAGTTTGTATTTTACTTTATAGAAGACAGAGAAAGCAATTATGAAATTGAGCGAAAAAAATAAATAGATATATTAGTGTGGTCCAAAATTAACTTTTTTTTGCTGGAGATCCACGATCCCCCTCAAATAGTTTCATTTTGTGAGAAAAAATTCACAAAAAAATTTGGGCATCCTAGGTCAACATTAACACGTGCCCCCTGAGACTCGGATTTTCTCATATAAACTGTACGGGAAAAAATAAATTTTTTGAAAATCATTTTTCTACATTTGGAGGAAAGCTTTGAAAATCGGGAATTTAGTGGAAATGGTAGACAACTCTACAAATTAGATCAACTTATCTTTTTTTCTTTCTGTATACAAACGAACATCCGCCCCGGAATCGAAAATACAAAGAGCCCGAGCAAGAATCGAGTGTCCTCCGAATAAAAGATTTGGAAAAACAGTTGAATGCTTTAACAAATGCCTTAGACACCGGCCTGTCATCTAAATCAATTATTGTCCACAGGGCCGTAGCCAGGAATTTATTTCCGTGGGGCTAAAAAAAATTTTCCGAAAAAATACAAAAAAGTAACACAACCATAGCCAAAACTAGAGAGTGGACTATCTTCGGCTATACCGAAGCTGAAATACCCCCACACAGTAGGAAGAAGTACCTCGAACATAAAAAATTGTGGTCTCAAGACCCTATTTTGAGCCAATTATAGGTGGTTTTGAAGCCCGGACCATGTACAAAATCCATTTCTAAAAATTTCCAATTAAATCCACAAAAAAAAAAAAAATTGGTTTCAAGACCCCATTTAGACCCTTATATATGTGACTGCGGAACCTCAAAAATACGTTTCTAAACATTTCCAATCAAATACAACAATAAAAAATTTTTACCTTTTTTTTCGGTGTGGGAGCCACGCCCAGTTTTTGTCCGATTTGGCTGATTCTCGAACTTGATCTCAGTATTCACGAGAAAAACATGTACCCAAAGTTTCAAGTCGATATCTCCAAAACTGCGACCGCTATCGTGCGGACGGACAGACGGACATCGCTAAATCGACTCAGGAGGTGATACTGATCAAGAATATATATACTTTTCCATACCGGACACGCCTCCTTATGGGCGTTACAAACGTTGTGACAAAGTTAGTATATCCTGCCACAGTGAGTGTGGGGGTATAAAAATGGGATAACCAACACCAATTTCTTATGGAAAATGATCGACAGGTGATCAGTTCATATAAACTTTTCTACTAGTTAAATATTTAAGATTATTTTTAGAGACCGATTGAAATTCGGTTTCGGTATTTCGGCCCAAAAAAGCGGTTTCGGCCGTTTTTCGGATTCGGCCGAAAAATAAAATATCGTTTTCGACCAAATTTCGTTTTCGGCCGAAATTTCGATATTTCCGCCGAAAATTTCGGTTTGATACGAAAAATGTAACAAATAAATAACAAAGATTACGCTGATCGACAAAACCGAACTTTTTGTGTGTTAAATATACATGATAGACAAATTCTTATGTATTTTGACAAGCTGGATACGAAAATATTAATGAAATTTTTACAGCATGCACCAAAAATTAAATTTTTGTGCAATTTTCATTATTATTTTTGGATTAGGCGTGGCAAAATACATAAGGGAATACCAAGTGGATAAAAGCGGTATGTAACACAAATTTAAGTATTGATCATAGTTTCGAAGAATCAGAAGCGACAAAGAAGACATGTCCCCAATTTGTATTAAAAAAAGAAAAATTAAAAACTTTGAAACATCGTTCTCACTCTTCTCCTATCGGAGCAGATCTACTACTCTCGCGATGATTTTTAAATTTCTACTCCTCTACTACTATTGTAAGAAATCTTCTCCTCAAAATATTATGTGAGTTTCATACAATGCAAAACTACTACTCTTTCTACAAATCTACTACCATGCTACTCTACGCAGAAACCCTAATCTACTCCTCTCTCTTGAAATCTGTTACTTTGACAGTAATTTCTACTACTCCCGTAAAATTTCTACTACTCTACGTAAAAAAATTAATTCTACTCCCTTTCTTGAAATCTACTCCCCTAAAATCGAATATCTACAACTCTCGCCGTAGCAAAAAGTGAGAACCCTGCCCCTTCAATTGATTTCCACGCATGTGATAGTTTGCTTCTAAATTCATCTAATTCATGATCTGAACTTAAAATGATTGATTTCAGCTTAATTATGTACAACTTTATTAAATTTGAATTCACAATTTTTTCTTTAATTTTTTCGGTTTCGGCTTCGGTTTCGGCCAAAATTAAAAAAATAAAAATTCGGCTATTTCGGTTTCGGCCGAAAAAAAAGTAAAAAATTTCGGCCGAAATTAAAAAAAGCGATTTCGGTCGGTCTCAATTATTTTACCATATTTAAGATTGGTAATTCCATATCTCCGATTTTATAGGAATTCGGAAGGTAAAAAAAATAGCAGATGGAGCAACGATTAGAAGAATATTTTTTGTTCAGAATCAAAAAGGCTTTGCAATTACACTCTCCGAGTATCCCTGAAATATATACATGGTAAATACTGTAACAGGATATGTATTTGAGTTTAATCTATTAAGAAATTTAAAAAAAAATTTCAAGATGTATTTTTTATTGCCTGTTTGATTCTGAACAAAAAAAATATTCTTTCAATCGTTGCTCCATCTTAAGTTAAAACCCTACAAAATTTTATTTTTTTAATAACACTAGTTTACAAATAATTAAACTTTGTTTATAACATTGTACTTACTATATTTTCTAAACTAATTTGGGGTCGCTGAACACGAAAATCAAAATTTTTTTTTTCCTTGGGGCCGTTTGCGAAATATTGCCAATTTTCGAAATTTGGGGTTATGGCTCCACATACTTGAGAATATTTCAAGAACGATAATTTTGATTGAGGAATTTTTCACGCGTTTGTGAAAAATTCCCCGAAGTGAACCTAGAACTTCAACGTCCAGATAGCGGCAGACCACGCTTAGAAGAAAAACAATGTAGTTTTCTTAAAGCTATTGCGGATGTTCGGAGCTTCGGCTCATGATAGGCGTCGGGATGAGTCTCTACGCAGAACGCTCAGTCAGCTTCAGCAGCAACTAAATTTAAAGATCGCAGACCATGCTGTCGGTCGATGGAGGGTCAGACGAAAACCCGAGGCACACAAAAGTCATCCAACACTTTACTGATTGTGATTTGGATGCCGCGTACATTTTCACCAATGCGCCTGGTCGGAGTGAATTCAACAGAGTGGAGCGACGTATGGCACCACTGAGCCGTATGATTTCTGGACTCCTCATTCCATATTATAAGTTTGGATCAAATCTCGATGATAAAGGCAAGACAGTAGACCAGGAGCTCGAAATAAAGAATTTCGCATATGCTAGCAATGTGGTATCCGAATTGTGGAACGAACTCGTCATTAATGGACACGAAGTGCACGCTCCATGCAAAGAAAAGAATATACCAAACATGCCGTCAGCCGATTGGTATGATAATCATGTGCAGGAAAGTCAATATCTGCTTCAGGTAATTTTTAAAATTTTCTATAGAATATGTAGAAAATTGTAACTGATAATTTTTTTCTTTTTCTATCGATACCACAGATCAGGGATGATATTTGGATTTTTCCATTTTGTACAAAAAGGCAAAAAAAAATAGTACCAAATCTGCTAAAAAAGTACACTGAAAGAAAAATCATGTTTTAAAATTAAACATTTTTTTTTCAATTTGCATTTTAAAACTGCGTTTTTTCTGCAGTACATTTATGTTTTAATTTTTAAAACACATGCTTTCAATTTCAATCGTCTTGCTCTTTCGTTAGTCGTTTGAAATTGATAATATTGTTGTTCTTTTCTATTTCAAAAAATCAAAGCATAGTTTTAGGGTGTTTTTTTAAAAAAATTCGAAGTATGCTTTTGCTACAAAAAATGTATATATAATACATTTAGACTCTGTTAAATAATATTAACAGTAGACCTGTTGAGCGTTTAGCGCGCCATCCAAAATCCGTAGGCGTGGGTTCGAATCCCGGTCTCGAATTTGAGAAAATAAAAAGTTAACTAAATATAAATAAACAAAATAATTGCAAACAAAAAAAATACAAACGAAAAAAATGTTTTAAAATTGAACATTTACGTTTTAAAATTTGTTTTTAGCACACGTGTTTTAAAATTGAATATTTGCGTTTTAAAATTTGTTTTTAGCGCACGTGTTTTAAAATTGAACAAATCTGTACAAAGCTCGATTTTAAAAACGAAATCGTTCAATTTTAAAACATTTTCGTTGAATTTTAAAACATTTTCCTCTCAGTGTACCAACACTTCAATGTCCAAATTTTTTTTAATGAAAATAGTTTGTAGTATGAACAGAAAAGTTATTAATATTTAAAAACGTAAACAAGTTACATATATTTATAAGCATACTTTAATTTATAAAGCTTTTAACAAAGAAGTTTTAATAATAAAAACAAAAATTGCACAAAATGAAGTTACTTTTAACGTTACATAAATGAAACGCCTTGTTTCCAGCTCTAAAGAAACGACTCAAGAAAAATGTCAAGTTCATTATGCTGTAAAATTGTATTAGATCAGAATTTTTTGACAAATGACAAAGCAAAAATTTGATTTGCGCTTTTGCCTTTTGGATCATTGTCACTTCTTCATTTACTTTTGCTTTCTATTTTGGTTTGTGATCTAAATTTGACAGCTGATAATGTCAACTTTTCTAAAGAAATTGGAAACAATTCCAAATTTCTGAAGAGGGCACAGAGTGGCCGTGTCGCATTTCGTTACCAAAAGGTAAAACAAATTGTAGCGAAGTGGATACGAATTAAAGAAAATTTACGAATGGAAATTTAATTATCAATTTCTTAGCTTTTTTCGAAATGAAGTTTGACAAGTACTTCAGAGCTGGAAACAAACCTTGAACAACGAAAATATTTCAGAAAAAAATTGGAAAATAAGTTGATCATTAATCTGATACTCTTCGCATATATTGTACCAAAAATGTCAATGTAGTACCAATGTACTTTTGTCTTTGAAATTGTACCAAAAAAGTACAATTGTACCAAAAAAATCATGCCTGCCACAGATTGTCAAATGTACAAATCTATCATGCAGCGAACCATGAAGAAGTAGCTTACGACAAGTACTTTCCAACGGTTTTATCATTCCACCATATCCACTGAAGCAGGGTTCCTGTAGTATAGAAGTATCAGAACTACACTCAGGGAAAAAAACATAGTACAATCAAGTACGATCGTATTTACTCCTTCATTTTTTTAACTTAATGGAAACAACTTTGAAATAAAGAGAAAAATACTTAAAATAACTATTGTCAACATTGAAACAAAGTTGAAAAGTTGAAATGAAGTGAAAAATACTTAAAATAACTGTTGTCAACGTTGAAACAAAGTTGAACGATTTTAAATCAAGGTCTGGCAAACTTAATATAAATTGGAAAATTTTTGAAATAATCGGAAAACAACTTTGAAATAAGTTTGTTTATTTTTGAATTTAAGTTTTAAATTAAAAACAAGTTTGTTCGTAGTTGTTTCTAAAATTTCCAACTTTACCAGATTTTCATTAACGTTTCTACTTGTTTTAAGGTGGTTATTTTTGATTTTAGGTTGTTTTTTCTCTGGGTGTAGGGGATAAGAGTGCATTCGCGCCCATACTTTTGAGGAATTCGGTAACAATAGCGAATCTTGGTGGCGGGTTTATTCAAATGCCTTACTGCTCATCGGTTCAGATTCATTTTCAGGACAGATCGTGCATATATTGCGGTAAATGTTTTGCCTCGAAGAAGGGATTTCAACGCATACAAAAAAACTTCATCCTGCAATAAGTCAAAAACCAAGCGAAAATCGAGTAAAACCGTTTCGTATTATCGGTAAACGTAATCAGGAAGTGCTATTGCTATTGCATGAAACAGATGAAAAAGTTTAATGGATTGATGAGGATGATGTGGACGTCGTTGGTGTAGAATCATTATGCGACATTCCGCTCAGTGACATACCCGTCATTCAATCGATAGATAATTGGCTCAGTCCCGTCTGGACTGAAATGTTTGAAACTTAAGCACTTCGTAGGTGTTATTTATTTCTATTGTCATGTAAAATGGACTTAAATAAATGCATTTCAATGCACGCGTTCATAGGTTTTTATTGGGTTCGAGAGGGTTTTAATTAAAAACCGACCGAAACCGCTTTTTTAAATTTCGGCCGAAACCGAAATGGCCGAAACCGAAAAAAAAGATCAAATATTATAAAGTAGTACATAATTAACCGTTTGTGTAAGCTGAAATCGTTCATTTTAAGTTCAGATCATGGATTAGATGAATTTAGAAGCAAACTATCTGAAATTTAACATTTAAGATTAGAAACTATCAATACATATATATGACAAGGATTATGGGCAAGAGGCGTTCATAGGCACTTCACTTTTGCCAAAAAATCCACTTTGAAATTTTTGTTACAAATCGCTATATTGACTCAGGAGGATGCTGATCAAGAATATATATACTTTTACATACCGGACACGCCTCCTTATGGGCGTTACAAACGGTGAGACAAAAGCAATATATCTTTGGACAGTAGTGAGAAAGGTATAAAAAGAATTATAGAAAAATCGATCACATTTTTGAAATCAGCAGACCTAAAATACATCTAGAAACTTAGTTTCAATTAATTTAGAACACTCCTTTTTGTCCCAAGCTTATATGGAGACAAATCACTGTGCGATGGCGTCCTCAGTTTTTCTGCAGCACGTTTATTTTTTTTTCGACTAATGTTATTATAAAAAAATGTATGTGAAAGGTAATATCATTTGATGCAACTGCTCCTAACAATACTTAAAGTGATTGCAAAGTAATTGTGTAAAAAGCTATTTTAACATTTTTCTAATGATTTTTTGAATATTTGTAAAAATACATTTTCGGCTGAAATTTCGTAATTTTGGCCGAAAACGATATTTTACATTCCCATCCATAATACACAAAGCTGGGCAATAACTAGTTAATTCGTTAATAGTTAATTAACGAAGTTAGATTTTTGGTTAACTTTTAACGTTTCAGTTAATTTCGAAAACCATTAACTTTTTCATTTAGTTAAGTTAAATTTCTTCGATTAACTAGCATTAGTTTACTTTGAAACGAAAAAAATTGTTTGTAAAATATTATGTGAGTTTCATACAATGCAAAAGTACTATTCTTTCTACAAATCTGCTTCCCCGACAGAAATTTCTACTACTCTCGTAGAATTTCTAGTACTCTACGCATAAACCCCTCTCTCGAAATCTACTACCCTGAAAGTAATTTCTACTACTCTTGATTTCCACGCATTTGATAGTTTGCTTCTAAATTCATCTAATTCATGATCTGAACTTAAAATTATCGGCCCATATTCATAGTCAAATTAAGCTCCAATTTAACTTTAGTAATCTACTAAGTTGACAGATAATACACCGAAAAAAAAATAAAAAATTTCGGCCATTTCGGTTTTGGCCGAAATTAAAAAAAGCAATTTCGGTCGGTCTCTAATATTAAGTACACAAACACACTTTCCAATCAATATACAAATAAAATATATTTAATTTTAATTTTTTTTAATTTCAGTAAGAAAATTTAAATTTGCTAGGGTTGTGACGAGCGTGCCCATATGGTAACAGCAAAATTCAAAATGATAAAAAGGTAACACAGAAGTTATAAATAATTTTATTTTATACGTTTTCTAATACTTTGATATTCTACCCAAATGCCAAAACAAAAATTCAAAATATATAACTTTTTATGGCAATGAAAAATATTCTTACTGGAAAGGTCGTGACTTTTCGCTGTTTTTGCCCACTTTTTAAAAACACTACTTTTCAATATTCGTTCAAATATTTTTGAAATTGCACATACCGTAGTACGCTATCAGCCTTACCATATGGGAACTATCGCCATGGATGGGTTAAGACTGTTAACAAGTGAATCTTAATATTGTGTGTGACTGAGACACACACAACAATTCACTGTCAGAAAAAATTAGCTATAGCCCAAAAATAAATAATAAATAATTTATTTGGAGCTCAATAAAATCTGAATTTAACTAAACAAAAGGAGGGTAAGCCATACAACAAAAAACAATTTCGTTTTTTGTAATTTTCTGACAGTGAATTGTTGTGTGTGTCTCAGTCACACACAATATTAAGATTCACTTGTTAACAGTCTTAAGCTGGACTTTGAAAAAACTTTTCAACCTGCTTAAGTAGAAATGCTGTTTTTTACAATAACAAGCAAAAACTAGTTTGCAATTTTTGCCATTCGCGCTGTACACTCTGCCAAGGCTGGTTTTTGCTTGTTGTTGTAACAACCTATTTTGGCAAAAAAATTTTTTGGTAAATAAATAATAAATATATTATAATTTGTATAAGTAAACAAGTAAGAGACATAGACGTAAATGCACAGAGCGAGAGCAATGTTGTTCTAATAAATTATCGAAAAATTATCGATAAAAAATCGATAAATTTTCGTAAAATTATCGATATAATATCAAAAAATTATCGAAAAAAATTTTAAAAAAATTTTTTAATTATCCATTAGTTATCGAAAAATTTTCGATAAAATATTGACAAATCCTCATATTTCCCATTAGAAGTAGGGTAGAAGGGGGAGGCTTCGACACCCTAACGAAAAACATTTTTTTTATTTTAAATGCAAATAGGCAGGATGTTTTATTTACACATAAGTTGTGGTGAAATACGTTGGCTATGTTTGTAAGTTACCAAAAATTCAAAATTTTTGATATTTTCGGACTTATGAGAAAAAAAATATTAATAAAAAAAATATTAATAAAAAAAATGTCGAAACCTCCCACCTCAAAACTACTACAAAGACAGAACAGGGACATACCGACGGACGACTGGAAAATTTTGAAGGCCGTCGAACTATCGGGACCAGAGGGGGGAGGGCAGATCCTCATTCTTCAGATAAATAAGGAGGCTGAGGATCTGCTCTACCCACGGGTGGGAAAGATGGCATGGGGCCTGGGTAGCGTCTACATGCGTTTGAAGAAACGCGACCCAATGCACGGGGACGACTATATACTAACAGCAGACGAGGTGGAAAAGGACTTGGGAATTGAGTCAATTACCAAGGCCGCGACAAGAATTGCTATAGGGAATGAGGAATCCATAGGTGAGCTTAGTGCCACGGATGATGAAACGGACGATGAGCTGAATGCCACCGTCGTGCCCAACATTGTGTGTGATGAGGTTTATTCATAGTAGTGCGGCTTCTGCCGTCCTACACCAAACCCTTGATGAGGGGTGTTACGATGTGGCTCTCATCCAGGAGCCCCAAGTGGCGTGATAAAGGGGAGTCACACAACTTTAATTTATTTTATACACAACTGGAAGGTAAAAAGCGTTCCGCCATTTTGGCTAAAAATAACCTCAATATCTTTTTTAAAACAAACTAAAGTACAAATGATTTAACAACAGTTCAATGCAGGTATAAGCAAGGCAGGACACTGCTGATTGCATCATCCTACATGGCACACGATCGAGACGCTCCACCTGCTGACCTCCGCAAACTGGTGGAAGAAGCTGAAAAACTCAGGCTAAACTAACAATAGGTAGTGATGCCAATGCACATAGGGTTACCAGATTCTCTTGAGTAAAAAAGAGTACAGAGTTGCAGGGGGTCCCAAACTCCTCGGTTTTACACCACATTTTTTTATAAGGCAAAATAATTAGAAAAAAATTCTTCAAACAAAATTTAGAATCCAATCTTTGTTAAAATTTAAAAAAAACAATTTTTTTTTAAAATATAAAAAAAGAAATGTTTTTAGTATTTGCATAAGTAACAAAATACAATAATAATAAATAATGCCCAAAGTTTATTGGGCATAAGTACTAAAAAAAACAATTTAAAATTTTTTAGAACTCGCCAAGTACCAACGATACGCTGACTCAAAATTAAAATTTACTACTTAGGTTTCTTTAGGCGTTATTGAATTTAAATTTGAAACTCCAAAGGGTCTAGGTGACAAACAAATTAAACTGATAAAAGGTATAACACAAAATTTTAGAGTCTGGGTACTAATGTTCCGATCCTTCTTCAAGAAATTGAAAAATTTAGATACATATTTGAATTGTTTTCGATAAAGATTGTTTTTAATATTGCGGTTAAAAAAGTGATAGATTTCATACTAAACTTTTTGTTTTAATCCTAGCATTTAAGAATTAGTGTAACTTTTTGAATGCAATGTGACGAAAGAAGCTTCAAGCTAATAAACATAATATTTGAAGTTTTTTATTTTAATTCTAACGAATAATAAAAATTGGTAACATTACTGAGCCGATATATTCAGTTGTTATATGGCAAAGTCACAGAAATAAGAAAAAGAGTACTTAATAGTACTTTCGGGAAAAAAGTGAGAGTAAAAAAGAGGAGGGCCTAAAAAAGAGTACTGTACTCTTTAAAAGAGTACGTCTGGTAACCCTAAATGCACACAACTACATTTGGGGCAGCAAAGATACCAACGAAAGAGGTGAGTCACTCCTAAATTTTATAAAGTCAACAAATCTCAGCATAGGAAATCGCGGTGGGGAACCTACTTATATGGGGCCAACCAGCGAACACCGCAAGGTGGTGTTTTGTCACCTTTGCTGTGAATACTGGCAGTAGACACGATACTGACTGAACTTCAAGGTAAAGCCCGAAACACAATATCGCGTCGACAGCAGCAGTAGCAGTAAAACTGTTTGTTTTTTTCTGAATTGTATGTTTACTGCCGCTGCCGTATTGTGAATATTTCTATACAAAATAGTGTATTCTAAAATTTGAAAACGGCTACTGCTTCTGTTGACGCGCTATTGTATTTCGGGCTTAAAGGCAACAACGTTGCTGCGTATGCCGATGATGTAGTGATTTTAGTATCTGGAAAGTTCTTGAATGAAATGAGTGAGATTCTTGAAATAGCACTCACAGGTATGAGCAGGTGGGCTTATAGAAAAGGGCTCAATATAAACTCAGAAAAGACGGATTTAGTTCTATTTACAAGGAAATACAAAATTGCAACATTTAGAGCAACAGAAATAAATAACATAATAATACCTATAACTCTGCAGGCAAAATTTCTAGGTGTAATTCTCGATAGGAAACTGTCCTGGAAACCAAACACCGCACCGTTCCAAAACACAACTGAAACAGTTTCACTTTTTGAAGATTGTATGAGTTACTGGAGCGTGGGTTCGAATCTCAGTCAAACCAATTTTGTTTTCGATTCCTTTTTTTTTTTTTTTATTATTTTTTATATATTTGTGCAAAAAAAAACCCGATCTGCATTTGCCGATTTTAATTTTGTTGCATTTTTGAGGTACTGAACGTCGATTTCAAGAAATCTAGAGTTAGCGCAGCAAAACAAACCCCGGATTCGTGACAAGCGACCCCTCAAAAAAAAAGAATACAAAAAGTAATGTGTTAAAAAGGAAACCAAATATAAATTGCTCCGACTAAGATTCGAACCCACTATCCCAAAAAATAAAACTGTTTTCAGTTATATTTCAACTGAAACCGTTTCAAATCCTAACCAAGCAGTTTCATAGTATATGTATGCAGTTAAAACATTGCAAAATACACACAGCGGTAGACAAGCGTGCTAAGGGGAGCGTTTATGAATCCGAATGGCCAGGGTTCAAATCTTGGTAAGTAAACAAAAATTTAAACCATTTCTTTATTTCGTAAATAAAATATAACAATGAAATATCAATAAATAATGTTGTTTAAAAAAATAATTTAGAGTAAAAAAAATACTAAATTAAAATTAATTTTAAAATACAATTTTTTTTTAGGTAATTCTAAAAATAGGCATTTCCAATAACCTTTTTTTGTATTTTTAATTCATGAAATCATAAACATTTCAGTCTTGAAACAAAAAATTTCAGTCTTGAAACAACAACATTTGCGATTCAATTCATCAATGTGCCGTTTCAATTCATTAATGGGCCGTTTCAAAAAAATTTAAAAGTTTTGTTGTCGAAATCAGAACATTCAGTTTTGGCTGGAAATTGACAACGGTTCGGAACGTTTTGACAACGTTTCGTTTTGCTTTTTTTCTCAGTGTATGCGTGTAAAAAAATGTTCGGAAAAACATGGGGTTTAGATCCGCAAGTGACATACTGGATATACACTTCTATTTGATTGTTTACACATTCATGTACACAAGGACCTAAATCCGTGCAGTTTTTCAATTCTAACATACTTATGTAAATTTCTTAAGAAAAGGCAGTTTTGACTCTGTGAACATTTAATTGTAATGTCGTTTTTAATTGATCTTTTACATGAAAAAGCTTCAAAATTTAAGTTCTTTATGCCTTTTATATAGTTTTTTAAATCGGTAATATAAAGTTTAATAACATTTAGACAAAAAAAAAGTGACCGAAATTGGGTTGCACTAAAAAGTGAAAATGAAGTGCTCTGGAATCCGGCCAGTGGCCGGTACTTCGAATTTATAACTTCATCTATTTCTTGTCCATTATTTTTTTATGGGTTTTAACTAATTGATTCCAAAAATAATTTGGAAAAAGTGGGCGCAACAACAAGAAAACTCTCAATTGTGGCGGAGGGTGCAGCTGTGTCAGATTTGGCTTAAATGTACTTGAGGGCCCATTCGATTTTTGCCCTTATTTTATTTTTTATAACCCTTATATTAACTTGCTTTGGGCGGACTATATATATATATATATATATATATATATATATATATATATGCCCCCACATCCCCCTTTCCAAAGGGTACAAAATTTCATTTTGTCAATAAGAACCCACCTACCAAATTTCATCAATGTAGCTTGAAGGAATTGGAAGTTATGCCATGTTTAAAAAAAAAGGTTTATATATATATATATCCTCAAATCTGCGGTGAGCTTTTTCATACACTTCCACATGAGCTAGAGAGCTGAAATTTGGAACACTGATAGAACTCCGGTGACAATGCATTCTCCATCAGAGGCGTAGGGGCCGGGGGGGGCTCAAACCTTTTTTTTTTAAACATGGCATAACTTCTAATTCCTTCAAGCTACATTGATGAAATTTGGTAGATGGGTTCTTATTGACAAAATGAAATTTTGTACCCTTTGGAAAGGGGGATGTGGGGGCAAAGGGGAGCGGGATGGAGCCAATTTAAAGTTCTAACTCTCGTATTTTGTAAGTTACAAGGCTGAAATTTTTTACTTAGGTTCGCATTTGGGAAAAAAGAGTAAAAAAGATAAAAAAAAAGGGGAAAGAAAAAAAATTTAAAAAAAAAGAGTAAAAACAAGTTTTTTTAAATATAACCCTTTAACCGACTAAAAAGCTGAAAATAAATTTCCTTGAAATTAATTTCAGCAATTTCGATTTAAAATTAAGGGTTTTTGGCGACTTCAAAATCTGCAATGATATTAGGAATAAATTTATTTTCAGCTTTTTAGTCGGTTAAAGGGTTATATTTAAAAAAACTATTTTTTTACTCTTTTTTTATTTATGATGTATTTTGATGTCCTAAAACCGATTCTGCAACATATTTGGTCGGAAAAAATCTACTTTCCGAGATATAAAGTTTAAAAGTTAAAAGTTGATTTTTCTCATATTAAGTGTTCAATTTGTTCTTCATTTTCCTGTATAATTGGTGACTTTTGCAAAGGTGTCTTCACTAATTTTGGGCACAATTTTTTTGGTACTTTTTAAACATCACAACAATATCACAATAATTATACCCCCACACTCACTGTGGCAGGGTATACTAACTTTGTCACAACGTTTGTAACGCCCATAAGGAGGCGTGTCCGGTATGGAAAAGTATATATATTCTTGATCAGCATCCCCGCCGGAGTCAATTTAGCGATGTCCGTCTGTCTGTCCGTCCGCACAATAGCGGTCGCAGTTTTGAAGATATCGACTTGAAACTTTGGGTACATGTTTTTCTCGTGAATACTGAGATGAATACTGATGTTTAGAAACGTATTTTTGACATGCTCCGAGGTTCCGGAGCCACATAAATGGGGTCTTGAGACCAATTTTTTTTTTTTTGGTGGGGGTAGTCCACTCTCTAGTTTTAATACAGTTACATGTTGTTGTTGTTGTAATATTTCAATGCTTATTGTAGCTTTGTTGTAATGTTTCGGTGCTTATTGCAGCTTTGTTGTTGTAATGTTTCACTGCATGATTTTTAAAAACCAAATAAATAAACCAAATGATTAATAATGAATTATTTTTTATTTATTTAATTATTATTAATATTATAGTTTAAAAAAATAAATTATTTTGCAAATCAATAGCATTTTGTAACCTAATTTGTCTTTGAAAATCTGGTTGGCCGGAATTAGGAGCGCAGGTGGCCGGAATTCGGAACAACTGAAATCAATGTCCGGAATTAGGAGAATTTTTTTGTTTCGCTCGCAAAAGTTAAAATTATTTATTTTTATTAGAAACCTCAAACATTTGGAAAAAACACTTATCTCTTACTTATATAAAATTCTTTGTGAGTTTGTAGGTTTGTATGTATGTATGTTCCCTTATAACTCAAGAAATACTTGACCGATTTTAATGAAACACATACCAAAATGTATTTCATTGATCTCATCATAGGCTATATGCCATTTCATAAAATTTGGGCAATCGAGGTGGGCGTGGCAAATATCAGTGTTTAACTGATTTCGCTGAAATTTTATATGTGGTTTTGGGTAATGAATTGGTAATATGTTGATTCTGAAAATTTGCAGTCCGCCCACTGCCACGCCTTAAAATTTCTAAAGCTCTGTAACTCGGGTCCTATTCCAGGGATTTCGCTGAAAGTTTGGATTTGGTGCTGGGAGGTGAATGGGCAGAGGGATGACTGCTGAAATTTAAGATCTGCCCACTGCCACGCCCTAAAATTTTTAAAGCTCTGTAACTCGGGTCCAATTCAAGGGATTTCGCTGAAATTTTGGATTTGGTGCTGGGAGGTGAATGGGCAGAGGGATGACTATTGAAATTTAAGATCTGCCCACTGCCACGCCCTAAAATTTTTAAAGCTCTGTAACTCGGGTCCTATTCAAGGGATTTCGCTAAAATTTTGGATTTGGTGCTGGGAGGTGAATGGGCAGAGGGATGACTTGCAAAATCTATTTTTATTTCAGTTGCTTAAATAATACATATAACATTTCTACGTTAACATGAAATAACAGAATTATTGCGAGCGAAGCTGTGGGTATAAGCTAGTATTTAATAAAAGTTAATACCCGAGACTATGTGATAAAAATATTCGTTCCTGTTTTTTAATGTTTTCAATGGATCCTCCAGAGCATTTAATTTGGCCTGGCGATCAGTGTCCGGAATTCGGTACACTTATGTTATATAAATCTGCGGCTAGCTTTTTCATACACTTCCACATGAGCTAGAGAGCTGAAATTTGGAACACTGATAGAACTCCGGTGACAATGCATTTGGGGTCCATCAGAGGCGTAGGGGGCCGTGGGGGGACTCAAACCCCTTTTTTTTAAACATGACATAACTTCCAATTCCTTCAAGCTACAATGATGAAATTTGGTAAGTGAGTTCTTATTGACAAAATGGAATTTTGTAAGCTAAAAGGCTGAAATTTTGTACATAGGTTCGCATTCGGGAAAAAGAGTAAAAAATGGGAAAAAGGGGAGAGAAAAAAAATTAATTTTTAAAAAGAGTAAAAAACAAGTTTTTTAAAATATAGCCCTTTAACCGACTAAAAAGCAGAAAATAAATTTCCTTTAAATTAATTTCAGCAATTTCGATTAAAAATTAAGGGTTTTTGGCGACTTTTTGGCGATTTTGATCTGCAATGATATTTGGAGGAAAGTACCCAAAAACCCTTAATTTTAAATCGAAATTGCTGAAATTAATTTAAAGGAAATTTATTTTCTGCTTTTTAGTCGGCTAAAGGGTTATATTTTAAAAAACTTGTTTTTTATTTATTTAATACTAGCTGTAACGGGTTGTATAAAATTAATAGGAATTCGCGACAACTTCAATGGACGCTGTAGTTGATGGGTAGTTCCCCCCGTGAAACTTGGTGCCAGTTGTAATCCCACCCGGCATGATTCACCCAAAAAATGTCCAAGGACGCACTTGGTGGCAGCTGTAATCTTACCCGGTATGATTCACCCAAAAAAGGTCCAAGGAATCACTTGGTGCCAGTTGTAATCCCACCCGGTATGATTCACCCAAAAAAGGTCCAAGGAATCACTTGGTGCCAGTTGTAATCCCACCCGGTATGATTCACCCAAAAAAGGTCCAAGGAATCACTTGGTGCTAGTTGTAATCCCACCCGGTATGACCCACC
This sequence comes from Heteromyza rotundicornis, assembly GCA_951394025.1. Lineage (NCBI taxonomy): Eukaryota > Metazoa > Arthropoda > Insecta > Diptera > Heleomyzidae > Heteromyza > Heteromyza rotundicornis. Next base: position 1,358,883 of record OX596013.1, on the reverse strand, counting down.
CAAAAAAAGGTCCAAGGAATCACTTGGTGCTAGTTGTAATCCCACCCGGTATGACCCACCCAAAAAATGGTCAAGCAAGCACTTCGTGGCAGCTGTAATCCCACCCGTTATGATTCACTCAAAAAATGTGCAAGGACGCAAGTCCTATTGCAAATTCCATTACTAACGCAATTTTACCTTTAAATTTCAATAAAATCAGTAAAGCCGTTTAACCGTGATATGGGGTAGAAAATTGTATGTGAGGTACCACGCCCAATTATTCCCATATTCGACACATAGCTGGGAAAACATACTGTACAACTCCATGCTAAATTTCATTTAGAATATATTCAATCGCTGCTTAATTAGCTGTTATTTAAGTTACGTGTTGTGTGGGCGTTATTATGCAGCTTCGTGCAAAATTTCGTCTTTATATATTCAATATTCAATTCAAATTCAATTCAATGGTTACTAAATTACTTTGTAGACATATATTGTGTTGTATGGGAGGTGCCACGCCCCTTTGTCCAATCCCAACCATACCCTATGTTACATGTCGATACCTATAGAATTCATCCTGAAAGTTTCAAGAGAATCGGTGCATCGGTGCGGCCTGGCGTGGAGCGAGCTCTTGTGGAAGTAGGGCAAGAAGTTCACGAGGTTTAGGTAGGTTGCCTGCGGGCAACCAGCTGGCTAGGGAAAATAGTGGTAGGCCTCAGAGGCGTCCGTCCAGAGTATATTTATACCCCCACACTCACTGTGGCAGGGTATACTCACTTTGTCACAACGTTTGTAACGCCCATAACGAGGCGTGTCCGGTATGGAAAAGTATATATATTCTTGATCAGCATCACCGCCGGAGTCAATTTAGCGATGTCCAACTGTCTGTCCGTCCGCACGATAGCGGTCGCAGTTTTGGAGATATCGACTTGAAACTTTGGGTACATGTTTTTCTCGTGAATACTGAGATCGTGAATCAGCCAAATCGGATAAAAACTGGGCGTGGCTCCCATACACCGAAAAAAAAGGTTAACATTTTTCAAGTCTTTTTTATGGTTGTATTCGATTGGAAATGTTTAGAAACGTATTTTTGACATGGTCCGAGGTTCCGAAACCACATATATAAGGGTCAAAATGGGGTCTTGAGACCAATTTTTTTTTTCGTTGGATTTGATTGGAAATGTTTAGAAATGGATTTTGGACATGGTCCGGGCTCCAAAACCACCTATAATTGGCTCAAAATAGGGTCTTGAGACCACATTTTTTTATGTTCGAGGTACTTCTTCCTACTGTGTGGGGGTATTTCAGCTTCGGTATAGCCGAAGATAGTCCACTCTCTAGTTGAGTTTCACTCTGTCGGGAAAAGATTTGGATAATAAGCCATATTTAGGCGTTAGGATTTTTGGAGTGCGTATGTTAGGGCTGTTAGATTCGGGGGCCACCAGGACGATTCTTGGTAGGCCAGGCTGGGACACATTAAAGTCCTGGGGGATAAGTTTATTGGCGTCTGGGGTAGTTTCAATCCCTTTCGAGGTAGAGGGCAAGTCGGTCCTCGTTGAATGCCTCGTAATACCGGATTTACCCCAATCATTGATTCTTGGAGTAGACTTTTGGTCTAAGGCCGGTGTAGTGCCAGATTTGGCCAAGAATCAGTGGAGGTTTTCCGACCAAGTCGAGGTCTCGTCAGTAGCGGCGATAGTTGATAGGTCTTCGATGTCAACTAGGGAAAAATCGGTTCTTGAGGAGTTTGTTGCAGATGTTTTTAGGTCTATGCCTGAGGGACTTGGTTGTACACATTTGGTCAAACATCGGATTCGTACAAAGCCAAATGTGGAACCAGTCAAGCAGCGATACTATCCGGTATCGCCCGCTATTCAGAGGCGCATAGATGAGGAAATAGAGGATATGTTAGAAAAGGGTGTGATTGAGATTTCTCACAGCCCTTGGGCATCACCGGTTGTGATGATTAGGAAAAAGGATGGGAGTTATAGGTTTTGAGTCGACTATAGGACACTGAATAAAAATACGGATCGAGATAGTTACCCCCTCCCTTATACTTCGGCTACTTTAGATAAGCTGAAGGATGCCAAATATCTCTCTAGCTTGGATATAAAATCCGCTTATTGGCAGATCCCAGTAGAGAAGGAGTCTAGGGCCTGTACGGCATTTACAATTCCGGGTAGGCTCTACCAGTTCAAGCGCAGGCCATACACAATGCGCCTGCAACTTGGCAGAGATTTATAGATGAGGTCCTTGGGGCTGACTTGGAACCTCATGTTTTCGTGTATTTGGACGATATTATTATCGTTACAAATACATTTGATAAGCATGTTGAGGTTCTAAAGGAGGTCCTGAGGAGGATTTGTTCGGCAGGGCTTAGATTAAATAGAGAAAAATGTAATTTTTGTCTTTCTTCGCTACGGTACTTAGGTTATGTTGTTGATCGACAGGGCTTGCACGTTGACCCCGAGAAAATTGAGGCAATGCTGAAAATTCCAGAAAAAAAATTCCCAAAAATGTAAGGGAAGTCAGGTCGTTTGTAGGCATTATTTCTTGGTATCGTAGGTTTGTTTCGAATTTCGCTGATTTGGTTAAGCCTCTAACTGATCTTCTAAAGAAGAAGAACAGGTTTAGATGGTCGCCGGAGTGCGAGGACAGCTTATTGAAGGCCAAGGAGCGCCTAGTGACGGCGCCGGTCCTGAGCTGTCCTGATTTCGAACGACCCTTCGTAGTTTAGACTGATGCTTCCGATTTTGGAATAGGTGCCGTTTTGACACAGCAGTTTGATGAATGGGAGAAGGTCATTTCGTATTTGAGGGGGGGTCGTTGAGTAGATGCGAGAGGAATTATTCCACTACCGAGAACATACATCGAAGGGGTCAGGTTCACAGTGGTAACCGACCATTATTCGTTGGTATGGCTCAACAATTTGAAAGATCCTTGCGGTAGGTTGGCTATGTGGGCTTTAAAGCTCCAGCAATACGGTTATGAAATCATACATCGTAAGGGGAAAGATCATGTTGTGCCCGACATGCTTTCTAGAGGTGTCCCAGTCGTAGGGGAGGTAGATGGGCGTGTTAGAGATCCATGGGTGGATTCCATGGTTAGGAAAGTGGAGGATAAACCACTCGATTACCCAGCTTGGTAATCCGGCCGAGCGGATTAACCAAATTATTAAGACCACGTGGGATACTCACCTCTCAAAGGTGGCGTGCTGCATTCGAACAGCGCAGCATGAGGTGTTGGGGCGTCTCCATACTTCGTGAATTTTGGCCGAAATATGGCGGTCAGGGGTGATAGAGATTATAGACGAGTGGGAGACTCAGACCAACCGGACAGTAGTAGTGAGGACCGGGCCAAGAAAATGGCAGACTTGAGGGAAGACATACGGAAAAAGTTAGAAATGGCAAGTGCCAAGACAGCGAAAACGTACAAACTCAGACGTAGAGATGTGCAGTATTTACCGCACGAGTTAGTATGGAGACGTAATTTTGTTTTGTCCGATGCTGCAAACTATTTTGCAGCGAAGTTAGCTCCGAAATTTGTTGGACCGTTTAGGGTTAAAAAGAGGGTGTCTCCGTGGACATATGTTTTGGAAGACGAAGACGGACGAGAAAAGGGGACATGGCATGTGCAGGACCTTAGGCCGCACATCGACTCAGGGTGATTTTCTCCGGTTAGATTCGAAAGTTGGCTGGTCTCAGGAGACCAAGCAACTTTCGCGGAGGTGGAGGTGGGGTTGTCGCGGTATAAAATCGCGACACGAATGTTGTTGTTTTATTGTTTGTTTTGTTTTGTTATGTTTCCCTTTTGTTCGGGGCGACGGGCGAACAAAATCGAAGGAACAAAATCTCACACGCACTAACCGAAAGAACGCACTGAACAATTTTGTTAATTATTATTTTTTTTTTTTTAATATATTTTAATTCGCCACTCGCGGGTGAAATGCGGCCGGCGCGCGGAAGAAGAAAGCTGAATATTTTGTTTGAGCTGTCAAAGTTCTCTTGCTTTCTTCTCCTTTCTTTCGCTTTTGCTTTCGTTAAGTTAGCTCAGTGAGCGGCGGCGATCCGATGAGGGTATTGCCAGCCTCGCCATTACAATAGTAAATTGTCAAAACCTGGACTAAAGCTTTTGTACTTTTTAAACCTGTTTGAGGGAGAGGAATTTGAGAACATTTATGCTTTCGCCTATACGTACATGAGTGCCGCCAAAATGTATATTTCATTTTGGTGGGTGCAGGGGGGTATATGTAAATTTGCTTAAATAATTGGTTAGAAAATTTTGATAATTTTCTTTCTTGTTTTCTAAAATTGTGTTTTTGGAGTGGTGAGGTGGAGCAGTTGCCAACGTCGGATTGTGGCTGGAGGACAAGTGTTCCAAAGGGAGTATTTTTGCGCGCTGGTTTAGTTTTGCCAGCTAGTGTTTTTTTTTACTTTATTTTATTTGTGGCAGTCGGCCATTTAGTGTTTTGAATTTGAGGAATTTAATAGAGTTGGACAGGTTGTGTTCGGTCGTGATTTGTTTTGGTGAAGTGTTTCCGTCCTGGGAATTTCAAGTAGTTTGCTTGGAATTTGTTTGGCCGTTTCCTCCCTCTTCCTTATTCCTTTTTTTTGTTTGTGTCGTCCCGCATCTGAGCCAAGTTGTTGCTGGACATCGAATTTTATCGAAGTCCAGCTGGTGAATAAATTCTGCAAAGAATCGTGCGAGAGATTTCAGACAGGTCGGTTTGGTCCCGCAAATCAATTGCGTTTTAAAAAAATATATTTTTGGGAATATAAATAATTTCTTTTGGGTATTTGTCGTTTTGTGTCAATTTTCAAAAGGGTTTGTGTACGGTATTATTTTCTTTGTGTCGGGAAAATTTTCGTTTCTTTTATATATATATACATATATATATTTATATATATATATATTCCGGCAGTTTCGGTGTAGGGTTTTAAAAGTTTAGTTATCAGACAGGTAGGTCTGGTCCCGCAAATCAATTGCGTTTTAAAAAAATATAATTTTTTGGTATATAAATAATTTCTTTTGGGTATTTGTCGTTTTGTGTCAATTTTGAAAAGGGGTTGTGTTCGGTATTATTTTATTTGTGTCGGGAAAATTTCCGTAGCTTTTATATATATACATATATACATTTATATATATATATATTGCGGCAGTTTCGGTGTAGGGTTTTAAAAGTTTAGTTATCAGGTTTTCGCGTGTTCGTGTTGTTCGTTCGGCCGGGGATACCATACCGCGAGGGTCGGCTTAAATCCTACGCTTCGCGACTGTGCTATTCGGGCAAATAGGGAATTTAATTATCGCGTGGGGATTTTTGGTTTTAGATTTTTAAATAAAGTTTTAGTTAAAAATAGTGCTATAATTTCTTTACTTCGAAGGACCAATGTTGAGAAAAGAAACACCGAACATTTTCAATGTAATTTCTATTCTAATTTTATTATTGCCGAACGAAGTTATTTATACAAATACCAAAATCTAAAAACCTTATCATCTATTACAAGAAAACCAGAGATATGAATACGCTATATATAGCATTGGTCTTCTTGTCTACATTTTGAATTGTTATCAGTTATGCTTGCAACAGAATACAGTGTTGGTATCCGTATGCTTACATTGGGAGATAACAATTTACAATTTGATTTTACGACATGCGCAAGTCGATAAGAAATGCAATTTTTTTATCTTACATGCTGTAGAAAACAATTGACCAGATTTGGACATTCAGACAGCCGGCTATAGCCCATCAGAACGAAAGTCGCAATTTAAGTGTTCTTGTATTACATTTCTATCTTTTAAAATACTAAAATAAAGTGGTCAATTTTGAACAATCGATGTTATGGAAATGTTATTTTTTGTAGAAAGTGCATTAGAAATTTTGTAGTCAAGGAAAAGGAGTGCATCGGTCGTTCCTTTGTTGTTCTTAAAGGAGACTTGGCTCGTATGAATTCATTTGTTACTCTGTAAAAACCAGACTAGTCTTTTAGCAATGATTTTTCTAATAGCTTGCTTGTATAATTAAAGAAATAGGTCTATAAACTTCCAATTTGTTTATCGGTTTTTTTGGTTTCGGCAGAGGAACGACCGTTGCATTTTTCCATTCTAGTGGGATTATATTTGATATACAACTTTTATTATAGATTTGGAGCATACATTTTTTGGCAAAGTTGGGGCAGAATTTTAAGCATAGGGTAGGAAATTTTATCAAAACCAGGTGTTTTACCTTTGACGGTTGACAGTACTGCATTTTGTTCTAACAAAGAAATTTCTGATTCGATCAATTTTGCAGTTTTACTCGTGTTTGAAATGAACTCTAAACTGAATGTCTCATCACTTGAGTAGTGTGACCATTCCTTGGCAAATAGAGATGCTATATTTGTGGAATCTGTGATTATTGTTCCATTGTTAGCTATAATGGATTTTATGTGTCTAATTTTTTCCGCACAAGCGGTTCACAGTGTTCCACATTAGTTTTATTGGAGTAGCAGGGATAATGTTTGAGGTTAATTCATAGAGTGAGGTTCGTTTTGCTAATTTAGCTTCTCTTTTAAACAACGCATTCGGTTTTTTATAAGCTAATCGGTTTTCTTTGGTTAGATTATTTTTGAACAAATGCCAGAGTCTTTGCTTATTTAGACGGAGTTTGCCTAGATGTTTGTTAAACAACTGAACAGTTTCTATATATGAATGGTGTGTGGATGTGTGAGGAATTGATTCGTTAGCGGCTGAAATTATATGCTTTTGAAATTTTGCAGCTTCCTTGTTTGTGTTTTGTGAATTATCTGTGTCTTTGATTCTATTGTTTATTATGGATGGAAATTTATCCCAATTTGCTTCGTCTAGTTTAAAGCGATCGATTTTGTTGTTATTTGAGGGACTTCAAAGCTTTCATGGGTTAGAGCTCTTTTCGTCACATTCTACGAAAGAATACCTTTCAGTACGACTGAGAGGCCTTTGGAGCTTTTGAGCTGGTAAGTGTACTCTTTTGGAGTTTATCAAAGAGATTGATAATTTCCCTAAAGAGTCACTATAAATCTGTATTTTGGTTTCATTTATTTTTCCCTATAGGATGGAAATCACGTGAAAACTATTATCACCAATGTGTTGGTAATTTCTTTTATGAGCGAATTAGAGTTTTGCTCGAGTATATATATAGTTAGGGGTTTTGCGTTTTCGGCTTGGGATCTGAATTTTTTGTTCTTCAGCAAGAATTTCAAATGGATTTTGCCCAAGCTCAAGAGAGGTTTATCGGGATTCGTCTTTTGAATTTTAGCTAAGTTTTTATTTCCATTATAGGGGGACGAAAGACCTCGCAAATATCAATACCTTTTTGCTTTGTAGGCAATGTACTGGGTTGATCTGTAGGGCGGGTATTGCCCTTTGCCCTGCGGTTAGCGACAATGGTGGATCTACTAATTGTATCACGCGCATCAGACACGGGGGTGATGCAGAGGTGGATTTCAATATATTTACTGGGAGTATCTATATGAGAAATAGCTGATACAGAGTTACCTGAGTTTGTGTCTGCAGATAGAACAAGCAGAAGAGAGTCCACCTGTTGCAGAGTTTGCAGTGTTGGTAGTTGTTGAATGATGTGCATTTGCTGAGTTGGCAGTAGTTGCTGTATTTGCGGATATTGTTGTATTTGCTGCGGTTGATGTTGGTGTAATGGCATTTGTTGATGTGATTGCTCTTGTTGCTGCTGTTGCACATATTGTTGTTGTGTTTGGCTGCACCATATAAATAGTTTCTCAATGCTTTCAAAGCCTATATTATTGCTAGCATTTCATTTTCGTTTCTTGCATAATGCTCTTCGGCTTTACTTAACGTTCGAGGAATAAATGCAATCGGTTTATCTTCTCGGGACAGTACTGCCCCTGGAGCCAAATCTGATGCGTCTGTTGTTAGTTCAAGATCTTTTTGAAACTTGGATACGCGAGAACGTTGTCTTGCGAAACAAAGGTGTTTTTGATTTTGTTGAAAGATTCTTTGACTGCTGCTTCTAGGGTTATCGATATTGAAGATGATTTTCTTTTCGACATTCTGCCTTCCTCCCCTCTTAGGAGAGATGTCAGAGGTTTTGCTAAATTTGCATAGTCCTTTATAAATCTTCTGTAATACCCTGATAGGCCAAGAAAAGATCGCAATTCTTTTATCGTTTTTGGGAGTGAAAACTGTAATATCGCATTTTGTAAGGTGGTAAAGATTTGGCGGATGTGTTCGAGATGGTCCGCTTCAGTTTTACTTAAGATGATTATGCCATCTATGTAGACGTAACATATCTTCCCGATGTGATCATGAAGTATGTCGTCTAGAGCAACTATTGCTGCTGCGTTCTTTAAACTCCCTTTGGCCTTGTGAATTCGAATTTCCCGTTACAGGTTGAAAATGCTGTCTTTTCTGAGTCTGAAGGATTAAGTAGGATTTGGTAAAATCCACTGTTTAAGTCTAGGACTGTAAACAATTGGTTTTCTCCTAACTGGGAGATAACGTAGTTGATTTCTGGGATTGGGTAACGATCGGATATTGTAAGTGAATAGAGCCTTCTGTAGTCTATGTCTAGTCGATATAATTTGTTTCCGGATGAATCTGGCTTCTTACTCACTATCGTGTTGTATAAGACAATTTTTCATCGGGGTCCATGAACAATTTTGGGTGCTTTGTAGTGATGCTGCTCATCCAATTTTTTGCGAGGGAGACAAATGCTCGTCATGTATAACTATTGAGTTCACGGATTTGGAGATTAATTGTTGAAGCTTAATTTTTTTATCATTACCTATTTTCATGTAGCTGTTTTTAGTGAATATTACTGCGTTTAATTCCTTTAATGTATCGTTACCTAAGATTCCGTCGAAATATTTTAATGATGGCATAAGATAGAATTTAATTTTGTTTTCTAGATTAAACAGGTTCCCGAAAGTGTGCTTACTTATTTCGATGTCTCCGGGGGTTTGATTTTGCAGGTGTTCATATATGAAATTATGAACACGTGAAAGATTTAATTTCATGTCATTGAGCATGCTCACCTAATAACATACAGTCCACTTATTTATATGAGCTAATTTAAGGAACCTCATTTGTAAAGGGTTTTCTCTCAATATTGTCTACAATTTAGTGAATGACAATTTAATGATCGATTCTTGGGGGCTAAGGCTTACTGATCATGGCCATTGAGCTAAGGTTGGTAAGTCAGAGAAAGTGAGTGTCGTGGGACAGTACTTCCTAAGACCGGCCATGCGTGACGTAGAGTCACATCCTGCTCGAGGTGCCCCTGCTTAAAACTGAAGATGGCGGATCTAGAGAGGCAAACTCGATAAAACCCGCAATCCTAGGTGTCATACGTACCGTGCCGAGGGACGAATGGCACTGCGTTAGTGTGTCTGTCTACGGTGTACTCCAGATAACAGGCGACCTCTGGTTTTAACTAGCCTTGCCGGGGTAGCGGGGGCTATGCCCCGGTCGACTTTCTGTCCCCCGTACTCGTGGGATCATTTATGGGTAGGAAAGCAGGTAAAACTGTATGGCGGGATGTTACCGCAACGGAGGCGGCTAACCGATTGGAGCATAGTTCCATGAACGTTAGTCGAGGAGGTAGGGGTGGCCATCGCCACAAGAGTCCCAAGCGAGCGCCGCCGGCGCTGGTGAGGGGTCCGGTCGACTGGGTGTTTGGGCCGCAAGGCTCCAGCAACGGTTCGACTGGATGGAATAGGAGGGGCCAGGATGTACCGTCTGGGAGTGTATCTGCCACGGACATCGCTGCCGGAGATGTCGGCTCGCCTGTAGCAGCGAGATTGCGTATCGGCAAGTCTGGTACGGGTCTTGCTGCGGGGCGGCCCGACGCATCTGGGGTGGCTCACCAAAGAGGGGTGGCGGGGAAAGTACCCGCGCCGAGTAGGGGGGGTGCCAGTGAAGCCGGAGGTGCCGGATCGTCCAGCGCAGTGCGATCGCCGGCCAGCATTTCTGGTCGGGATGGTGCGGCAGGGCGGTCCGACACATCTGGGAGGGCACGTCAGGCAGGAGGGTTGGGGCTTGTACCCACAGAAGGAAGTGCTGCCATTGTTAAAGATGCCGGAGGTGCCGGGTCGCCCGAGCCTATCCGTGAGGCTGGGAGACCTGACACGGCTGGTATGGCACGACAGGTAGGGAGGGTGGGGCTAGCACCCACCGAAGCTAGGAGGGGGAGGCGGCGTTTTACTCCCATGGCTCCGGAGCCGGGTCAACCTGGTGGTAAAGATGACCCATTTCGTGAAGGCCTTAGCGGGTGCGGCACGAGGTGGTACATCCGATATCTTCAGAGGGGCTTGGCGCCGAGTGAGGCCAGGAAGTTGGCGGTTCAGCATCGGGCTCAGCCTGGTATTGCGCCCCCAGCGGATGGGCCCCACAAAAGGGGCAACAAAACGCTGACTCCTCCTCAGGCGAGCACTGCGCCGAAGAAGAGTAAGGCAGTCTCGTCGTGCGAGGTGAGCGGGGCACGCGCGGTTGTCGACCCGGTCACGACAGGACCCACTGCGGCGCCGGGCATCTCCTACGCCAAGGTGGTCATGTCGGAGCGGGTGGCCATACTGCCGAAGGACTATCCTCAAGTGGGGTTGGCTCCAAAAGAGCTGACTGCGCTTGAGGATGCCATTGTCGCCGAGATGGCCCTGGGATACGAGTTCAAACTCAAGTTCCAGGGCATCTATTTTAGACCCGGCATGATGCTGCTGGACTGTGAGACTCCGCAAACAGCGGAGTGGATCAGGAAGGTGGTGTCTAAGCTGGGGACGTGGAAGGGGGTGGAACTGACGGTCCGGTCTGGGGGAGAAATCCCGAAAGAGCGGATCGTCACGGTGTTCCTACCAAGGAGTGCGGGACAGGCGCTGCAGGTGACGATGGCGCTCATCGATGCTCAAAATGAGGGCCTTCATACTAACGTATGGAAGACGCTCAGCTGTCGGGAGGATGGTGGTGGCCAGCTCCTGAGGGTGAGCATCGATGAGGCGTCGTACGAGGCCATCCTGAGGAGTGGTGGGCAGATGAACTACCGCTTCGGGAAGGTCTGTGGGGCTGAACATTAATCCAGCAAAAACCACGATTGTACCGTTTACATTGAAGAGGAAACTACAGTACTGGAGGCCGATTCGGCTGTCCGGGCAAGTTATAGAGAAACAAACGGAAGTGAAATATCTGGGATTAACACTAGATAGTAAGCTCACGTGGAAGGTACACACGGAGTTAGTAACAAAGAAGGCCATTAGAGCTCTCATGATGTGTAGGAGCATAGCTGGTAAATCTTGGGGTTGTAGTCCACGCATAATGCGGTGGATGTACATAGGAATGGTGAGACCAATCATCACCTATGGGGCCGTTGCGTGGGCCAAAAGAACTAGTCTGGGCACCACTAGGAAGTCACTAGAACGTGTTCAAAGGCTAGCATGTGTCTGCATAACCGGGGCAATGAAAACCTGTCCAACTGCGGCACTGGAGGTAATATTAGAACTAACTCCCCTACACATTGTTATTGGGGAGGTAGCTGACAGTACACTTGCGAGATTTTCTAAGGAGGGTATAGGGTACGGAAGGTGCATTGAGCGCGCGGATCACTTCACTCTTTCCAATAAGTATCCGCTTCTATTAGCTCCAAGGGACGATAACATGAGAAAATTTAGCTTCACAAAAAACTTTGATGTGAAGCTCAGTAGTAAGAAAGAATGGTCCAATATACACTCACAGTATGGTATCCGCGACCATGCTATAATGTGGTTTACAGATGGATCCAGAACAGACGAGGGCACTGGTGCTGGGGTATTCGGGCCACGTACCAAATACTCCGAGCCAATGGGCACACTGACCAGCATCTTCCAAGCAGAAGTTCATGCAATTGAAAGATGTGTGCAATTCAACCTCGATAGAAAATACTGTAGACGGGAAATCGTAATACTATCTGACAGTCAGGCGGCTCTTAAAGCTCTAGACTCTCACATCATTAGCTCCAGGCTAGTGGGGGACTGTCTTGCAAAATTAAACCGGCTGGGCGGAACCAATAAAGTTACGCTCTGCTGGGTGCCAGGACACGTCGGTGTGGAGGGGAACGAGGCGGCAGACGAGCTTGCGAGAAAAGGAGCGGCTACGCCCCTTACAGGGCCAGAGCCATTCTGTGGTATAGGTGCACACACTATCCGGGAAATGCTCAGAGAAAGAGTACGGGTGGACAGATCGAACTATTGGTTCGATCTACCTGGGCTACGGCAGGCCAAATCACTCCTTGGTAAATATAACAAGAGGAGGTTTGAAGCTTGTATCGGGCTGAGTAAGAACCGGCTTCGAATCCTAACGGGGTTTCTCACTGGTCACTGCAGACTGAGGGGGCATCTCACGAAGCTGGGCATTCTAAACGACGACTCTTGCAGATTCTGCAATGAGGAAGAAGAAAGTCCGGGTCATTTACTGGAGTCCTGTGGGGCAATCATCCACACAAGGAGGCGCGTACTGGGAAAGTACCTGACCAAAGGTCGCAGTGCAAATCCCCCCCTTTATTATTATTTTTATTATTAAGGAGTACACAAATACATTCCAACAATGTAACAGATCGAGGAAGTACACTGATGAATGTTTCATCCCTTATTTTAAGTATTTCTAAGAAGTTCATTGTAAGGAGTCGTTCTTCCGCTAAATTCAGTTACAAGCAGGTACACGAGGTACGCCGAACTACGAGCGTTCATCGGCAACCTGTGTGAGCTATAGTTTTAAGATTGTATATAATTTATTTATTGTTATTTATTTTTTACTATGGATACAGTAAAAAAATTTTTTTTCAAACTGATTCGAAATTGTTCTGAAACTGGTTTTTTGTGTTTGTTATTTATTGTATTGTTACTGAAACAGGCTGCACAAAAACGCTCTATTTTCGAAAAAACAATGATTTTTGACAAAATTAATTTCGAAACCGCCTGCGGCACGAATAACGCCTATGTGTGCGCAGGCCTTAATACTTTATTTTATATATTTTTTCGTTTACACAATTTAAATAAATTGTTGTCTCGCTCTTACACGTTGGCATTATTTTTGACGTTCTTTTTGCAGTATCAGAGAGATGTTGCTGCATCAGACAGTAGATGTTGTGACAACAGATAGTAGATGCTGCATTATCAGAAAGTACATGTTGTTACAGCCGCTAGAATTCGGATAGCCTAAATTCTGCTCCACAACAGATTTTGTTTCCTGGGTCTAGAGGGTTTGGGCCGGGAGGGTTCCCGGGACGTAGACCCAGCTGTGCGTGGAGATGGAATGTGACTGTATCGAAAATTAATGTTTTCTGATTTAGAGTGTGGCCGAGGTTGGAAAAGTTGTGAATAGATACAAATAACGTATCGACTGGTTTCTGACTCAACCTCGTAACTCAGATTTGGGCCAATTTACGTTTTTGATGACAAAAGTTGTAATAATAGCTACAACCTAGAATAATATTTTGAATTCTGTTTCTTGCTCAATAATGAACAAAAAAATATATATTTGTAGTCTAAAAAGTAAACAATCCTTACTGAAAATGTTAAGTGGAAGGCGCGTGTGGTTAAGTGGTAAATAAACATAAGTAATTTTTTTTAAATTTAACAAATTAAAAAGTACCAAATGCGGCTTAAAAAAAGTTTTTTTTAATCGTCAGATCAATTGGTTGTTGGTCTCAAAAGTAGCGTTTCAACTGTGGGTGGTCTCAAAAGTTTCGTATTGACATCTGTAAGATATGTTTCAAAGTTCGTTCCAATCGGATCATATCTTATCCCTTCGCAACACGGTTAAAGTTGTCATGTTTTGGTAAAAACAAAAACCATTATATATAATATATTGGAAATGGTCCGATTGTACCGTACTGGATCTCAAAAGTTGCGTATTGATATCTGTTCATGTTAGAATCTAGTTTGTAATATTTCTTGAATTACACTATGCACCATCCTTTAACTTTTTGAGATGGCATCTTTTATCCGACCAAAGTGTCTTAAAATTTATATATCGCCATTCTTTGTATTTTAGTTAAGTTCCTAATTTATACATCCTCTGCGATCGATCTCTTTGATCATCAACCGTATAGGAGAAAAGACCTGTTCAAGCTTTATTTTCCAATAAAAGCATTTTCTATTTCGTCCAAACTTCTGTGTTTCAATTTCTTCTAAAACCCTCACAATTTCTTCTTCTCCTATTTCTATTTGGATTTGTATTTTCGGTGAGATTTCTACGGTCAACTACTTCTACCATTTCTGCAGTACCTATCTACCCAACAAGCACCGTTGTTGCAATAAAGTGTATTTAACTGACAAGGAAACAAATGCATATCTATAAATTGGGTTGAGGAAACCTTAAAGACTACTTTAATGCAATCGAAAACAGCCCAGGAGGCGGAGCTAACTGCAACATATTTAGGTCGCATTGATGTTATTTTAAGGTTTTGGAAACTCTGAAAAGAAACGTTTTCTCAACTTATTCGATGTTAAATCGCGGTTTGCATGACGCTATTGCAACAAATTTTCTGAATTATAAAAATGCTTGAATTTATTTCATATAAAAAACTAATTGCAACATATTTTGATAGAAAATAAGTTGCAATTTATATTCTTAATTCCAAATCATGAGTATGTGTCATAAAAAATCACTAATATAATTAAATCAATCAACAATAATATAGATATATGGAACTTTAAAACGCAAAATTCTCGACCGCATGAAGACATTTTTCAAAACGCTTTAAGATTTGCTGTGAAATATATTATTCCAGCCCTTACATTTTTCATGCGCAATTAAAATATACAAATATAAGCAAATTTTTTGGAAATATAAAATTTTGCGGTTTTCTAATTGAGCCCGATTCAGTTTATTTTTTTCTTCAGAATCATTCCTGGTCTTACAAATATTTGCTGAAAGTGTTTTTGATCATATTAATTATTTTAATGTCATTCTTTTCATAATAAATTATTTCTACACAACCCAACTTTTTCGCTAAAAATGTTTTAATATGGCCGCAATAGAAGTTGAAAGTAACTTATTTTTTTTGTTGCATTGACCAGTAATAATACTTTTTATTTGTTATTAAAGTCCATTCCCAACATCCGAAAATATGTTGTAAAAAACGTTGCAAAAAATTAAATATAACCAATGTGGCAACATCGTTCCCCGCTTCAGCACACAGCGTTGCATTTGAAAGTAACTATAAATGCCAACAATATTAATTTTGCGTACAATTTTCCAAACATTTAATTATTTCCTCACCGGCTATTTCTACATAAAAAAATCGTTTTATCGAGTTAAAGAAAATAAAAAACGCAAAATTTGATAGAATACCATTTTTTTGTAGAGAATATAGTTATCACGATTTTTTGAAATGAAGTTTTGTTCTTCTATCATTGGAGTACAATTATTGTACTTTACTTTTACAGTACAAAACGGCAAAATATCGAAAAAGTCCTAACAACATATTGTAATTAGAATCCATTGAAGCTTCCATCACGCTCTTGCCGTCTGTAAAAAAAATGGATTCACCGTATTATTCATACGCCCAAAATGTACAAACATAAGAGGTAATGAAAAATATACCGAGTTGCGCAAAAATGCAACTCAGTTTATAGTACACTGAAATACAACTCTATAAACGACGAAAACCGTGAAATATAAGCCAAACTGGACAGTTGTGACATCAAGAAGGTGGGAAATGATAATGAACGGCGAACAATTAAACCCCATTATCGAAAAATAACCGGACACAGAATAACAAAGTGGTTGACCGGGCGGAATGCAACAGAAAAGTAATATGTAATATATTTATTTATAGTTACTTGTTCGAGCTTTAGGTCATATGACCAAAAATCATCATATACAATTAAGGACGAAAAAATAAAATATCTTATATTTATTTATATGAATAATTGCAAAATAAATATGAAATTGTACAATGCAATTGTGCATACAAAATTCTTCTAGATTATCTTAATGTATGAATGAGTGGAACAAAAATAGATTTTGGGAAGTTTTCATCGTGTCAGTCTCTTTTAACAATTTTAACTAAATGCGAAAATAAAAAAAATTTGCACTGATGTGGTAAAATACATTTAATAACCAAGAGAATAACTTTGTTTGGCACAAGTAACTCAAACAAAATTCGAACAAAAATGGCTCCACCCACTTCATTATAAAAATGTTGGAAATGTATAGAGAATGTTGAAGAAAACATATTCCGAACTTTATTGCAACTTATTATGATGTTTTACGATTTATGTTTTTTTGTCTAGTATCAAAACTTGAATGCAACAAATTTTTCTTGTTCTTCTTCGAAATATGTTGCATGTGCTAGTAGGGTAGTTCACGATATTCACAATATCATTAAAAAATCGTTAAAATTTCATTTCGATTGGATAAGTTCTTGGGCCTCTGCAACGCAATTTAATTGTTCAAGTCTGGGTAAAAAAAAAGTTAGCCTGAAAACATAAACCACGTTGCAGAGGCCCAAGGAATTCAATCCTATTGAAGTGAATACGATTTGAACGGACTCTTTTGCTCCACCCTACAGCATAATCGGTAAATATCACAACCTCGTATATCTAGCGCTTTTAAGGCGTTAAATATATATTATTAACTAGCTGTTACATATGTATAAAATTTTAAAATAAATATATATAGGAATTTTCGACAACTTCAATGGCGGTGTAGTTGATGGTTTATTCCCCCCGTGAAACTTGGTGCCAGTTGTAATCCCACCCGGAAAGAATCACCCAAAAAAAGTCCAAGGACGCACTTGGTGGCAGCTGTAATCCCACCCTGTATGATTCAGACAAAAAAAGTCCAAGGACGCACTTGGTGGCAGTTGTAATCCAACCCGTCATGATCCACCAAAAAAATGTCCAAGGACGCAATTGGTGGCAGTTGTTATCCCACCCGGTATGATTCACAAAAAAAGAGTCCAAGAACACACTTGGTGGCAGTTGTAATCCCACCCGGTATGATTCCCCCAAAAAATGTGGAAGGGCGCTCTTGGTTCAAGTTGTAATCCCACCCGGTATGATTCACCCAAACAATGTCCAAGGAAGCACTTGGTGTCAGGTTGTAATCCCACCCGGCATGAGCCACCCAAAAAATGTCCAAGGACGCACTTGGTGGCAGCTGTAATCCCACCCGGTATGATTCAGCCAAAAAAAGTCCAAGGACGCAATTGGTGGCAGTTGTAATCCCACCCGGTATGATTCAGCCAAAAAAAGCCCAAGGACGCACTTGGTGGCAGTTGTAATCCCACCCGGTATGATTCCCCCAAAAAATGTGCAAGGCGCAGTTGGTGGCATGGACCACTTAATATTCGATAGTTACTATGTTACATTTTAATATTATTTTTTGTTGTATGAGAGGTGCCACGCCCCGTTGTCCAAATCCAACCTGTTATGTCCTATTGCAAATTCCATTACTAACACAATTTTTCCTTAAAATTTCAATAAAATCAGTAAAGCCGTTTAACTGTGATATGGGGCAGAAAATTGTATGGGCGGTGCCACGCCCCTTGTCCAATTATTCCCATTTTCGACACATAGCTGGGAAAACATACTATACAGCTCCATTCCAAATTTCACTAAAATATATCCAATAGTTGCTTAATTAGCTGGTATTTAAGTTATGTGTTGTGTGGGAGGTGCCACGCCCCTTTGTCCAATTATTCCCATATTCGACACATAGCTGGGAAAACATACTATACAGCTCCATTCCAAATTTCACTAAAATATATCCAATAGTTGCTTAATTAGCTGGTATTTAAGTTATGTGTTGTGTGGGAGGTGCCACGCCCCTTTGTCCAATTATTCCCATATTCGACACATAGCTGGGAAAACATACTATATAGCTCCATTCCAAATTTAATTAAAATATATCCAATAGTTGCTTAATTAGCTGTTATTTAAGTTACGTGTTGTGTGGGCGGTGCCACGCCCCTTGTCCAATTATGCTCATATTTGGCATAAAGCTTGGAAAAGTTATTATGCAACTTCGTGCTAAATTTCGTATTTATTATTCAATATTCAATTCAAATTCAATTCAATAGTTACTAAATTACCTTGAAGACATATTTTGTGTTGTATGGGAGGTGCCACGCCCCTTTGTCCAATCCCAATCTCATATACCCTATGTTACATGTCGATACCTATAGAATTTATCCTGAAAGTTTCAAGAGAATCGGTACATCCGGGACAGACAGACAGACAGACAGACAGACAGACAGACAGACAGACAGACAGACAGACAGACAGACAGACAGACAGACAGACAGACAGACAGACAGACAGACAGACAGACAGACAGACAGACAGACAGACAGACAGACAGACAGACAGACAGACAGACAGACAGACAGACAGACAGACAGACAGACAGACAGACAGACAGACAGACAGACAGACAGACAGACAGACAGACAGACAGACAGACAGACAGACAGACAGACAGACAGACAGACAGACAGACAGACAGACAGACAGACAGACAGACAGACAGACAGACAGACAGACAGACAGACAGACAGACAGACAGACAGACAGACAGACAGACAG
Organism: Heteromyza rotundicornis; assembly: GCA_951394025.1. Classification (NCBI taxonomy): domain Eukaryota; kingdom Metazoa; phylum Arthropoda; class Insecta; order Diptera; family Heleomyzidae; genus Heteromyza; species Heteromyza rotundicornis. The sequence goes on along the minus strand of OX596013.1, from coordinate 1,340,356 downwards.
ACAGACAGACAGACAGACAGACAGACAGACAGACAGACAGACAGACAGACAGACAGACAGACAGACAGACAGACAGACAGACAGACAGACAGACAGACAGACAGACAGACAGACAGACAGACAGACAGACAGACAGACAGACAGACAGACAGACAGACAGACAGACAGACAGACAGACAGACAGACAGACAGACAGACAGACAGACAGACAGACAGACAGACAGACAGACAGACAGACAGACAGACAGACAGACAGACAGACAGACAGACAGACAGACAGACAGACAGACAGACAGACAGACAGACAGACAGACAGACAGACAGACAGACAGACAGACAGACAGACAGACAGACAGACAGACAGACAGACAGACAGACAGACAGACAGACAGACAGACAGACAGACAGACAGACAGACAGACAGACAGACAGACAGACAGACAGACAGACAGACAGACAGACAGACAGACAGACAGACAGACAGACAGACAGACAGACAGACAGACAGACAGACAGACAGACAGACAGACAGACAGACAGACAGACAGACAGACAGACAGACAGACAGACAGACAGACAGACAGACAGACAGACAGACAGACAGACAGACAGACAGACAGACAGACAGACAGACAGACAGACAGACAGACAGACAGACAGACAGACAGACAGACAGACAGACAGACAGACAGACAGACAGACAGACAGACAGACAGACAGACAGACAGACAGACAGACAGACAGACAGACAGACAGACAGACAGACAGACAGACAGACAGACAGACAGACAGACAGACAGACAGACAGACAGACAGACAGACAGACAGACAGACAGACAGACAGACAGACAGACAGACAGACAGACAGACAGACAGACAGACAGACAGACAGACAGACAGACAGACAGACAGACAGACAGACAGACAGACAGACAGACAGACAGACAGACAGACAGACAGACAGACAGACAGACAGACAGACAGACAGACAGACAGACAGACAGACAGACAGACAGACAGACAGACAGACAGACAGACAGACAGACAGACAGACAGACAGACAGACAGACAGACAGACAGACAGACAGACAGACAGACAGACAGACAGACAGACAGACAGACAGACAGACAGACAGACAGACAGACAGACAGACAGACAGACAGACAGACAGACAGACAGACAGACAGACAGACAGACAGACAGACAGACAGACAGACAGACAGACAGACAGACAGACAGACAGACAGACAGACAGACAGACAGACAGACAGACAGACAGACAGACAGACAGACAGACAGACAGACAGACAGACAGACAGACAGACAGACAGACAGACAGACAGACAGACAGACAGACAGACAGACAGACAGACAGACAGACAGACAGACAGACAGACAGACAGACAGACAGACAGACAGACAGACAGACAGACAGACAGACAGACAGACAGACAGACAGACAGACAGACAGACAGACAGTCTGTCTGTTTTTTACTCTTTTTTTATTTATATTTGTGTCGAATCTTCTAGATTTGCGAATTATACTCCACAGATGCATAGTCCCATATTTGCAAGAGGGACTTTTCCTTGCCAGACTAGTTGAAACATTGTTGTTGGAAATAGCGACTGTAATCTCATAAAGATATTTTTGGTAAGTACTTAGGTCTGAGAAGTCTACGACTGGTAATTCGGATGAAATTTGGTCAAATGCCACCACTGGAAACGTTTGACAAATTTGAAGCTTCCCTATTGGCCCGGATTACGTATTTGGGCCTATAGTTCTTCCATCTAGTTTTAAGAACAAATGTCGTAATGGCACTTCATTGCAGTTTAATTGGCATATGAAACAATGTAAAGGTCGTTTAAGTTCTACCTTGTCGCGGCATAAATTCGCGACAGAATTTTGTTTGTTGTTATTGCTGTTTGTTTGTTCTTGTCTTTGTGTTTTCCCTTTGTTCGAGGCGGCGGGTGAACAAAACCGAAGGGAAAAACACAAACCGAAAGCGCGCACTGACACTTTTTATTATATTGTTCTATTTTTATTATATTGTTCTTTTTATACCCTGCACACTAGTGTCGAAGGGTATATTGTTTTTGTCACACCGTTTGTAACGCCCATAAGGAGGTGTGCCCGGTATGGAAAAGTATATATATTCTTGATCAGCATCACCTCCTGAGTCCATTAGTCCATGTCCGTCTGTTCGTCTGTCTGTCATTTCGCACGATAACTGTCGTAGCTTTTGAGCTATCGACCCCAAATTTTGGTATTCCTCTTATTTTGGCGAATGATTCGACGGTATTGAAAATGGGCAACATCGGATGAGAGCCACACCTACCTCCTATACAAAATGGCCGCCAATTTTATATTATTTTCGTTTATCTTGAGAAATACTTAACCGATCGCCTCCAAATTTTGGGATTCCTCTTATTTTGGCGAATGATTGGACGGTATTGAAAATAGGCAACATCGGATAAGAGCCACGCCTACCTCCCATACAAAATGGTCGCCAATTTTATATTAATTTCGTTTATCTTGAGAAATACTTCGATTTCGATGCGGTTTTTTGCATTGGGTTGGAAATGAGGTCGGGAACGAAATGGGAATGAAACCGGAACGAAATGGAATTGGACCGGAACAAAATGGAATTGGAACAACATTTTTAAATGGATCAGGAAACTAAAATTATCGACAAATATTGGAAAATTATCGATAAATATTTGAAAATTATCTATAAATATTGGAAAATTATCGATAAATATTGGAAAATTATCGATAAATTATTAGAGACCGACCGAAATCGCTTTTTTTAATTTCGGCCGAAACCGAAATGGCCGAATTTTTTTTTTTTTAATTTTGGCCGAAACCGAAAAAATAAAAGAAAAAATTGTGAATTTTCAGTAGGCTGAAATCAATAATTTTAAGTTCAGATCATGAATTAGATGAATTTAGAAGCAAACTATCAAATGCGTGGAAATCAATTGAAGGGGCAGGGTTCTCACTTTTTGCTACGGCGAGAGTTGTAGATATTCGTTTTTAGGAGACTAGATTTCAAGAAAGGGGAGTAAATTTAATTTTTTTACGTAGAGTAGTAGAAATTTTACGAGAGTAGTAGAAATTACTGTCAAGGTACCAGATTTACAGAGAGGGGAGTAGATTAGGCTTTCTGCGTAGAGTAGTAGAGATTCTACAATAGTAGTAGAAATTTCTGTCATGGTAGTAGATTTGTATAAAGAGTAGTTGTTTTGCATTCTATGAAACTCACATAATATGTTGAGGAGAAGATTTCTTACAATAGTAATAGAGGAGTAGAAATTTAAAAATCATCGCGAGACTAGTAGATCTGCTCCGCTAGGAGAAGAGTGAGAACGCTGTGAAGGGGTGAATGGATGAAGGCTGTATGTAACATACAAATTCTGTCAAGAAAATAAGTTTTACATTTTTTTTTTTCAATACAAATTGGGGACTTGTCTTCTTTGTCGTTTCTGATTTTTCGAAAGTATGATCAATACTTAAATTTGTGTTACATACCGCTTTTATCCACTTGGTTGTTCGTTATGTATTTTGCCACGCCAAATCCAAAAATAATAATGAAAATTGCACAAAAATTTAATTTTTGGAACTGTAAAAATTTCATTATTATTTTCGTATTCAGTGTGCCAAAATACATAAGAATTTGTCTATCAAGTATGTTTAACATACAAAATGTTCAGTTTTGTCGATCAGTGTAATCTTTGTTATTTATTTGTTACATTTTTATCAAAAAATTATCGATAAAAAATCGAAAAATTATCGATAATAAATCGAAAAATCATCGATAAATTATCGAAAAATTATATATAAATTATCGAAAAACAATCGATAAATTATCGAAAAACTATCGATAAATTATCGAAAAACTATCGAAAAAATATCGAAAAATTATGAATATAGATAGTTCCAGTATTAGATTCGTTACATTCAGAATCATTTCCATCGCTATAAGAATCTGTTTCCGACTGCTCATCTATATTAGGTACAATAGGACGAGTTGCATGGCTTGTAGCCTTAGAAAATCTTTCTTGCTCGGCTATTTTTTGCTATATTTCCTGGCTTAAATTTTGGATGATTTGAAATCAATGGTTTCAATAGCCATTTTTCGTGGACCTCTTTGATCTTGCAAGAATTGCCTTTCTAAAGGGGGCTTTTTTCTTGTGCAACTGCACTTATAAAAATCTGTGCGTTTACAGCAGCATATGTCAAATAGTTTGTTACCGAATAGAGCCATTTTTCCAAATATTTATGATTTTGTTTACTAATATTTTGGAAATAAAATCAACCGATTGGGGTTTTTCGGAAGTTTTAAAATTTTCCATAATAAATCCATAACATTTGGCAACATCTGAAAAAGTTGGTAGCCGATTTTCCGTTAGGTCTGCTGATTGTCCAAATTGGACACATTAATAAATGTCGAGGAAACTTTACAAGCGTTCGAGCGCAGAACCAAATGCAAATGCTAAGCACACACTGATATTCAAACACATTAGCTGCTGCGTTGATTTCAAATTTTCAAAAATTGGAAATGAAAAGCGCACCATATTCAAACCGGTTGGCTGCTTTGATGATTTTTTATTTTCGGATCTTTATATAAAAGTGGGAGACTGAAAATGATTTCCGATTTAGCTGAAACTTTCACAATATCGGCCGGGTTTTGACTTTTTAATTATGCCTAATAAAATAACTGTAGCAAGCACCGTTTTTTGTAATTTTCTGGCAGTGAATTGTTGTGTGTGTCTCAGTCACACACAATATTAAGATTCACTTGTCAACAGTCTTGAGCTGGACTTTGAAAAAACTTTTCAACCTGCTTAAGTAGAAATGCTGTATTTTACAATAACAAGCAAAAACCAGTTTCGCAATTTTTGCCATTCGCGCTTCTTCAGTGGAATCGGTTTGATGCAAGGAATGAATAATTCTGTGTTGTATCATGACTTTTTCCCCTTATAGCGGCGTCTTGGATTAACAAAAATTGCCGAAAGAGTGCTGATGAGGATTTTGTGGCTAAAATCCGAAACAGCTGTACACTCTGCCAAGGCTGGTTTTTGCTTGTTGTTGTAACAACCTATTTTGCCAAATAATTTTTTGGTAAAAATGAGCTATAGCCCAAAAATAAATAATAAATAATTTATTTGGAGCTCGATAAAATCTGAATTTAACTAGAATTTGAAAAAGTTTAAAAACTTTTTCACTTGACCAGAAACGGTCAGGTAAGCTTGACCAGAAACGGTCAGTTGCTCCACTACCATGGATTGAGAGAAAATTCCAACATGTTTTGGTCATATTGGATGAAAAGGTTAGTAATTGTGGGGAAGGGAAGGATTCCATAGAAACAGAGGAAAAGAAATTAGATTTAGTTGAAGAAACTTACCTAAAGTATATGGAATTCTACTCTGACGACGAGCTAACTGAAGTGTATTACGGGTTGAGGGAAAAGGTTGCTTGACTAAAGAAAGGGAATATTGATACTTGCCCCTTCCCTTTACCACAAATAGACATACCAATTTTCGATGGTAAATACTCTGAATGGGACACATTCAAGGAATTGTTCCAACAATTAGTAATATCAAAATCGATTTCAAATACACAAAAGATGTGTATATTGAAAGCGAAGGTGAAAGGATCGGCAGCAAGCATTATTGCAAATTTGCCATCAAAGGATGCAAATTTCGATATTGCATGGAAGTTGCTTAATGATAAATATACAAATCAAAGAGCAATAACTTCAATTTACTTCAAAAAGCTGATCGATGCTCCTGCTGTCAGATCTGACGCCAAAAGTGTGCAAGACTTCAAGCATTGCACGCATTTGGGATTGGAGCAGAAAAACTGCTTCAGTCCTTGATATGTTTCATCCTACAAAGGAAAATGGATGGAGCATTAAGATTAAAGTTTGAGGCCTCTTTAGTTAACTCAAAGAAATTACCAATGGTCGACAACCTGCTCTTGAGGGCGAAGTTTGTATTTTAGAGGCGACCCAAGACTTTTCCAACAAAAGGGATGGAAATCTTGGGGAGCAGCCTAGGATAAAGGGATTCGTGCTAAGTGGTGGGAAATTCTTAATGGGTTGTTTAACGGGACATTTTTTTAATCAATGTTCCAAATTTAGAGGACTTTCCATTATCGAACGATGGAATAAGGTAAAAGAGAACCATTTATGCAAAAAATGTCTGAAAAGCGGACACATGAGTGTAACATGTAGTAGTGAATATAACTGTAGAATATGTAAATATCATCATTCTCTACTACATAGGGAAAATCAGAAAACGCAGTCTAAAACTGCTGTAGTTAAAGATAAAATTAAATAAATAAATAAATAAATGTATATTATTGTCCACAGCCATATTTCAGGTGGCTGACGGATTAGGTAATTGGATGGATTGGCTTTACTCGATAATGGGTTCCAAGTCTGTTTGATGACAAAGGCTTTTAAAAACAAGTTGAAATTAAAAGCTTCTGGGACATCAACTACTATTGAGGGTCTAGGGAAAAGTAAAGCTAAGGTGAATGAACGGGTTAGTGTAACCATTAGATCCAAAACTTCGGGATATAAGACGAATTTGTAAATGTTGGTGCTGCCTAAGATTTTGTCTGATTTACCTGAACGAATGGTGGAAACAGGTGAATATCCGAATGGAATTCAGTTAGCAGATCCAAAATACCATATTCCGAGAGGAGTAGATATGCTAATTGGAGCAGAAATATTCTTCGACATTTTGTCAACAGTACAAATTCGGGATAAGGATGGCAACTTTATGTTGCAAAATACAAAATTAGGTTGGATAGTAAGTGGATGGTTTACCGAATGTTTCTGCGGATTTGACGCTCTTTTGCTTAACACTATGGATGATTTTTGTGGAAAATGTAATAAATGTTTTCTAAAAAACGATAGTCAAGTTGTGCCATGTAGCGGTCTCTGCAAGAGGTATTATCATCGTGTTTGCTGTGAGGGCGTAATTGCTGATTATGACATCAAGCTGCTTAAACTAAATAGACACTTTGGTTATTTCTGTAATGACTGTGTTGGAATGGCATCTAAGTTTTCTAAAGCTTTGGATGCAGTCTTAGAGTCGCAAAAGAGCTGGTTTAGAAAAGCTTATTATGGTCTTTGAGACCAATAATAAATTGGTAAAAGAACAAGTTGCCGATCTGAAATGTTTTTTTTTGAAGCAGAAATGAGTAAGCGGAGTGACATGGAAAAGCCAAATCTGTGTGTCATCGCTCAAATTTCTGCCGAGCTGTCGGAACTTAGAAGCTCTCTTCATCAATCGGGTTCTGTGGAGTCGGATGACCGATTGTCGTATTCTGCTGTTGCTGCTCACGCTAATGTTGTGCCTACTTCGCCTGCGAATTCGTCTGCTCAAGATGAGACTTTGTCATGGGCAAAAAGTTCTTTAACTCCTTCTATGCTTGTAAATAGTCTCACTATGGAAAATTCTACTGATGCTGCTCTTGGATTAACGCCAACTGTTCGTCTGACACGCTCTCGTTCGAAAAAAAACGATGCACCAGCAATTGTTATTGATATGACTCGCTCGCCGCAGCCAACTACTGCAGTCCAATTTCACACAAAACCGGTTTTAGACTGCATTGATGGTCTGCCTAATATTGATGTTCCCTCTCTCGCAGTGCCGAATGCCACGAACGCGCACACTGCGATTGGAAATGCTTTCATCTCCGTTACGAATTCTAAGCAAAGAAAACGAATATGTTGCATTGAAGGCATAGAACCATTTCCCGTTGAAGAATATTCAATGGGAGCCCAAGAATGGCACTTTGAAGTATAGAATTGTATGGGCGGTGCCCCGCCCCTTTGTTTAATTAAGCCGATATGTTGCATTTAGCTTAGAGTTGAAACCATGAAGCCATTTGCCAAATTTCGTTGGAAAACATTGTGTGGGAGCGCTATTACAGCATTTTCCAATATTGACTTGTATGGGCGGTGCCACGCCCCATTGTCTAATCCCGGCCATTTGTAGCCCAGATTATGGCTGGGTCTTATAGTATGTTCATGGCAAATTTTATTTTCTTGTGATCAAAAACGTCTGAGATATAGCAGTTTTTACTAACTTGTGGGCGGTAAAAGTGGGCGTGTCAAAACCTATCCTATGTCAAGACTCACGACCCTTAGAACACATATATAAATTTTGGTGGGAATCGGTGCTGTAGTTTTCGCGTCTACTGGTGACAAACATACACGTCTCTTTTATATATATAGATTTACCAAAAATTTTCCAATATTCTAAATGTATATAATTTTGTTGTATGCAATAAAAAGACCACTTGAACAAGCAAACAGGAAAGTAGCAACATGAAAAAAGGAAACAGTCCAAGCATGGCTTGAGTCGTATAGCTATTTCAAAATTTTCCAGATTTATCATCAGCGACTCATTTAGTTGACTGCCAATTATGTTATTGCAAAGAAAAGTCTGCAATTCTCTAGTAATCGTCCGCATATGTGAAAGTATATATAGTATGTTTGAAAAGTAAAAACACAACCAACTCAAATGTATAATGTTTGCTGACGATGTCAAACTGTTTTTAAATGTGAAAAATGTCTCTGATTGTATTGAACTTCAGACAGATTAGACATATTTTCAAAATTGGTGTATACTAAACAATCTTAAGTTGAACATAAGTAAGTGTTGCATTGTATCATTCTCTAATTGTGTTGATCGTTTTATATTTGACTATTCAATAAATAGTTGTGAACTGAGTCGTAAAGATAAAATCAAAGATTTAGGTGTCATTTTTGATTATAATATGAATTTTAAAAGTAATTTTGATTATATCATTTCGAAGTCATATTCCATGTTAGGTTTTGTGAAACGAAATACTCAAATCTTTAAAGACCCTACAACGGTGAAAGCTCTATATGTTTCACTTGTTCGTAGTGGTATCGAAAATTGTTCATTGATTTGGAATCCGTTTTATGCCGTGGACTCTAACCGCATTGAAAGAGTGCAGAGAGTTTTTACGAAATCTCGAATTTATTTAAATTATATGTACCAATTAGAAATTTAAGAAATAATCGACTGTTTGAAGATAATGTTCATAGAACCAATTACGCTTCAAAAGAGCCTATCGCAAGGTGTATTCGTTTGTGTAATAGTTTTTCACCAGTGTTAAATTTCAATGTTAGTTTATATCGTTTTCGATTAAATTTGTTTGTTATTTTTAATTAGTTGTAAGTTTTGTAATAGTCTGTAAGATTTTTAAATCTGTAGACCTAAATAAATAAATAAAATAAATAAAAAATATCGGCGTCTGCTGTACGTTGCATGACTATATCCAGTTTACAGGAAAATACGGATACGATGCTACAGAAATTTTGGGAGATAGAGGAGCTTCAGTGCAAGAAAAGGATGACAAAGGAGGAAATCAAGTGTGAGCAGATTTTCAACAAGACGACTAAAATAGGACAGGATGGAAAATTTGAAGTAAGTATTCCATTTAAAGAAAAAAGTAATTTGTTGGGAGATTCTAGAATTATTGCAAAGCGTAGATTTTATTCTATAGAAAAGAAATTGCAAAAGAATACAGAGTTAAAATTGCAGTATCAGGAATTTATGAAAAAGTATATGGAATTGGGACATATGGAAATAATTCAAAAAGAATTAAAATTGAAAGAAAGTTGCTATTTTCTACCACATCATTGTGTATTGCGACCAGAGAATACCTCAACCAAATTACGAGTAGTATTTGACGCTTCTTGCAAATCGACTACAAATGTGTCATTAAATAATATATTATATGTAGGCCCAAGATTGCAAGAAGAGTTATTTAACATTATTTTGAGGTTCAGGAAAAATAGATATGTTTTTTTCAGCAGACATCGAAAAAATGTGTAGGCAAATTTTGGTGGCAGAAAAAGATAGAAAATATCAACTAATATACTGGCGGTGGAGTCCAGAAGAGGAACTCAAAATTTATTCCTTAAATACAGTTACTTATGGGACAGCATCGGCGTCATATTTGGCTGTAAAATGCTTGGAAAAAATTTCTGATGTACAACGGAAAAATAATCCAAAAGTCGCGGATATCATAAAAAATTATTTTTATATGGATGATTTAATGACTGGTGGGGATTGCTTACAAAGTGTGGTAGAAATGTTGCCAAAAATTGATTGGGATTCTAAGGTACCACAAGATATATTGATGACTTGGAACAAAATTAAAAGTGAATTAACAAAACTTAATGAAATAAAAATTAAACGACACTTATATTGTGACCAACATAAAGTTATTGAATTATATGGATTTTCCGATGCTTCCATCAAGGCGTATGGAGCGGTAATTTATGTAAAAACCTCAAAAGAAAATGGGGAGGTGTCAGTACGACTAGCAACAGCTAAATCACGAGTAGCTCCAATAAAGATGTTGACGCTTCCCAGATTGGAGTTTTTCATTAACTCAGTTTTATTGACTGAGTTGATGAAAAAGGTAATTGAGAGTTTAAAAATCAACAATTTTTCTGAATTTTATTATTTTATTGTACGTCCATAGTTTTAAGCTGGCTCAAATTGGAACCAGCAGTATTACAGGTATTTGTTGCAAATAGGGTAGCACAAATACAAAGCGATACCGATATTAAGGAATGGAGGTATGTTCCCACTAAAGAAAATCCAGCGGATATTTTGTTAAGAGGCTCGCTACCAAGTGAACTTATAGACAGTAATATGTCGTTAGATGGACCATTGTTTTTGAGAGAAGAAAGGTGTCAGGAATGGCTTTGTCCGCAAAGCTGTGACTCCTTGACACCCGAAGTTAAAAGGAGTAAAGTGGTTGGTGCACTAATAAGATCCGGTTCTTTTATAAATACTATTCGTCACAAAAAAAGTTTTGAGTTTTTAAGGAATGTAGTAGCTCATATTTTACGTTTTGTTGACATTGCGAAGAAAAGATGCCAACAACAGTGGCTGATTTATAAACAAAAAGCATTGGTAGTTCTAATAAAAAATATAAGATACTACCGTCGGATTCAAAAATCTTAACATTGTATCCTATTATAGATGACGAAGGGATATTAAGGGTAGGAGGTAGAATAGAGAATAGTAGATTAGCTTATGAATCGAAGCATCCAATTTTACTTCCATATGACGACAAATTAGTAGTGCTATTAGTAACGGAATTGCATGTCAAACATTTGCATATAGGACCAAAATATTGCGACAGAGAAATTGCTACAGATGTTTTTGCGCTAATCCGAGACCTTTACATCAACTTATGGGGAATTTACCGAAAGATAGGTTGATCAAGACACGACCTTTTTTAAATGTAGGCATCGATTTTTTGGGGCCGATACCAATACATTACAAAGAGCGAGGAAAGAAGACGGATAAAGCTTATGTTTGTGTAAGTTTGTCTGTTTTTCGACGAAAGCGGTACATTTGGAAGTCGTTTCTGACTTGAGTTCAGCGGCATTCATTGGAGCATTAAAAAGATTTGTGTCACGGAGTAGTTGTCCACAGAAAATTTATTCTGACAATGGAACTAATTTCATTGTGGCTGCGTATAGCCTAAATGAAATATCTCAATTGTTCAAGAACAAAAAACATTCGGAGGCCATTGAAAGATTTTGTGGTGAAAAATAAATTCAATGGATAAATATTTCGGCCAGATCTCCTCATGTGGGGGGACTGTGGGAGGCTGCAGTGAAATCAGTGAAGAAACATTTCTATACAGTCGTGGAAGGCATTATGACATTTGAGGAAATGTGTACCTTGATGGCTCAGATAGAATCAATTCTAAATTAAAGGCCACTTATTACATTGTATGATGATCCGATGATCCGAATGGTTTTCCAGTTTTAACTCCAGGACATTTTCAACGTTTGTTGATAAAAGTGATAACCAATGTTATCACGGGCTGCCTGATCACTGGAAAGCAGTGCAAAACAATGCCCAAGAGTTTTAGAGAATATGGTCAACCGAATATTTGAGTGAGTTGCAAAAAAGATATAAATGGCAGCGTCCGTCCGATAACATTGAAGTAGGCCGTCTTGTTCTATTGAAAGAAGAACATTTAGCCATGATAAATTGGAGGAGGGGACGAGTTATTAACACAATCTTTGGAGTTGTTGGATTGTGTCGAATGGTATATGTAAGAACAAGCACTGGTATATCGAGACGATCGGTACACAATGTTTGTCCTTTTCCTACGAATGAAAATAATGCAAATGAAAAAGAAAAAACCAATGAAAATACAAAAGAAAAAACAAAAGAAAACAAGTGAGTAAGTTTCAGTCGGGCAAGCCGATTTATATAAACCCTACACCTAATGGGCCATACTGGATCCGCCATCTTGAATTTTGAAAATGCGACATCAAATTCGAAATCAGCGACCCCGAAAGCCCCAATATACAATATTTCATGCTGTTTTGGGAGGTAGGCGTGACAGTCGACCGATTCCGCCCATTTGCAATACCAACTCATTCTAGGGCCTAAAAAGGATAAATCCAAAATTTGGGATCCCTAGCTTTCTTCTAGCTACTGCAATCGTGTTTACAAGAAAAGAGGACGGACAGGCGGACAGACAGGGAGGTAGGCGTGGCAGTCGACCGATTCCGCCCATTTTCAATACCAACTCCTTCTAGGGCCTAAAATGGATAAATCCAAAATTTGGGATCCCTAGCTTTCTTCTAGCTCCTGCAATCGTGTTTACAAGAAAAGAGGACGGACAGGCGGACAGACAGGGAGGTAGGCGTGGCAGTCGACCGATTCCGCCCATTTTCAATACCAACTCCTTCTAGGGACTAAAAAGGATAAATCCAAAATTTTGGATCCCTAGCTTTCTTCTAACTCCTGCAATCGTGTTTACAAGAAAAGAGGACGGACAGGCGGACAGACAGGGAGGTAGGCGTGGCAGTCGACCGATTCCGCCCATTTTCAATACCAACTCCTTCTAGGGCCTAAAAAGGATAAATCCAAAATTTGGGATCCCTAGCTTTCTTCTAGCTCCTGCAATCGTGTTTACAAGAAAAGAGGACGGACAGGCGGACAGACAGGGAGGTAGGCGTGGCAGTCGACCGATTCCGCCCATTTTCAATACCAACTCCTTCTAGGGACTAAAAAGGATAAATCCAAAATTTGGGATCCCTAGCTTTCTTCTAGCTCCTGCAATCGTGTTTACAAGAAAAGAGGACGGACAGGCGGACAGACAGGGAGGTAGGCGTGGCAGTCGACCGATTCCGCCCATTTTCAATACCAACTCCTTCTAGGGACTAAAAAGGATAAATCCAAAATTTGGGATCCCTAGCTTTCTTCTAGCTCCTGCAATCGTGTTTACAAGAAAAGAGGACGGACAGACGGATAGTGCTAAATCAACTCAGTTATAGGGACAAATTGGACGAGTCAATGCAGCTGATTATATCCATGGAGGTATCACTTTCCGACGAAGCATATATGGCAGCGACGATCGAACATCTAACAGCAAGGTATCAGCGCATCGCCCAAAATAATGAAGTCATCACACTAAGCAACTCGAAGAAGAGCAGGCGAGTTCGAAGGGCGCCTTTGGGATTTATGGGTGGTGTTCTTCATTCATTATTTGGACTGATGGATGAGGAACACGCCCAAGGATTGGTGCAACAGATTCAACAAAGCCAGTCAAATGAGAAATACATGTTAGATCTAATAAAAAAGCAAACGTCTATTCAAGATTTCACGTCGGACATACTGAAGCAACAGCATGAGGTGGTATGGAAGAATTTTCAATTCATCAACAACTCAGTACATACACTGAATGAGGCAATAAATAAACAAATGGACAATGAAGTGGTACTTAGCAAGACTTAATCGACGTCATCTGGAACTCGAAAGGCAATTTTATGGCGAAAATACTGCCGTTGCAAAAATTAAAGAAACAAATTGGCCTAATCACTTCTAACATCAACGAGAACTTAATGTTGTCTGGCAATAATCCGATGGAGCTTGCAAAGATTGCAAAAACGACCACAAGAACAACCGCAGAATTCATTTTGTTCCACATTCGAATTCCACTAGTTAACAAAGAAGAGATGCAAGCGTATGCATATGCCCGCAGACACATCCTTTATACAACATAAGAGCCGAATCCAGATGTGAAGTTAAACTATTCTTAAAGCAGCGAAGGTTTCCTCGGGACTGCGAGATAAGCATTGTGCCTTTGCGTAATTTTTGGCGTCAACTCTATGCGACTAATTCTTGGATTTTTTCTATGGGTGAAGAGACTCAAGCAGAAATAAAGTGCAACGGGTATTGTCGTTGTTCAACACTAGAAGCGGCGAATTCCGAAAAGCGAAATAGTTTTGAGAGCGAGACAAATATATGGTGGTGTGACAGATAATTGAGATTGATGGTGGTTGGGAATATGTAAAGGCCATGGTAGAATGTATAGGTTCCCGCTTGTATTATTTTAAACTTGTATGAGTTATGTTCAATATGTTTTAAATAACCGTGTCAAGCCTTGTCTTGTTAAGTATCGATAAGAAACCAAGTAAGAATATTTTGTAATTAATTTAATCATTTGTCTAAATATGTAATTTCAATACTGTATCCTATTTAGAGAATAAACATACATTCATCTATACCAAGCCTATGTTTATTTGTCGTCGATTTGAAGACTTACGACACGGAAGTCCACAACTTTATTCCTTGGCAACTTTAGTCGGTAATTTATTCTGGAGCTTATTCTCTGGACGTTATTTTTGCCAATTGGATCTCTATGTCCTTACACCAAGTCCAGCCAAGAAGGGTCAGCCAAAGGACAACTAAGGGACAGCCGCCAGAGAAATACGCCATGCCGGTAGAACGTTCACCAGTAAAATCACCGGTATCAGCTCCCGCCAGTACACCAGCCGCCATTTTGCCGACAACGAATACGCCATTCGTCCAGCCAGCATTTACGATGGATATGTCATCTGTCCAGCCACCATCTGCGACGAATATGCCATCCATCCAGCCACCATCTACGACGAATATGCCATCCGTCAAGCCACCATCTACAACGAATATCACAATCGTCCTGCCACCATCAACGAATAAGTCGCCAGCCATTTTGTCATCAACAACGGATCAACAGAACAATGCAGCTACGGGTAAGCCACCATCCAATATTATAACTCCTTTATCATGTCCACCACCAAATATTGCCCTTGAAAGTGTGTCGCGAGATATTGATAAAAAGCTCATTGAAATGAAAAATGAATTCCAACAACAAATGCATCGCCTACAAGAGTTGATGGTAACCCATGGAAATCAGGTAAACGAAAACGTCATGCAACTACGAAACGAATTAAGGCAAGATCAAAGTCGCGAAATGCTGTCGAAAAGCGTTGCCTTAGCAGCAGTCGTCTGCTCAGCCGCAGTCGTTGCCAAAGTCGTTTTCACAGTCGTCTGCTCAGTCGCAGTCGTTGCCTCAGCCGAACTGTTCACAGTCGTTTTCACCGTCGTCTGCTCAGCCGGAGTTGATTCAGTCACAGTCGTTTTCACAGTCGTCTGCTCAGCCGCAGTTGATTCAGTCACAGTCCTTGCCTCAGTCGCAGTCGCAGTCGCCTCAGTCACTGTCTAATCTGTCACAATCGTCCTATTATGATTCTTTCAGGACCGCAGCGTCAGCCGTCGTCTCAGCCTACATTTCAGACGACAGCACAGGCGCAAATGCAGTGGCGACCACGATTTCAGCAGGCATACCACCGGGAATCTTTTACTCCCTGTAGTGACGATAGTCGTCGTTCAATTGCAAATAAACAACAGAAAAAGATTTACCCTCTTAACTCCTTCAACGGTCAGTCAGAAGAGTGGCAAACCTTTGCAGAATCTTTCAGAACTACTACTGTCTTGTCATTATTATCAAACTCGGCAAACGTAGTCGCCATTATGGAAATTCTGGAAGAAACTTATGGCCGCCCTGAACAATTGATCAAAAGTCAAATACAAAAGGTTCGTTCTATCTCAGTGGTCGGAGAAGGCAATCTAGAAGCTCTAGTAGTATTTGCCAATAAAATAACGAATATGACTACTTTTTTACAAAACGCTGGAGGGACTCACCATTTAGCTAATCCGACTTTGTTGAGCGAATTGGTGTCTAAGCTCCCAACAGCTCGGCAGATTCAGTGGGCCGAACAATGCTTGTCGTTGCAACGATCTCCAAACATAACAGATTTCAGGCAATGGTTAAATGGTATGCGAAAAGTTGCAAACATGGTGGCCGATTCCTTACCCTCTTCAGGGTTTTTTGGCGGAAATCATGCAAGTATCAAAAGGTTTCAGCCATCATCAGCACAGCCATCAACAGGTGCTCGTAAATTTGTTCACGTAAGCGTCGTTCCGAAGAAATGTTGTTTATGCGAAGGCATTTGCACGTCGCCTGACCAATGTAGTAAATTTCAAAGCCTGACCACAGACGCACGTTGGGAAAAAGTCAAACAAATAAAAGCTGGTTTTTTCTGCCTCAGAAAGGGCCATCAGTCGAGGACATGCCATTCTAAAAAACGGTGTGGTGTAGATGGGTGCACCAGAATGTGCCACCGATTCCTTCACAATCCGACACATGAAACTGCATCCAACCAGTCGCAAGCACCGCAGGAAAAAATTAGCTGCCATTTGGACACAGTCCGCTCTGAAGATGATGACGTTCTGTTTCAGGTTATGCCTGTGAAGATTTATGGAGAACATTGCGAAATAAACACACACGCCTTTGTGGACGACGGAGCAAACGCCACAATCATCGACTTGAACCTTGCACGGCAACTAAATATATCGGGACAAAAGGATACATTGGAGTTACAGTGGCTGAATTACCACACAACACGTGAGCCAACAGAAATTATATCTTTAACAATCAGTGGAATATATTAAGAATCCGAGAAATTTATAATGTCAAAAGTATTTACATCTGCCACTCTTGCGTTGCCACCCCAAAGTTTTTGCAGTGGTGAATATATTCAAAATAATGATTGCATTCATCTTGAGGGATTGCCACTTTATGATTATAAGAACATTCGCCCACAGATTATTATCAGTCTAGCCCATGCATTCTTGACCGTGCCCATAGAAATTTCGCGTACATCTCAGGGTTCTGGCCCGATCGCAGCTAAAACCAGGTTAGGCTGGGTAGTATATGGCCCAACAAAGGGTGGCAGTAGCGTGCAGAAGCGAAAATCATTTCATGTCAATCGTTTAGCAGTGATGAAAACTTCGATTCGACTGATTTAACTGAATTAATAAGCAGCTATTTTGACATGGAGACATTCGGAATAAAGGTGGAGACCGTGAAATTAATATCAGAAAATGACAAGCGCGCCGAAGAAATATTGAATGCCACTACTAAAAGAGTCGGCAATCGGTTTGAATCCGAACTTTTATGGAGAGAAAATCGCGTGGCGTTTCCTGACAGTTTCCAAATGGCGCTTAATCGATTGGAAAGCGTAGAGAGAAAAATGGCGCGAGATCCTGTTTATGCATCGGAATATTGTCAAAAAATCGAGGAATACATAACAAAAGGATATGCGCGACGCTTAAGTGAGCAAGAAGATACGAATCGCACAGGAAAAACTTTTTATTTGCCGCATTTTGGCGTACGAAATCGGAATAAAAATGGCATACGTCTCGTTTTCGACGCTGCTGCTGAAGTCAAAGGCTGA
Organism: Heteromyza rotundicornis; assembly: GCA_951394025.1. Taxonomy (NCBI): domain Eukaryota; kingdom Metazoa; phylum Arthropoda; class Insecta; order Diptera; family Heleomyzidae; genus Heteromyza; species Heteromyza rotundicornis. Next base: position 1,322,698 of record OX596013.1, on the reverse strand, counting down.
ATAAATCGTTATTGCCTGGTCCCGATATCAATCAGCCGCTAATATCCATTTTGTTGAAATTCCGGCAAGCTCCGATTGCAGTATGTGGAGACATAAAAGAGATGTTTCATCAGATTAAAATAGTAGAAACTGATCAGGATTGTCAGCGATTTTTGTGGAGGGAAGGCGATCGGTCGAAGCCGGTAAAGATATTTGTTATGAAGCGACTCATATTTGGAGCCACTTGTTCGCCAACAATCGCGCAGCACGTTAAAAATTTAAATGCCATGCAATTGAAGGAGCAGTACCCGCGAGCGGTGGAAGGAATAGTCGAGCGCCATTACGTCGACGATTACGTTGATTGTTTTAACACGGAATCCGAAGCTATTGAAGTGGTTAAAGAAGTTATCGAAATTCACAAGTCGGCTGGATTCGAAATGCGCAATATCGTATCGAATTCGGATGAGTTAAAACGCCAATGTGGCAACGCCGCCACATGTAATAAATCGGTAAACGTCGAAGGCAATACTGAAAGAATACTGGGAATGTTTTGCTGTCAAAACCTGATGTTTTTGTTTTTAATTTAGACTTCCATCGAGTGCCGGCGAATATTTTAAATTTTACGAAGATTCCGACAAAGCGTGAAGTTTTAAGACTCGTTATGTCTGTGTTCGATCCGTACGGATTATTGGCCAATTTCACGATATCCGCAAAAGTGCTAATGCAATCGGTCTGGATAACTGGAGTACAATGGGATGAAGACATTCCAGATAATCTGTATCGTCGCTGGAAGCTCTGGCTGGAAGAATTGCCGAAGGTTCAACCGTTCCGTATACCTCGTTGCTACTTTGATGGATTTGAGAGTGCCGCAGTAGATCTACATGTGTTTGCTGATGCAATCGAAGAGGCTCTAGCTGTCGTCGCATACTGGCGTATGGAGAGTGTATACAACGTTAAAATATCATTTGTATCTGGCAAAAGCAGTTGCGCGCCAACACGATTTCATAGTATTCCAAAATTAGAGTTGCAAGCGGCAGTTATGGGCGTAAGATTAAAACCGAAAATAAGTTTATGTCATAACATCAAAATTAATCGGTGCTATTATTGGAGTGGTAAAGATGGAATCGCACGTTCCACAGAAGTTCGCACCACAACCGGAGTGCTGAAGAGACCAATTTCGAAACTTGCGCTCCTAGATGTAGATATCTCTAAAAATTGTGAGTCTCTCCTTTCGGTGTCAATTCACAGGGGTGGGGATGTCGTTGTTCAACACTAGAAGCAGCGAATTCCGAAAAGAGAAATAGTTTTGAGAGCGAGACAAATATATGGTGGTGTGACAGATAATTGAGATTGATGGTGGTTGGGAATATGTAAAGTCCATGGTGGAATGTATAGGTTCCCCCGCTTGTATTATTTTAAACTTGTATTAGTTATGTTCAATACCCAGCCAATAATTGAACGAACTTTTTACGAAGATCGTATTTTACGAACTTTTCTCGATCAAAAATATTCGAGAAAAGTCCGACATTCACTCGTATATTACGATAGTCGTAATTTCATCGATAAAATATCGTTTACGACTTCGCAATCGAAATCGTTAACGACTTAGTTAAAGAATTCTTTAACGACTACGTTTACGAGTACATTAACGAACGAAATGATCGTTTTGAAAAGCTATTTTTAGATCCAATGATTTTCAAACTGTTAGAAAAAAGTTGTATAACGATTTCTCAGCAAGATAATTTCTATTTTTCGAATCAGTGTTTTTCAAACTGTTAGGAAAACAATTTTAAAACGTTTGTTAAGTTATACTTTTAGCACTTTTTTGTTCGATAACGATAACTCGTTTCGATGCAAAATTAAGAACGAAGTCGGACTCGTATACGTACCGTTATCGTGTGTCGCCTACGATTGTTTTATCCGCTTTTCGATCGAAAAAATCTTCGTTTACGAGCTCTTTAACGATAAAATTATTGGCTGGGTATGTTTTAAATAACCGTAACCTTTTCCGTTCATTTTACTTTGCTTACTTTGCTTCACTTCTGTGACAAGCCTTGTCTTGTTAAGTATCGATAAGAAACCAAGTAAGAATATTTTGTAATTAATTTAATCATTTGTCTAAATATGTAATTTCAATACTGTATCCTATTTAGAGAATAAACATACATTAATCTATACCAAGCCTATGTCATTCTGATCCTGAATCTAACGCATCATATGCCAAATATCAAACATATTCAACTAATGGGAGATATAGAATCGTTTCAAATTCAGGGGTGCAATCGTGTAACTCGACCACGATTCACGTTTTCGCTGATAGTTGAAAACGTGATCAGCGGCTCGATTCTCAAAGTTTGCTTCACGTAACTTTACTATCGATTCTCGTTTTACTTTTATCCAAAAACACTTTCCGAACCCTTCCGCGATTTTATCCGGTGTGAAAAAGCATTTTCCGAACACTTCGCGATTGTGAACAATTAAAATTGTAAAATTTTGTGTGTGTTTTAATTCAATGATTACAAGATATTTCCTTCTTGACGAAAGCGATGAGGTAGATAACAATGCCAGGCAGCGAAGGATACTAACGGATGCTTCAATTCCATTGGAATTGCGTGAAAGGAGGTGCTGCATGTTGCACTATCATCCAGTAAGGCCGAATGAATTGCTCATTCATTAGCAACTGCCTTCGAAGTGGAACAGGAAGGCTCAACAATCGCTCCTGCGCAAAACGTTCAACATTATGCACTCCAGCCAACTGCGCCATTACTGTTTAGAATAGCAGGCAACTTGTTCCATTATTTTTGTTTGTTCCCATGTTCAGTGTTTTGCAATGCATTTTTTGCAATTCACGAATGCTTCTCCTTGAACTCGATCATCACTTTTATTTGCAATAATAGAATCAACAATAAATAGAATTTACAACTTATATCTTGAATTTTTAGGAGCAAACACTTTTTTGGCTTGAAAACTTCTTAAAACAAGTGAAAATGACATGTAAAGTGATGTCGTGCGCTGCAATCGAGAATTGTAACGTTTTCGAACGACAATTGCTTTACGTGAAGCAAAAACGATGTGCAGAATCTCGTTTTCGTTGAATATCGAGGTATACGATTGCGCCCCAGAACATCCTAACACAAAAGACGATATTAGGATTTCCAACGGCGTTGGATTTTCACCACGTAGCTCATTATGGTTTAAGTCTGACAACATGGGTTATAATGCTGGTAATCATCGTAGCAGTAATCATCATCTACCAGCAGTCATTACCTTACCACAGTTAGGGTAGAGTAAATTCAAAATCAATATAACATATATTTTTTACACAGTTTACATATTTTAATTAGTATTTGAGTATGCCAAATTTTATTTAAAACAAAGCTTATAAGCATAAATCTCTAAATACAAAATTTTCTTTCGGTAATTTGAATTAATTTTCATGGCGGCCGTAGCCGCTTGACAATTAACCACTGTGTGGAATCACATTAAAGAATTAAAAATTTTGGACAATACAAACATATCTAAAAAAAAAAAATTAGAATGTTTTATCGATATAATTTTTTTTATGTTTTATCATTTTGTTTAAGTATCAACACCTTGTTAGTTTTAAGTTCTGATTGATTTAAATTTTCTTTTCAACATAGAATAGTGCTACGGTACGATATTTATTTCTTGCACTATCAAACAAAAAATCCAAGCACAAAAATAAGAAAAATTATGAAAAGTAATCTAAATTGTAATTAAGTTATTTGCATCTATGCATCTTGTAAGGTCTGTAGCGCCTCATATTGAAAGAAAACTAGAGAGTGGACTATCTTCGGCTATACCGAAGCTGAAATACCCCCACACTGTAGGAAGAAGTACCTTGAATATAAAAAAATGTGGTCTCAAGACCCTATTTTGACCCAATTATAGGTGGTTTTGGAGCCCGGAACATGTCCAAAATCCATTTCTAAAAATTTCCAATCAAATCCACCAAAAAAAAATTTTGGTCTCAAGACCCCATTCAGACCCTTATATATGTGGCTTCGGAACCTCGGACCATGTCAAAAATACGTTTCTAAACATTTCCAATCGAATACAACAATAAAAAAGACTTGAACAATTTTTACCTTTTTTTTCGGTGTATGGGAGCCACGCCCAGTTTTTGTCCGATTTGGCTGATTCTCGAACTTGATCTCAGTATTCACGAGAAAAACATGTACCCAAAGTTTCAAGTCGATATCTCCAAAACTGCGACCTCTATCGTGCGGACGGACAGACGGACAGACGGACAGACAGACGGACATCGCTAAATCGACTCAGGAGGTGATGCTGATCAAGAATATTTATACTTTTCCATACCGGACACGCCTCCTTATGGGCGTTACAAACGTTGTGACAAAGTGAGTATACCCTGCCACAGTGTGTGTGGGGGTATAAAAATATACATTAAAAAAATGTATTAAAATTAAGAGAAAAAAAATGTATGTAAAAACTATATAAAAAAAATTTATATTTTTGTAAAGTATGTCAAAAAAAAAAGGGACAAAATTATTAAAAGACTTTAGCTAAAATAAAAAATATCATGAAACGAAAACAAAAACATGTAAACAGGTCCAAGAGAGGACAATAGTGTTAAAAGACTTAAGTCTTTCAAATTAGGCAATACTGACTCAACCTTGTAACGGAAAAATGTTAGGTTTTCAGTAGATGCAAAAAAACCAATTTGCAAGCTTCTGGTGCACGAATTCGACCATCCTCTTTTCTATTTTTACCAAAAATTGTACCAAAAATTCTACAAAAAAAATAAAGTTTTGCATCCTAGTGCTGTCATTTTGTGATTTGCTCCATACACAAATTACAAAAATTGGCATACGGAATTTTTCTGGCTGAACATAGGATGCACCGTTTACAAGATATTCGGGGAAACGCGTTTCCCTTTATAGCAGCTGAAGCACAACTTCTACAGTCCCGCCATTTTGGAATTAAGCTTAGAACACGCCCCTGAATGAGTTTTAGCAAAAAAAATCGCGTACGCTAATTTTTGTGAAAAAAAATGCTAGAATGACTGGACTATAAGTCTTTTTTATATTTTTTGTTATTACTCAGGTTTTGACTGAGCCGATTTGGCATGGAGTTAACAAATTTTTTCAAATTTATTTTTTCTTTTTAACTGCTTTTTATCTTTGTGCACGTTCGCAAAGAGTATGCTCAAAAGATTTTCGAAATTGTCTGTCGAAAGTGCTATAGAAGAACTTCGTTGCTGCATTATTTCAAGAGTTATAGCAGGGTTTAAAAGCAAAGGGAGCAAAAGCAAACAATCCAGTTTTGAATACTTTGCTTTGACAGGGAGCCACAAATTTATTTTTGAAATACTTTGCTTACTATAAAGCATTCTAGAAAATACCTTGAGCACAGTTTACCGCGTCAAAGTATTCGTGACACAATACCGTCAAATTACTGCCTTTTCAATGCTTTGAATACTTCCTTTGCATCAAATTGCTTTGTATGCATACAAAAAAAGGTAACTCGGAAGCGCTCGATTGTGCAAATTAACTGTTAAATTCAGTATGGCGATTCATATAAATGCGGTTCATGATACCAATTGTATCCTTGGGTGATTCATGTCAGTTGAGATTACAGCTGGCCCAAAGTGCGTCATTGGGTGCAGTGGGATTACAGCACTAAGCATAAAACATATAGAGCGAGAAATGGCGAGTCGCAACGAACGCATTTCACGATCCAGATATTCAAACAGATATCGGTGCGATATAGCCCCATTCAATCTGAAGAAATGTGCCCTACATAATTTTTCAATAGGAATGACCCGTTTTCAAGTTTTTTGAGATCAAGAGAAGTCATTTTTGGAAATTTACACTTTTGGTAATGGTTATTCCACCGAAAATACTCAGTGTAGAGCCAAACAAATAAATACGGGTCTTATATTTTCATGAGTAGGTCTCGCAAAAATTTTGTTTTCATTTTTGAATGGGCTGAGGTTAAAAAAATGTAAATTTCATATGGAATGCCCCATATGTTTTATGCTTAGTGATTACAGCTACCGCCAACTGCGTCCTTGGGCATTTTTTGAGTGAAACAAGTCACTTTGAAGTAGACCAACTCACAAGTGAAGACCACACCCAAAAAATGTCAAAGGACACAGTTGGTGGCACCTGTAATGCCAACTGACACGAATCACCCAAAAAATGTCCAAGAACGCACTTGGTGGCTGCTGTAATCCCAACTGACACGGAACTGTCTAGAGCTGCTATAATCCCAACCGACATGAAAAGTTTAAATATGCAGTGGATGCTAGCTGAATCCTCCCTGACATGAATCACCCAAAAAAATATCCAAAAGCACACTGTATTGCATCTGTAATCCCACCTAACGTAATTCACCCAGCAAAAGTCCAAGGCCGCACTGGATGGCACTGTAATCCTACCTGGCACGATTCACCAAAAAAATGTTCAAGTACGCACTTATATGAATCTCCTTACTGAATTTAACAAATTACCTTTTTTTTATGCAATATGAATCACCTTACTGAATTTAACGAATCACCTTTTTGTATGCATACAAAGCAATTTGAAGCAAAAGAAGTATTCAAAGCATTGAAAAGGCAGTAATTTGACGTTATTGTGTCACGAATACTTTGACGCGGTAAACTGTGTTCAAGGGTATTTTCTAAAATGCTTTAAAGTAAGCAAATTATTTCAAAAATAAATTTTTTGCTTACTGTATCAAAGTAAGCAACAGTATTCGAAAATACTGCAGCAATTTAAACCCTGAGTTATAGTATAAAAATAACACAAAGATCGGAGTTTTCATTTTTGTAATTTCTCAAAAAACCTGACGCGATTTTGCCCGAAATTGAAGCAGAAACCGAAAGTATAAAAGAAAAATTCGTTTATTTAAATGTAATAAAGGAGTACATAATTAAGCGTTTCAGTTGGCTGAAATCTGTCATTTTAAGTTCAGACCATGAAGCAAACTATCCTAAAATGTGTAATACAAATTCAAATTAATCAAAAGAAACATACTTTTAAAATGTTTGTGAGAATTTTAACTCGTGTGAGATTTTGTAAGATTTTTATTACTGAGATTTGTTGTGAGAATTTTTATTTGCTGTGAGATATTTCCACACATGAAATGTATTCCTTTTTTAGAGTTGCGAAATTTTTAAACAGACGTGAGATTTGTGTAAAAATTTTTAATTGTTGTTAAATGTGAGATTTTTATAAATGTTTTGTGAGATATTTATTTGGCAACTGTGCGCCATACATAAATAATAATCAAATGCGTGCAAATCAATTGAAGGGATAAATGGACTGTATGTAACATACAAATTTTTTCAAGAGAATAAGTTTCAATGTTTTTAATTTTTCTTTTTTTAATACCAAATTTGTGACATGTCTTCTTTGTCGCATCTGATTCTTCGAAACTATCATCAATACTTAAATTTGGGTGGGATTATGGGCCAGAGATTCCCCTTGTAGCAAGGGGAAATTACTTTTGCCAAAAAGTAAATTTTGTAATTTTTGTTAAATAGCGCTTTTATCCCTTTAATTCTGTGATAAGTAGCGATTACCACTTACTCTTTCAAAAATAGTTTTAGAATACGCTTAATTTTGTAAAAATGGAATACAGCCATTCGTTGTTTTTCGATTTATCCGGCATGTGGGATGAATGGCATCACTACATTGATATTGATTGACTATTTACTTAAATATACTTTGCTATTTATTTATCACATTTTTTGTTTCAAACCGAAATTTTCGGCAGAAATTTCGGCTAAAAACGTAATTTGGCCGAAAAGGATATTTTTATTTTCGGCCGAATCCGAAACACTGCCGAAACAGTTTTACTTGGTTGAAAAGCCAAAAAACTCGGTCGGTCTTTAGTTATTATACTGACGAATGGTTTTTGAGGTATATTGGAAATTCATAGTATGCCATTATATTTAGTTTTCCAATACCGAGTGTATTTTCACTGTGACACTGTAATTGGAATCAAATATTTACAAAATGAACTACGTGTTCAAATTTTTATTTTTAGAATGGTATGTGTCGTCTAGGTTGGTCGGATATTGGTAGTACAAGTCCGAGCAACGCCGGGTTATTAAACTAATAATGTATACATTTATTTGTAATATATTTCAAAATAAACTAATGTTTCACATTACCTTAAAATTTTCGGAGAAACATTTGTGTTCCTTGTCCTTGTGTGCGTCATCTATTTCGCATTTGTGAAGTGTATAAATAATTTTAGAGTTGCAGCCCTTTCCCTCAGCAACTGGAAACAAAATTTAAATCAGGGAAACAGTACAGTGAACGAGCAACTCGTATCGAAATTTGTTTTTTGAATTTTTCCTATTGTATTAATTGAAACACGGATTTCTATACAAGTTGCTCGTTCACGAATCCCATAATTCGGTTCTGGTCCTGACAATATGTGACAAATCTTACCCGCTTCATCACCAACGAAAAACGTGTTAAACCAGAAATGGAAAATTTTCTTTCGTGAAGTTTTATGAGTTAGCTCAACTTTAACATCTCCGCCAACAAGCAGTGTAGGATTTTGTATATCCAGAGTAAAGCTTTTGCGAAAATCGATTGATAAATTCTGCAGTGGATAAACAAGAAATAATATTCAATTTGTTACAAAATTTCTATCTTGAATTTTATGTTTATTACAAAATACCTGAACTTTAACGGCGCATACAGTATCTTGCAAAACCGAAATTGAGCAATATAATGTGCCATGGCTATGCAGTAGGTTAGTTTCAGTAAAACGAATTTCGCAGAACTAGGAAGTGCATACATACAAACATAGAACGATCTAAATTTAATAATAGGACCACAAACCTGTAAAGTTCGCTTCTCATATGATAAACCGGACCGAATCAATTTTGAAAAATACTGAACATACCGCCTTTGCGATGGGATTGTGACGCCCTTCCGATCTTTCGTGCGCTTCTCATCATAACACGACAAAGCATCGTCGGCCGTACTCTGCTGACCACTGTACACTAAGTAGCAGCAAATCATTGTACCTGAAATTCATTTATTATTAATATTTATTCTTATTTATTCTAATGCCCACGCAGGAGCTAAACTAAGGATCTGATTGAACGATCCATATGTGATTTGAATTATATTATTCGCATTACCAGTTCTACCCTTTCCCGCTTTGCAATGCACGGCTGCAACGTTGAGACCGTCAGCTTTTAGCCAAGAGTCTACGTCCTCGCAGAACTTTAGTATTAATTCTATTGTCGGTGGGTTATGGTCTTCAAATGGATAAACTGCAACTCTCTGCAAACATTCACAAAACAAATATAAAAATCAATGTGCGACAAACGAAAAAAGTGTAAATTAAAGAGCAGCTCAAATGCATTCATTTCGTGCCTTGTGGGCACAAAAATTCACTATACTCGATCGAAAAGGAAACTTAATGCAGTGAATCAATCAAATGGCACTTGCATTGTACTAATTTTTTTGAAGTGATTTATTCCGCTTCGCAAACGGACATAAGATCAATGTCTATTTCAAATAGGACATAATGTCCATGGACTTTATAACCATTCCAATAAGGCATTCCGACAGACGACAAAATTGCCACAGTCGTATGTTCTTTTTGTAAAAGTATTAAATACTATGTTATAAAGGGTGCTTTTTTTAGAGGTAAAGAACTTAAGTTGGCAACACTGTTTTAACTGGCTGCCATTTTGTCAGCTGTCAAGTGATTTGTGTATAGTTTGTTTTGGTATTTTAACATGAATAGACTGACGTCTGAACCACGCCCACAAATTGACGGCGCAACATGTCAAACCGCATAATTTCCGGACCAGTGAATTGGCCTCCAAGATTGTGCGATTTAACGTCGCTATACTACTTTCTGTGGGGATATGTGAAAAAACATCCTTTACTATGTATTATTTAAGCAACTGAAACCAGTCATCCCTCTGCCCATTCTTCTGCCCAGCACCGAAAACAAAATTTCAACAAAATTCTTTAAAAAGGGCCTGAGTTATAGAGCTTTAAAAATTTTAGAGTGTTGAAGTGGGCGGACGCTACACATTCACCACCCAACATTAAATCGAGATGTGAGCGAAATCCATTGAATAGAACTCGAGTTACAGCACTTTAAACATTTTAGGGCGTGGCAGTGGGCGGACCGTACATTTTCCTAGTTAACCCTCTTTCCATTCACCACAGAGCACCAAATCCAAAATTTCAGCGAAATCTCTTGAATAGGACCCGAGTTGTAGAGCCAATGAAATTACCTACAGTTCGATATGTGTATTATTAAAATCGGTGAAGTATTTCTTGAGTTATAAGGGAACAACCCCACATACATACATACTCACAAAGAATTTTATATAAGTAAAGATTAAAATTATAACCTAAAATATTGCAAATAAGAACAAATAAATAATTTTATTTAGGCTTAAATTAAAAAAATTTGTATAATGTAAGTTGTTGAGTATTCAATTGTCTTTCGGAAATGCTATAAAAGTACTTTTTGCGTTTTTGGAATTAGTCAACAAACCCTGATGGCTGAGAACGGTCTATATTTATATAAAAAACTATACGAGATAATAGAAGTAGTCTGTGCTATTGTTGATTTAAATATCCCTATATATATTATAAAACTGAGTGTGTGTCTGTCTGTCTGTTTGTCCGAGCATCACGGCTAAACGGCTTTACCGATTCTCTTGAAACTTTCAGGATAAATTCTATAGGTATCGACATGTAACATAGGCTATATGCGGTTGGGATTGGACAAAGGGGCGTGGCACCTCCCATACAACACAAAATATGTCTACAAGGTAATTTAGTAACTATTGAATTGAATTTTGAATTGAATATTGAATAATAAATACGAAATTTAGCACAAAGTTGCATAATAACTTTTCCAAGCTTTATGCCAAATATGAGCATAATTGGACAAGGGGCGTTGCACCTCCCACACAACACGTAACTTAAATAACAGCTAATTAAGCAACTATTGGATATATTTTAGTAAAATTTGGAATGGAGTTGTACTGCTATGTGTCGAAAATGGGAATAATTGGACAAGGGGCGTGGTACCGCCCATACAATTTTCTACCCCATATCACGGTTAAACGGCTTTACTGATTTTATTGAAATTTTAAGGTAAAATTGTGTTAGTAATGGAATTTGCAATAGGACATAACAGGTTGTATTTGGACAACGGGGCGTGGCACCTCTCATACAACAAAAAATAATATTAAAATGTAACATAGTAACTATCGAATATTAAGTGGTCCATGCCACCAACTGCGCCCTTGCACATTTTTTGGGTGGGATTACAACTGCCACCAAGTGCGGGATTACAGGTCCCACCAAGTGCGTCCTTGGACTTTTTTTGGCTGAATCATGCCGGGTGGGATTACAGCTGCCACCAAGTGCGTCCTTGGACATTTCTTGGGTGAATCATACTGGATGGGATTACAACTGCCACCAAGTGCTTCCTTGGACATTTTTTGGGTGGTATTACAACTGCCACCAAGAGCGTCCTTCGACATTTTTTGGGTGGATCATACCGGGTGGGATTACAACTGGAACCAAACGCCATTGAAGTTGTGGCAAATTCCTATATATATTTATTTTAAAATTTGATACAACCCGTGCAACGCAGGGTATGTAACAGCTAGTATATTATAAAATCATTTGTGTGTCTGTTTGTCCATCAATCCCGGCTAAACGACTGAACCGATTATCTTGAAATTTGGAGGATAGATTCTATAGGTATCGACCTGTAACATAGGCTATATGAGGTTGAGATTGGACAAAGGGGCATGGCACCTCCCATACAACACATAACTTAAATACCAGCTAATTAAGCAACGATTGAATATATTCTAATGAAATTTGGCATGGAGTTGTACAGTATGTTTTCCCATCTATGCGTCGAATATGGGAATAATTGAACAAAGGGGCGTGGCACCTCCCATACAACACATAACTTAAATACCAGCTAATTAAGCAACTAGTCGATATATTTCAATGAAATTTGGAATGGAGTTGTATAGTATGTTTTCCCTGCTATGTGTCGAATATGGGAATAATTGGACAAGGGGCGTGGCACCGCCCATACAATTTTCTACCCCATATCACGGTTAAACGGCTTTACTGATTTTATTGAAATTTTAAGGTAAAATTGTGTAAGTAATGGAATTTGCATAGGACATAAGAGGTTGAATTTGGACAACGGGGCGTGGCACCTCCCATACAACAAAAAATAGAATTGAAATGTAACATAGAAACTATCGAATATTGAGTGGTCCATGCCACCATGCCACCGTCCTTGCACATTTTTTGAGTGAATCATAACGGGTGGGATTGCAGCAGGCCGCCAAGGGCGTCCTTGGCCTTTTTTTGGGTGAATCATGACTGGTGGGATTACAGGTCCCACCAAACGAGTCCTTGGTCATTTTTTGGATGAACTATGCCGGGTGGGATTACAGCTGCCACCAAGCGCGTCATTGGTCATTTTTTGGATGAACCATGACGGGTGGGATTACAGCAGCCACCAAGTGCTTCCTTGGACATTTTTTGGGTGGATCATAACGGCTGGGATTTCAGCTGCCGCCAAGTGCTTCCTTGGACAATTTTTGGGTGGTTCATACCGGGTGGGATTACAGCTGCCACCAAGTGCGTCCTTGGATATTTTTTGCGTGAATCATGACTGGTGGGATTACAACTGGCACCAAATTTCACAGGGTAAACCTGTTTCAGAGTAAAAAAAATAGTTTTTTAAAATATAGGTAACCCTAAAACCGACTAAAAATCAGAAAATAGTTTTCGCAATTTCGATTTAAAATTAATGACATTTAGGAACACACACCATCCAAAAATCCTTAATTTTTAATCAAAATTGCGCAAATTAATTTAAAGGAAATTTTTTTTTTGTTTTTTAGTCCTTTTTTAGGTTTACATTTTTAAAAACTGTTTTTTTACTCTTTTTTTATACCCCACACTCACTGTGGCAGGGTATACTAACTTTGTCACAACGTTTGTAACGCCCATAAGGAGGCGTGTCCGGTATAGAAAAGTATATATATTCTTGATCAGTATCACCTCCTGAGTCGATTTAGCGATGTCCGTCTGTCTGTCTGTCCGTCTGTCCGTCTGTCCGTCCGCACGATAGCGGTCGCAGTTTTGGAGATATCGACTTGAAACTTTTTTTACATGTTTTTCTCGTGAATACTGAAATCAAGTTCGAGAATCAGCCAAATCGGATAAAAACTGGGCGTGGCTCCCATACACCGAAAAAAAAGGTAAAAATTTTTTATTGTTGTATTTGATTGGAAATGTTTAGAAACGTATTTTTGACATGGTCCGAGGTTTCGAAGCCACATATATAAGGGTCTAAATGGGGTCTTGAGACCAATTTTTTTTTTTTTGTGGATTTAATTGGAAATTTTTAGAAATGGATTTTGGACATGGTCCGGGCTCCAAAACCACCTATAATTGGCTCAAAATAGGATCTTGAGACCACATTTTTATATGTTCGAGGTACTTCTTCCTACTGTGTGGGGGTATTTCAACTTCGGTATAGCCGAAGATAGTCCACTCTCTAGTTTTTATTAAATTTCCCCCCTTTTTAAATCTTTTTCCGAATGCATGTAGCTTAAAAAATACGAGTTAGTCCATCCCTAAATTTAAAGGGCTCCATCCCCCTCCCCTTTACTCCCCACAACCCCCCCCCCTTAAGGGTATACAATTTTATTTTGTCAATAAGAACCCACATACCAAATTCTATCATTGCAGCTTGAAGGAATCAAAAGTTATGCCATGTGTAAGAAAAAGGGGGTTGAGTCCCCCACGGCCCCCTACGCCATTGATGGACCCCAAAAATTTAGTAGATTGTATTGTCACCAAATTTCTATCTGTGCACCAAATCTCAGTTGTCTAGATTATGTGGAAGTGTGTGAAATAGCTCGCCGCAGATTTTAAACAAGTTTTTTTTAAATATAACCCTGTAAACCGACTAAAAAGCAGAAAATAAATTTGCTTTAAATTCATTTCCGCAATTCCGATTTAAAATTAAGTGGTATTTTTTCCAATTTTGATGAAATTGGCAAGGTAGATAAATAACAGCCAAAAAACAATATATATAAGTTCGTTATTTTTTTTTCAAAATTATAAAAAATGTCCACTTGATTCAAAGTGTTTGCGTTTCTTTATATACGGAGGAGGTCTGATAATTTGTCGCAGGATTTTGGAATGTGCTCTCTGGAGTTTTTCCACATTTGAAGGAGAGGCTGTACACTAGACTGGCCGTTAAAATTAGATTTCAAACCAGGGATGATTTTTTTGGTACAATTGTACTTTTTTGGTACAATTTCAAAGACAAAAGTACATTGGTACTACATTGACATTTTTGGTACAATATATGCGAAGAGTATCAGATTAATGATCAACTTATTTTCCAATTTTTTTCTGAAATATTTTCGTTGTTCAAGGTTTGTTTCCAGCTCTGAAGTACTTGTCAAACTTCATTTCGAAAAAAGCTAAGAAATTGATAATTAAATTTCCATTCGTAAATTTTTTTCATTTCGTATCCACTTCGCTACAATTTTTGTTACCTTAACGAAATGCGACACGGCCACTCTGTGCCCTCTTCAGAAATTTGGAATTGTTTCCAATTTCTTTAGAAAAGTTGACATTATCAGCTGTCAAATTTAGATCACAAACCAAAATAGAAAGCAAAAGTAAATGAAGAAGTAACAATGATCCAAAAGGCAAAAGCGCAAATCAAATTTTTGCTTTGTCATTTGTCAAAAAATTCTGATCTAATACAATTTTACAGCATAATGAACTTGACATTTTTCTTGAGTCGTTTCTTTAGAGCTGGAAACAAGGCGTTTCATTTATGTAACGTTAAAAGTAACTTTATTTTGTGCAATTTTTGTTTTTATTATTAAAACTTCTTTGTTAAAAGCTTTATAAATTAAAGTATGCTTATAAATATATGTAACTTGTTTACGTTTTTGAATATTAATAACTTTTCTGTTCATACTACAAACAATTTTCATTAAAAAATTTGGACATTGAAGTGTTGGTACTTTTTTAACAGATTTGTTACTATTTTTTTTTTGCTTTTTTGTACAAAATGGAACAACCCAAATAGCATCCCTGTTTCAAGCCGCCGGGAAACATATTCTTCCTTTTGGCTTAAAAACGCCCCAAAAAAATGTGGGGCCGATCGGATAAAGTTTAGGGGATGCGCCCAAGACTAAAAGGTGCAAACAACCGTCCAAAACGGGCTAACATTTGTATGGGCCAAAAAAAAACGCAATTTTTAAAATTGTTTTAGATCCAGAAAAATGCGTGAAAAAAACCATTTTGGTCCATTTTTGGCGGACGACCCTCCTAAGGGTCATAATCCCCCTTTTTTGGTGCATGTAAAACGCAGCTTCTACTGCGGAAACGGTACAAAAATAAAATAAATAAAAATACGTTTCGGAATCACAAATATACTGGAAAAAAACCAAAATTGTAAATTTTTGTATTTTGCACCAACTTTGGGGCATTTTGAGCAATTGCCCCCTTTAATGGTCAATATTGAAAATTTGGTTGCTCTGATTTCAAACTGCTCCATGTATATATTTTCCTTTTGGCCTAAAATACTTTCAAAAAAAATTTGGGGCCGATCGGATAATATTTAGGGGGTGCGCCCCTAAATTTTATTTAGTCAAAAAAATATAGGGACAAAAAAATAAAAAAAAAATTTTTTAATCTTTTTAAATCTAAAAAATCTAAAAAGAAAAAAACCAAAATTGTCAGTTTTTAGATTTTTCAATATGGACCATTAAAAGGGGGCAATTGCCCCAAAGGAAGGCAAAATCCAAAAATTTATAATTTTGTTTTTTTTCCGAAACGAGCTGCGTTTTACATGCACCAAAAAAGGGAGGTTATGACCCCATTAGGAGGGTCGTCCGCCGAAAATGGACCAAAATGGTTTTTTTCACGCATTTTTCTGGATCTAAAACGATTTTAAAAATTGCCTTTTTTTTGCCCCATACAAATGTTAGCCCGTTTTGGCCTGTTTTTTGCACCTTTTAGCCTTGGGCGCCACCCCTAAACGTTATCCGATCGGGGTACGTTTTTAGACCAAAAGGGAATATATTCCGCCCGGCGGTTTTGAATCGGAGAGAAAAATTTAAAATACCGGCCAGTCTACTGTACACCAGAGTTCAAATTCATATATCCATATGGGTTTTATTATACATTTGTATATTTGGACTTTGTATGTGAGATTTAGCTTTGATGTCCTTGAGATTAGCCCAATTGTTCCAATTGTTTTAGTTTTATCTGTGTGATTTTGGATTGAATGAGTTTATGCCATGTGAGTCGGCGATCGAGGTGCATTCCAAGATACTTGGTTTCGGAACTTTCAGGGACAACTTGGCCGTTTATCTTCAGAGTAGGGCACGTTCCTCTTTTTAGGGTGAAGGTTAAGTGACAGCTTTTGGATTCGTTGACTTTGATTTTCCATCGTGATATCCACTTAGAGTGTGTAAATATTTTTGCACGTAAAGAGTTGCCATGTCTGGGTTTGAGTAAGAGCACAGGATAGCAGTGTCGTCAGCAAAATATATAATAGTTCTATCGCTTTTCGGCATATCTGCAGTAATAATAATAATATTAATAATAATAATAATAATAATAATAATAATAAAGGGGGATTTGCACTGCTACCGTTGGTCTTTTGTGCCCCCACTACGAGTCCGTGTTGAGTAACGATGCCCCAGGTATCACGCACCATACCTCTGCCAATATTTATATTACCTCCACCAACCCTAAATCCGCAAGGAATTTCAAGATCAGAAGAGGATCCAGATTTGTCAAATCATTCTCTGGCACCAGGTACTTTCCCAGTACGCGCCTCCTTGTGTGGATGATTGCTCCAGTAAATGACCCGGACTTTCTTCTTCCTCATTGCAGAATCTGCAAGAGTCGTCGTTTAAAATGCCCAACTTCGTGATACGCCCCCTCAGTCTACAGTGACCAGTGAGAAACCCCGTTAGAATTCGAAACCGGTTCTTACTCAGCCCGATACAAGCTTCAAACCTCCTTTGGTTATATTTACCAAGGAGGGATTTGGCAGTATATAGAATATAGTGCAGGGGCGCGAGGACACTGCCTTGTGGTACTTCGGCCAGTATTTCGTATTTCCGGGAGACAAAGCTTTTATATCAGGGTGCGGAGAACGATCAAAATACAATTGTTCTCACAACTAATCGCACTAATAATTCGTTGCTTTCAATAACTCATGAGTGAAAAAGTTACGCAGCGAACAAAAGCATTTACGATCGCTCGCAACCGAAAGAAAAGCTCGTATATATCACGAACGAAGCGTCGGCGATTGATTCACTCGTTGATTCGTTCATTTGTATGGTAATGATTGATTCGCGAATTAATCGCGAGCGTATTTTTGCAGTAAACATTTTGTATCCTCAACGACTTGTTTTCAAAGCAGGCAAGTTATAAAGACACTTGAGGGTTTTTATAATATTATTTTTATTAATAAAATAAAATGTTTATTGTTAAACAATAAAAAAATTCATTATTAAAAAAAATTAATTAAAATTAAGGATAAAAGTTTAAACAATAACAAGAAAAGGGTTTTCAATTAAAAAATTTACTTTTTCGATTAAATTATTGTTTACTTTTTACACCAGCGCTTAACCCACGAACTTTAAAAAAATAAGCTCACGATAGATTCAAAATTCAATCTTCTCGCGATCAATTCATTTTGCAATGATAAATTGACGTGATAAATTCATTAGAAAACGAGCGTTCACAAAAAAATTGCACTCGTTGCATGTATACACATTTTTAATGAGCGAGCGTACAAATGTGTTCGTTCGCGGATAGACGCTAGTGAATTTATCACGTCAATTTATCATCGCAAAATGAATTGATCGCGAGAAGATTGAATTTTGAATCGATCGTTGGCGAGTTTTCCCGCACCCTGTTTTATATTGTACTAACAATTTTCTATTCGTGAGATAGTGTTTATATTAGCGGGGAGAATATGCTGTAATTTTTAAATAAGTCGTTCGTGCCAGACTTTATCGAAAGCCTGGATGATATTGAGGAAAACAGCGGAGCAGTACTGTTTTTTTCGAAAGTGTTTTTTTTTGAGTCTACAATACGGTGCACTAGTTCGATAGTGTCGTGTTTTTTTCAAAAACCAAATTGGTGATCGGGAATCACATTTGTTTCTGTAATTTTTGATAATATAAATTTTAGTAAAAGTATTTCGAAGAGTTTCGATATTACCGAGAGACCGGTATGAAGTCACATTTTTTTTTTTAAACGACGAATCCCAACGGTCCAACTAACCCGCCCAACCGACCGAGGGGCACATCCGCATGACGCACGGATTTGGTGACCGAACAGCCGTAAACCGGATTACCCTGTATAACCGATCGCGGGTAAACATATCTTGAAATTCGTTTCAGCTACAGATTAAAATCATCAGCTGATAAAACGCATATTAATAAAACGCGAATTAGGTTATGAATGCAAGAGAGAATTCTTCCAAACACTTTCAAAAAATCGACAATGCCGATCTTTGTGGAGTTTGGCAACCCTGTCATTTCGTTAGACCCTAAGCGGTCCAAAAACTCAAAGAGCAACAAAGGCTTAAGTGTGATCAAGTGCATTTAAAATAAAAGTTTTAGTTTTATTAAGTGAATCTGACAGGTCAAAGACAGAATACAGGCTATTAAAATCGCTACAAATACAACGAAAAGGTTCATTCTGCGCGTAATTAGAGCGGCACATACTTAATATCAAAGGAATGAAAGATCTGGAACGACGGGTTGGGATATTAAAATCAATTTCTTGAAGCAAAAATGTAGAATTCAGAGAGCCATTTATCAATTTAATCAAAAATGTTACATTAGGCATCGTTCTTCTATTTTTTAGAGTCGGGATGTCCAAGAGTTTTAAACGATTTTCGTATGGAGGTAGGTTCTGATTCGGATTCCAGCGAAGGTTTCTTAAAGCAAATAATAAAAATTGTTTTTGAACCGATTCAATTCTATCAGAGTGGCAGTTGTATTGTGGATTCCACAAGACTGATGCATATTCCAAAATTGGTCTTACAAGTGATATGTAAAGACTTTTGGTAACGAATGGGTCATTAAATTCTTTTGACCATCTTTTAATGAAACCAAGAACACCCCTCGCCTTATTCACACATAAGTCAATATGTAGATGAAAGCGAAGTTTTGGATCCATAGTAACACCAAGGTCCACAAAAGTAAAAACCTTTTCTAGATTACAGTTATTTATATGATACAGCGATGAAAGTTGGTGTCTTCTAGCAAATGTCATAAATTTACATTTTTTCAGGTTCAGTTCCATTAAGTTATTATCATACCAGATAGCTATACTGGTCAGATCTGATTGTAACAACTTATGTTGATCTAAGATGTCATAGGATAGAAACAATTTAACGTCATCAGCATACAACAGTACATTCGAATGTTTAATGACAGAAGGAAGGTCATTTATAAAAAGATTAAACAGAATAGGACCTAAGTGACTTCCTTGGGGAACTCCAGAGGTGACATCTATAGTTTTTGATGTTGATGATTCGAATAACACCTGTTGCTTCCGATTTGTCAGATACGATTCTACCCATTTTAAAAGAAGATCTGGGAATCCGTATCTTTTAAGCTTTTCAATCAACAGATAATGATTAACTTTATCAAATGCTTTACTAAAATCAGTATATATGACATCTGTTTGAAGATTCTTTGAAAATCGCTTTATTGTTAATGTAGAAAATTCCAATAAATTTGTAGATGTTGATCTACCTCTCAGAAAACCATGCTGTGAAGGAGATATTAAAGTTGTGACCGAGTGAACCAATTGCTTTGTGACAACTTGTTCAAATAACTTTGGTATTGTGCTAAGTTTAGCAATACCTCTATAGTTAGATACGAATGATTTGGTTCCACTTTTATAAAGAGGAATAATGTATGACTCTTTCCATGAATTCGGAAAATAACCTCTTTCAATAGAGGCATTAAATATATTTGAAAGTGGAATGTATAAATTTTCTGCACAAACTTTCAAAATACAGCTAGGAATATTATCTGGACCAGTACTATATGAATATTTCAACGATTTTAGGTGTTGTAAGACATCTTCAGATTCTATAACAGGATTGAGAATGGAATTATAAGTGGGGATGTTATATATTGTAGTTGGAAAACCAGTGTTTTTCCTTTTTGAATTTACAAAGTTATAAAAAGTTTTAGAATCGTATTTCATTTTGGATTTCAAATCGTTCAAATATTCATCATAGCATTTTTTATTAAGTACTTGATATTTATGTCTCAGAAGCGAATATTTAGAATAATCTTGAAGGTTTAAAGTTCTTTTATATGTTTTAAATGCCCGAGTTTTCGAAGTTTTTAGTTTCCTCAATTCTTTTGTAAACCATACAGCACCAAGTTCATTCGAATTCTTTTTAATGTTCTTTGGAACACATATCTCGAAGATTTTGCTGAGCGTACAATTGAAAATTGATTCACAGTCGTCAACATCTTCAAAGTTCATGTCCCAACTAGTTTCAGATAAGAGTTGGTTCATTTTAACAAAATTTGTATTCTTGAAGCAAAAAAATGACTTCAACGGTGTAGAAACTGGTTCTAAGTTGTTTTGAACAAATTCGAAAGATAATTCAAGTGTTGGGTGATGGTTATCTTCTGGACATGCAAAAGCATCACAGCGTTGCACTGAAAACTTTGAAGAGTCATCAACATAAATTAAATCAAAATTCTACTATTCTTATTTTCAATCCCGTTTACTTGTTGTAAACTCATATCTGAAAATGAATCCAGAAAGTCATTTAAACAGTCACGAGAAGAATACGGAAGAAACTGGTTTGAATCGCCACAAAAATTCCAAGATATATTCGGTAAATTAAAGTCTCCAAAAACAACAATGGAATCGGCAGGTTTAACATTTGAGTAAACCAATGATATAAGCGACACATGTCTTAGATAAACGGTAATATCGGAATTCGGTGGGATATACGAGCAAGTAACGAAAATATCGATACTAAAAACTCGAATTCGTACACAAATAAATTCCAAGTCAGAGACATCTGAAAGTATGATTTCCTCAGATGAAAAAAGGTTTTTTACTGCAATGAGGACTCCACCACCAGTCCTGCATTTACGATCTCTCCGAAAAATTTGATACCCAGCACACAGAATTTCTGAATCAAAAATATTTGGTTTAAACCAAGTTTCGGTAAATACCATGACATTATGACTACAATCGAAACTTTTAATATAAATATCGTTCAACTTTGTATTTAGCCCTCGAACATTTTGGTACAGAAGACAAACAACATTATTCGGGATTTTATTTAGTTTTTTTGATTAGAACTTAATTTTCTTTGAGGAAGTTGAACTGGATTTACTAGATTTGATTTTTCTTTATAAACAAATTCACGAACTAAAGTTTTATCCGGCCAAAAATTTGTATTAACAATCTCATCAAACAATTCTGCATTTAAAAGCATTTATATTATTACCGGTTTTATTGAGTTTAGAATCAATATAAAATATAATATCTTCAGTTAATGTGTCTGGTGCAAATCTGGACACGAAAATAGATTTTTTAGGTTGCACAACAACAAGCCTTTTTGGGGTTCTCGTTTCTTGTACTTCCCGCAAACAATCCTTTGGAGAAATAATATTTATGGAAGGACAAACATTTTTATCAATATTTGAGATTCCATTCATATTTTTCTCAGGAGCGTCATCTACCCTCGTTTCCAAAACCGCAGGATCAGGAGAATAAAATGTAACTGGTGAAGCAAACATATCGGAAAAGGATGGAGTTGTTGGAGTTGAAATTGGCTTTGGGGCAGGTGGTAAAAGCCCAACAGAAGTATTTTGTTTCGGAGTTGTTTCATCCAAACATTTATACTTCTGAAAGTTTATTTCAAACTTCTTCAGTTTAGACTGGGCAGCTGCTAAGTCCTTTGATACATCATTAAATCCCTTTCGGGCTTGACGTACCAATTTACAGATGTCCAGCTCTGTATCGCGGCAATCTTCGCAGGACCAACGAAGATCTTTTTTACCCTCGATCAGATCGACTACTCTACCTGTAAGGGATGCACATTTGACGTGATAAAAGTCATCGCATAGCCAACAAGAGACCATGCGTTCGTTATCGACTTTAATGGCACACTTACGGAAAGAGCAAGTCATATTTAAATGCAAAATTTATAAAAAAAATAAAATACAAAAAGTGTAAAAAAGTGTAAATTGTAACGAGACAAAATGTTGACTGGGAAAAGGCACTTTCAAATTATATTAAAACAAGTGCCTGAAAGTATGCTCTGAAAATATGATCAGTCTGAGAATGTGGAATCTATATAAAGCTGGTGACACAAGAAATGTCAAAGTGGACAGTATAAGCAAAAACAAAAAAAAAAATTTGCAATTTTTGTTGTGATACTTAGCTGACAGGAATTCACGGAAATATAGCACAAAACTTTGTTATTTGCACAAAACTTATTGCACTTAGCCAGAATTTAATTTATTTAATTTATTTAAAAGGTTTTCAAAATAATTAACACGGTATAACTATTTAAAAATAATTATTCAAATCGCAGCAAAAAATTCACTTATGAACAAGTTGAACAGGGTTGTTGGGATTTTTCCCAGGTTTGGGACTAGAGAAAGTTTCCAATCATTTGAATAACGACTTGTTCTGATAATAGCAATAAATATGTGCAATAGTTGGGTTATTGTAATTGTTGGCAATTCTTTTATCATCGCGGGCGTTATCAAGTCCATATAAAAAATTCAAACTCTTCCCTCTCGCGCTCTATACGCAGAAGAGAGTTGAAAGTGTTTTCCAAGCACAGACTATGAAAATGCAATCGAACGAAAATCTGTAAGCATACGATTAAATGTTCAATAAAACTTAATACCGAAAATTAAGATCTCTGAGACCTTTCGAAAATAAATAAAAAGTATCATATTCGCTTCCTTGGCAAAAATAGAATGGTTTATAAAAAAAATTAGTAAGAGAATTATCTTCGGTCTGACCGAAGCTATAATACCCTGCACATGCGAGTACGATACATTCTGATACCATATGTTAGTAATTTTATCGAAAATCGGTATTTTATTGATAGTTTTTCGATATTTTATTCATCATTTTTCGATATTGTCTCGATTTTTTTATCGATAATTTTTCGAAAATTTATCGGTTTTTTATCGATAATTTTTCGATAACTTTTCGATATTTCATCGATTTTTTATCGACAATTTTTCGATAATTTTTCGATAATTTATCGATTTTTTATCGATAATTTTTTTGAATTTTTATTGATAATTTTTCGATTTTTATCGATAATTTTTCGATATTTTATAGATAATTTTCCAATATTTATCAATAATTTACTAATATTTATCGATAATTTTAGTTTCCTGATCCATTTAAAAATTTTGTTCCATTTCCATTTCGTTACAGTTTCATTTCCATTCCGTTCCCGACCTCATTTCCAACCCAATGCAAAAAACCGCATCCAAATCGGTTCAGTATTTCTCAAGATAAACTATAATAATACAAATTTGGCGGCCATTTTGTATGGGAGGTAGGCGTGGTTGTTATCCGATGTTGCCCATTTTCAATACAGTCCAATCATTTGCCAAAATAAGAGGAATCCCAAAATTTGGGGTCGATAACTCAAAAGCTACAACAGTTATCGTGCGAAATGACAGACAGACGGACATGGACTAATCGACGACTCAGGAGGTGATGCTGAATATATATACTTTTCCAAACCTTTCCTTATGGGCGTTACAAACGGTGTGACAAAAACAATATACCCTTGGACACTAGTGTGCAGGGTATAAATATGTAAATCGGTTGGCTAGTTTTATTCGGGATTTTATTTAGTTTTTTTGATTAGAACTTAATTTTCTTTGAGGAAGTTGAACTGGATTTACTAGATTTGATTTTTCTTTATAAACAAATTCACGAACTAAAGTTTTATCCGGCCAAAAATTTGTATTAACAATCTCATCAAACAATTCTGCATTTAAAAGCATTTATATTATTACCGGTTTTATTGAGTTTAGAATCAATATAAAATATAATATCTTCAGTTAATGTGTCTGGTGCAAATCTGGACACGAAAATAGATTTTTTAGGTTGCACAACAACAAGCCTTTTTGGGGTTCTCGTTTCTTGTACTTCCCGCAAACAATCCTTTGGAGAAATAATATTTATGGAAGGACAAACATTTTTATCAATATTTGAGATTCCATTCATATTTTTCTCAGGAGCGTCATCTACCCTCGTTTCCAAAACCGCAGGATCAGGAGAATAAAATGTAACTGGTGAAGCAAACATATCGGAAAAGGATGGAGTTGTTGGAGTTGAAATTGGCTTTGGGGCAGGTGGTAAAAGCCCAACAGAAGTATTTTGTTTCGGAGTTGTTTCATCCAAACATTTATACTTCTGAAAGTTTATTTCACACTTCTTCAGTTTAGACTGGGCAGCTGCTAAGTCCTTTGATACATCATTAAATCCCTTTCGGGCTTGACGTACCAATTTACAGATGTCCAGCTCTGTATCGCGGCAATCTTCGCAGGACCAACGAAGATCTTTTTTACCCTCGATCAGATCGACTACTCTACCTGTAAGGGATGCACATTTGACGTGATAAAAGTCATCGCATAGCCAACAAGAGACCATGCGTTCGTTATCGACTTTAATGGCACACTTACGGAAAGAGCAAGTCATATTTAAATGCAAAATTTATAAAAAAAATAAAATACAAAAAGTGTAAAAAAGTGTAAATTGTAACGAGACAAAATGTTGACTGGGAAAAGGCACTTTCAAATTATATTAAAACAAGTGCCTGAAAGTATGCTCTGAAAATATGATCAGTCTGAGAATGTGGAATCTATATAAAGCTGGTGACACAAGAAATGTCAAAGTGGACAGTATAAGCAAAAACAAAAAAAAAATTTGCAATTTTTGTTGTGATACTTAGCTGACAGGAATTCACGGAAATATAGCACAAAACTTTGTTATTTGCACAAAACTTATTGCACTTAGCCAGAATTTAATTTATTTAATTTATTTAAAAGGTTTTCAAAATAATTAACACGGTATAACTATTTAAAAATATTTATTCAAATCGCAGCAAAAAATTCACTTATGAACAAGTTGAACGGGGTTGTTGGGATTTTTCCCAGGTTTGGGACTAGAGAAAGTTTCCAATCATTTGAATAACGACTTGTTCTGATAATAGCAATAAATATGTGCAATAGTTGGGTTATTGTAATTGTTGGCAATTCTTTTATCATCGCGGGCGTTATCAAGTCCATATAAAAAATTCAAACTCTTCCCTCTCGCGCTCTATACGCAGAAGAGAGTTGAAAGTGTTTTCCAAGCACAGACTATGAAAATGCAATCGAACGAAAATCTGTAAGCATACGATTAAATGTTCAATAAAACTTAATACCGAAAATTAAGATCTCTGAGACCTTTCGAAAATAAATAAAAAGTATCATATTCGCTTCCTTGGCAAAAATAGAATGGTTTATAAAAAAAATTAGTAAGAGAATTATCTTCGGTCTGACCGAAGCTATAATACCCTGCACATGCGAGTACGATACATTCTGATACCATATGTTAGTAATTTTATCGAAAATCGGTATTTTATTGATAGTTTTTCGATATTTTATTCATCATTTTTCGATATTGTCTCGATTTTTTTATCGATAATTTTTCGAAAATTTATCGGTTTTTTATCGATAATTTTTCGATAACTTTTCGATATTTCATCGATTTTTTATCGACAATTTTTCGATAATTTTTCGATAATTTATCGATTTTTTATCGATAATTTTTTTGAATTTTTATTGATAATTTTTCGATTTTTATCGATAATTTTTCGATATTTTATAGATAATTTTCCAATATTTATCAATAATTTTCTAATATTTATCGATAATTTTAGTTTCCTGATCCATTTAAAAATTTTGTTCCATTTCCATTTCGTTACAGTTTCATTTCCATTCCGTTCCCGACCTCATTTCCAACCCAATGCAAAAAACCGCATCCAAATCGGTTCAGTATTTCTCAAGATAAACTATAATAATACAAATTTGGCGGCCATTTTGTATGGGAGGTAGGCGTGGTTGTTATCCGATGTTGCCCATTTTCAATACAGTCCAATCATTTGCCAAAATAAGAGGAATCCCAAAATTTGGGGTCGATAACTCAAAAGCTACAACAGTTATCGTGCGAAATGACAGACAGACGGACATGGACTAATCGACGACTCAGGAGGTGATGCTGAATATATATACTTTTCCAAACCTTTCCTTATGGGCGTTACAAACGGTGTGACAAAAACAATATACCCTTGGACACTAGTGTGCAGGG
The DNA here is from genome assembly GCA_951394025.1 of Heteromyza rotundicornis. NCBI lineage: Eukaryota > Metazoa > Arthropoda > Insecta > Diptera > Heleomyzidae > Heteromyza > Heteromyza rotundicornis. The sequence goes on along the minus strand of OX596013.1, from coordinate 1,296,248 downwards.
TATAAATATGTAAATCGGTTGGCTAGTTTTTGCTTCCTACCCGTTACAAAGAAATTTACGTTTTAATTTTATAAATAGTAAGGATTAGTCTGGAATTGTTGCTCAGATATTTTGTGTCTGGGCGGGAAGTATATAGCTGTTAATGTTAGGCCTTTTTAGTATTCATCAAGAGAAATAATTGTCCCTTGAATATATTCTGTGCAATAATTCTGGAGAGCATAATGTTTTATCCAACTTTTAATAAGAATGGCGGTTCTACCTCTTCCTTGGATGCTTTGTGTCATAGAGTCTATATCCTGGTAAATTGAAAAAGTAAACTGAATCAGCATAACGTCTATGCTGGACTTTGTGTCTAGTTTGTGAAGACACAGGCCGTTTGCATTCCAGAATTTTTTTTTCCATGTGTTTTTTTTCATTTGAATCACCTAATATTAACTTAGGTCCAACAATGATTATTCATAAATTCATGAATTCAACTTAATTTAAAATAAAACAAATACAAATTCATCTTAAATTATGTTGTGAGATGTATAAATTGTCCTATATCCATTGATTTAGGCAATATGGAGTTAGCGTATCTAATATATGAGATATATATTAGCTTCGTTTAAGACGTGAGGGATTCAGTGGTCTCAGTAAATTTCTAGCTAGAATGTTTGGATGAAACATAAGCTTCTGCTCGTACTTCGAGATAAGTTTCGGAATTTCGTCTTTTACTGCAGGAATATTCAAATCATTGTGGATGTTTGCATTTCTTATAAACCAAGGCGCTATGGCAACTTGTCTCAGGATTTTTGATTGAACTCTCTGGAGTTTTTCCACGTTCGAGGGAGAGGCAGTGCCCCGCTCAATTGCATATGTCCATATGGGTTTTATTATACCTTTGTATATTTGGACTTTGTATGTGAGATTTAGCTTAGATGCCCTTGAGACTAGCCAATTTAGTTCCAATTGTTTTAGTTTAATCTGGGTGATTTTGGATTGAATATGTTTATGCCATGTGAGTCGGCGATCGAGGTGCATTCCAAGATACTTCGTTTCGGAACATTCAGGGACAACTTGGCCGTTTATCTTCAGTGCTGGGCACGTACCCCTTCTTAGGGTGAAGGTTAAGTGGCAGCTTTTGGATTCGTTGACTTTGATTTTCCATTGTGATAGCCAATTATTTAGAGTGTCCAAATGTTTTTGCACGTGAAGAGTTGCCATGTCTGGGTTTGAGAGAGAGCACAGGATAGCAGTGTCGTCAGCAAAAGTCGATATGAGAGTTTTATCACTTTTGGGCATATCTGCAGTATAGAGAATATATAGCAGGAGCGCAAGGACACTTCCTTGTGGTACTCCGGCCAGTATTTCGTATTTTATATTTTACTACAAATTTTCTATTCGTGAGATAATTTTTAAGTAGGCAGTGCATATTAGCGGGGAGAATATGCTGTAATTTGTAAATAAGTCCTTCGTGCCAGACTTTATCGAAGGCCTGGGTGATATCGAGAAAAACAGCGGAACAGTACTGTTTCTTTTCGAAAGTGTTTTTTATTGTACCATGTTTTTCTCGAAAGCCAAATTGGTGATCAGGAATGACATTTCTTTCTGTAATTTTGGGTAAAATCAGTTTTATTAGAAGTTTTTCGAAGAGTTTCGATAACACAGACAGCAAACTTATAGGCCGGTATGAAGTCACATTATTGGGATTTTTTCCAGGTTTGGGAATCATTGTAACTTGAGAAAGTTTCCAGTCATCTGGGTAGTGACATGATCTAAGGATTACGTTAAATATGTGCAATAATTGAGTTATTGCAACTGATGGCATTTCTTTTATCATTGTGGGCGTTATCAAGTCCGGTCCTGGTGCTTTTTTTGGATCCAAGCATTTATTTATTGCCTCCATAAGTTCATTTTTTTTAATCGCGACTGTACAAGAGTTATTGAGTGGGATTAATGTTGGTAATGGGATATCACCAGTTGTCACGTTCGGGGTGAACACGGTTTTTAGGTGGTTGGCAAAAGCTGCACCTTTTTCTGCATCGCTTCTGGCCCAGTTTCCATTTGGCAGCCGTATGGGAGGTTCTGCCAGTACTGGTTTTTTCATATTTTTAGCAGCTCGCCAGAGAGAGTAATTTGTTGATTTTGTGGGTGCGAGATGTTCAACAAATTGTTGGAAGTCTCTTTCGGATTTCCACTTTAGCTGTTTTTGTAGATTTTGAGTGATATCTTTTAATTGTTTTTTCAAAGTGGGCAATCTGTGATTTTGCCATTCACGACGTATTTTTCTTTTATTTTTTAGAAGCTGCTCTATATGTTTTGGAGTACATTTTGTATAGCTGCGAGTTGAGCTATTTTGGATTTGGGCGGGAGTGGCCGCTGCAGCTGCTTGGGAAAGCAAAAGTGTGAATTTACTAACAGCTGTGTTTATTTCGTTTTTCGTTTTTAGTGGCACATTAGGGTTAATGTGAGAGCTTATATACTTTCGATATTTGAGCCAGTTTGTGAGTTTACTAGTCAATTTATCTGGTGGGTTGACCTCAGAGCTTGGGATGTACTTTATTGTGATAATAGTAGGCGTATGGTCTGATGAGAGGTCTAGAGAAAATTCTATAGTCAATTGGCTCCTTTTTACAGTTTTAAATACTGCAAAGTCAATGACGTCGGGAGTTTTTCAACTGTCAGATGGCCAATAAGTTGGAGTGACAGAGGAGACAACGTCAAGGCCGAGTCTGTTGACAGAGTTCAACAGGAGCCTGCCCTTTGGTGATATTAGGCGAGAGCCTCAATATGTGTGTTTGACGTTGAAGTCGCCGGCAACAAGAAACTTTGGTCCAAGAGAATGGAAAAAAGTCTGCAATTGTTGCTCAGTTATTTTGTGTCTGGGCGGGCAGTATATAGTTGTTAATGTAAGGCCTTTTAAGTATTCATCGAGAAAAATACTTGTGGCTTGAATATATTCTGTGCAAAAATTTTCTGTAGAGCATAATGTTTTATCCCGCTTTTTATGAGAAAAGCGGAACCACCTCTAGCGTTTCCGCTTGGATGCTTTGTGTCATAGAGTCTATATCCTGGTAGATTGAAAAACTGTTTTTCAGTGAAGAGAGTTTCAGAAATTAGCATAACGTCTATGCTGGACTCTTTCAAGAACTCGAGAAGTTCTAGTTTGTGAAGACATAGGCCGTTTGCATTCCAAAATGATATTTTTAAACCATTCATGGTTTAGACATGAGATGTTGTAGTAAAAGACTTTGATTTTCAATCATTTCTTGCATCATATTTTGCATACCAGACATAAATTGTGACATATTTTGTGTAAACACTTGCAGAGTTTGTTCAAGAGAACTGCTAGGGGGAGCAGGTTGCGTGAACTCGGGGACTGAGTTTTGTCCTTTTAAAGCGCTGGCGTAGGAAACACCTTGATTTATAATGGGATTTACATAAGTAGGTACATTGGATTGTGAGGAATTTGTTGAGATTTTTTTTAAATCCTGTTTTAGGGGGAAAGCATCAGCTTTGGGAATAGCTTTGTTTTTGAAGGTTTTGTAGATGGGGCAGCCTCTATAGTTTGCTGTATGGTTTCCACCGCAATTGCTGCATTTTTTAACATTTGCATCCGCTTTAGTTTTTTTGCACAAGTTTGTGGGGTGGAGATCGCCACATATTACGCACATGCTGGGAAGTGTGCAATACGATTTTGTGTGACCGTATTCTTGGCAATTTTGGCACTGAATTGGTCCTCGGCGCTTATGAGGCTCTTCCAATGTAATTTTGCGATGGAGGAGATACCTCAGTGAGTAAATTGGGTGAGATTCCCCCTTTTTTAGGGACTTTGGATCAAATTCCAGTTCCACTCGGAATAGTGGTTGGGGAATTTTATCTCGATTTTGTATGTTAAAAACGGATTTAACGTGGAAGCGCTCTTCGATTAAAGCGCTTTTGATTTCATTGCATTCAACAAACGAGTCAATGCCTATCAGGACAACGGAGAGACCTTTGGAGCTTTTGAGCTGATATGTTCCCTTGAGAATGGGGATTACATGAAATGTGTGATCACCAATAATTTGGGAAAGTTTTGTTATTAGACTATTTGAGTTTTTTTCGCGTAAGTAAATTGGTGGGGGTTTTTGAACTTTCGGAATCGGATCTGTACTCGTTGTTTCGGCGAGAATGGCAAATCAGTTTTGCCCTAGCTCAATAGACTTTTTGGGATTAGTATTTTGCATTTTGGAGGATTTCGTATTTCCAGTGGGAGAACCTCTTCGTTTGAAGTAGGCGTCAATGCCTGTCTGCGCTGCCGATGCCTTTATATTATGGTCTCTAGAGATAGAGCTATTTTGAAGCTTTGTTGTTTTGAATTTATCGATTTTTCGCTCATTTATATTTTGAGCGGGAGTAACGCAAAGGGGAATTTGCATATTGTGCTGAAATGGAATTTCGAGAACAAAAGGCGAAACAGAGTTACCTGTGTGTGTGTTTGGAGTAGCACATTCTTTACTCCATGAGAGAACAGGCGTGAGAGATCCACCGTGTATAATTTGTTGAACGGGAGTAGTTGGCAACACTATCGATACAGTGTGCTTTGAGAGCGTTGTATTTTGTGATGATTGATGAAGAGAGTCATCGCTACTGGGGGCAAGAGGGGACACGTAATTTTTCGCGGCTCTCGCACTTTCTTGCTGTTTTAACATTTTCGCACTTTCTTTATCTGTTACACTTTCGTGTGAGCGGGAAGCTGAGCTCGGCGTGAGAGACGCGTTCGATTTGTTTGGGGAATGCTTTATTCCCATTTTTTGCGATATATTTTATGTTTTGATTGTTTTTTTAGTGTTTTGCAGCGGCTCCGGCGATGCCGACTGCGTGCGAAATTGAGATGATCACTGTATCGTTTTTTCGCGGACTTTGTGTTTAATTTGGTGTATTTTTTCCGTGTTTATTTTTGGTTTTTTTGTGGAGCCGAAAAACTTGCGACCGCATCAAAAGAGAGAACGTCAATTCCAGAATGATATTTTTAAACCATGACATTAGACATGAGATGTTGTAGTAAAAGACTTTGATTTTTAATCATTTCTTGCATTATATTTTGCATACCAGACATAAATTGAGACATATTTTGCATGAACATTTGTAGAGCTTGTTCAAGGAGGAGCAGTTTGAATGTTTACAGGAACAGATTCACCGCTTTTTAAGGCGCTAGCGTAGGAAACACCTTGTTTTCTAATGGTGCTTACAAGAGATTTACCCTCGGGTTGCGGGGGAAAATTTGGGGTTTTCCTTGCTTCGTCTTTTTGAGTCTTATTTAAAAAACTTTGGTAAACTCCGCAGCCTCCATAGCTTGCAGTGTGTTTGCCACCACAATTACTACATTTTTTAATTGTCGAATTTTCCTTTATTTTTGTGCACATACTTGTTTCGTGAAAGTCTCCACAAATTACGCACACGCTGGGAAGTGAGCTGTATGACTTTGGGCATATTCTTGGCATTTATCACACTGAATCGGTCCACGGCGCTTGTGGGGTTCTTCAATTGTAATTCTGCGGTACAAAAGATATCGCAGAGAGTATATTGGGAGGTGTTCACCATTTTTATACCCCCACACTCACTGTGGCAGGGTATACTAACTTTGTCACAACGTTTGTAACGCCCATAAGGAGGCGTGTCCGGTATGGAAAAGTATATATATTCTTGATCAGTATCACCTCCTGAGTCGATTTAGCGATGTCCGTCTGTCTGTCCGTCCGTCTGTCCGTCTGTCCGTCTGTCCGTCTGTCCGTCCGCACGATAGCGGTCGCAGTTTTGGAGATATCGACTTGAAACTTTTTTTACATGTTTTTCTCGTGAATACTGAGATCAAGTTCGAGAATCAGCCAAATCGGACAAAAACTGGGCGTGGCTCCCATACACCGAAAAAAAAGGTAAAAATTTTTTATTGTTGTATTCGATTGGAAATGTTTAGAAACGTATTTTTGACATGGTCCGAGGTTCCGCAGCCACATATATAAGGGTCTAAAATGGGGTCTTGAGACCAATTTTTTTTTTTTTTGTGGATTTAATTGGAAATTTTTAGAAATGGATTTTGGACATGGTCCGGGCTCCAAAACCACATATAATTGGCTCAAAATAGGGTCTTGAGACCACAATTTTTTATGTTCAAGGTACTTCTTCCTACTGTGTGGGGGTATTTCAGCTTCGGTATAGCCGAAGATAGTCCACTCTCTAGTTAAGAGTTTTTGAGTTGAACTCTAGCTCCACACGGGATAGGGGTTGTTTGACTTGGTTTCGATTTTGTATATTAAATACTGACTTTACTTCAAAGCTTTTATGGGTTAAAGCTCTTTTCGTCACATTCTACGAAAAAATACCTTTCAGTACGACGGAGAGGCCTTTGGAGCTTTTGAGCTGGTAAGTGTACTCTTTTTGAGTTTATCAAAGAGATTGATAATTTCCCTAAAGTTTGGCTCACTATAAATCTGTTTTTTGGTTTCATTTATTTTTCCCTACAGGATGGAAATCACGTGGAAACTATTATCACCAATGTGTTTGATAATTTCTTTTCTGAGCGAATTAGAGTTTCGCTCGCGTAGATATATAGGTAGAGTTTTTCGCGTTTTCGGCTAGGGATCTGCATTTTTTCTTCAGTTAGAATCGCATATCGAATTTGCCCAAGCTCAAGAGACGGTTTATTGGGATTCGTCTTTTGAATTTTAGCTGAGTTCTTATTTCCATTAAAGGGGAAAGACTCAAGACCTCGTGTTCAAAATACTTATGAACACCTTACATTGCAACTATCGTCTTTTCTGCCCCCCGGCAGAATGTCCAAATATGACACTTGTACATGTGGTAATTTACATTTCTAATACTATCTATAATTATCGCTAGTAATAAAAAATGTCAAACAGAAGATGTGTCTCACACATCATAATCTATGTTTAGTAACACTCAGTTTGAGTTGAGGCTGTGTGGCCATTTACAATTCTAATGTATTCTATTATTGTCGCTATTAAGAAATGTACACACACAAGTAATAAATAGTTTATAGCCTGTGCGGGGGTAGCTTATCGTGCCTCTGCTGATAACATTCTAATTCTGTCTAGTTTTAAGTGATTTTTTGTACCTATATATTTAGGTGTTTTATTAAAATAAAATCAGTACCTTACAAATACTCAAACGACGTGAACATCAATTCGTGCACCTCGCTTTGGAAAGTAAATATACCTTTTTGCTTTGTAGGCAATGTGCTGAGTTGATCCGTAGGGCGGGTATTGCCCTTTGCTCTGTGGTTAGCGACAATGGTAGATCTACTAATTGTATCATGCGCATCAGACACGGGGGTGATGCAGAGGGGGTTTTGAATATATTTACTAGGAGTATCTATATGAGAAATAGCTGATACAGAGTTACCTGAGTTTGTGTGTGCATATAGAACAGGCAGAAGAGCATCCACCTGTTGTAGAGTTTGCAGTGTTGTTGGTTGCTGAATGGTGTACTGTTGCTGATTTGGCAGAAGTTGCTGAATTAATATATATATTTGTCCAGGTCTGTCTGTCACTAACGCTAACCGATTCAAAATTAACAACTCTACTTAAAATTTTTTTTTAAGTTGTTAACCTTCTTTTATTTGAAATGTTAGCTGTTCTGGTGGTTCGTCCACACAACGCTGCGGTCGTGAGACGGAACAAAGCGTATCTCCACCAGAGCCACATACAATATATTCACTCATATAATTATACCCCCACACACACTGTGGCAGGGTATACTCACTTTGTCACAACGTTTGTAACGCCCATAAGGAGGCGTGTCCGGTATGGAAAAGTATATATATTGTTGATCAGCATCACCTCCTGAGTCGATTTAGCGATGTCCGTCTGTCTGTCCGTCTGTCCGTCCGCACGATAGAGGTCGCAGTTTTGGAGATATCGACTTGAAACTTTGGGTACATGTTTTTCTCGTGAATACTGAGATCAAGTTCGAGAATCAGCCAAATCGGACAAAAACTGGGCGTGGCTCCCATACACCGAAAAAAAAGGTAAAAATTGTTCAAGTCTTTTTTATTGTTGTATTCGATTGGAATTGTTTAGAAACGTATTTTTGACATGGTCCGAGGTTCCGAAGCCACATATATAAGGGTCTGAATGGGGTCTTGAGACCAAAATTTTTTTTTTGGTGGATTTGATTGGAAATTTTTAGAAATGTATTTTGGACATGTTCCGGGCTCCAAAACCACCTATAATTGGGTCAAAATAGGGTCTTGAGACCACATTTTTTTATATTCGAGGTACTTCTTCCTACAGTGTGGGGGTATTTCAGCTTCGGTATAGCCGAAGATAGTCCACTCTCTAGTTTTTTTGTAAATGTTAGCCGCTCTGGTGAGGTATCGAACCCACGACACATCGATCGTAAGTAAGATGAAGTAGCCAACCAAACGCCTACTCACCAGAGCCACTATCGCTCATACAATACCTTCAGCTAATGGCGATTAAGTTCAGCAAGCTATATGCTAAACACTTTGGTGGACCCAGAAAAAATCATGTTTGACATAAAAAAAATATCTTCGACCCAAAGTTGCCACCTTTAAGAAAATAACACTGCCACAAGACTTTTATGTATATAGAATGTATATAAATGATATGTTAAGTTAATGTTAAGATCACGCTCATTACATATTACAATAAACGATCAGTTACAACCAAGCATCCTTCAAGTGTATTTATTTCCTTCATACGCATATAAATTTATGTAACAATTGGCGACGAGGAAAACAAGTTTATTTTGCACAGAAACGCGTGTATTTAGAAACAAATAAAAACTAAAGAAAGACAATCCCGATGAGAAGTGTACTCATTGTTATAAAATAATTGAAAATAAGATAAAACATTTAAAAAGTCAAGACAAGAATAATGGATATCAAACATGTGATTGGTGCGCTAGAGTGTGACACTGTGGGTGAAAACTTTTCGTTATATACAAAACGATTAGATCACATATTCAAACTTAATAAAATCAAAGACGATTCTGAAAAAGTTTCATACTTAGTTAGCATCGGCGGTGCAGAACTGTACAAAATTTTAAATTCGATCATAGCGTCCGCATATGTGAAAGTATATATAGTATGTTTGAAAATAACATAATTGACAGTCAACTAAATGAGTCGCTGATGATAAATCTTGCAAATTTTGAAATAGCTATACGACTCAAGCTATGCTTGGACTGTTTCCTTTTTTCATGTTGCTACTTTCCTGTTTGCTTGTTCAAGTGATCTTTTCATTGCATACAACAAAATTATATACTAAAAACAGCCTGACACTCAAAATGCATGAAGTCACATTGTTGGGATTATTTCCAGGTTTGGGAATCATTGTAACTTGAGAAAGTTTCCAATCATCTGGGTAGTGACATGTTCTAAGAATTGCGTTAAATATGTGCATTAAATTGCAACTGATGGCAGTTCTTTTATCATTGTGGGCGTTATCAAGTCCGGTCCTGGTGCTTTTTTTGGATCCAGGCATTTATTTATTGCCTCCATAAGTTCATTTTTCTTAATCGCGACTGTACAGGAGTTATTGAGTGGGATTAATGTTGGCAATGGGATATCACCAGTTGTCTCGTTCGGGGTGAATACGGTTTTTAGGTGGTTGGCAAAAGCAGCACCTTTTTCTGCATCTACTAATATTGAGGAAGACACTTTAAATTTTTGTTGTTTTGTAGAATAATTACCGATAAATGTTGATGATATTCGAGATAGTGTAAATAAAGATGTAGTTTTACGTGAGGTCACCCGATTTGTTCAACTAGGCTGGCCGAACAATAGAGAAATTTCGTAAAATTTACGACCGTATTTTCTAAAAAGAAATTCGATTGCTACAAAAAATGAGTGCTTATTTTATGGCGAAAAATTGATTGTACCAGGAGTATTAAGAACTAATGTACTAAAAGAAATGCATGGCAGAACTAATATTGGTGTTGTGCGTATGAAAATGATAGCGCGTTCGTGTATTTGGTGGCCTAATATTGACATTGATATCGAGGATTTTGTTCGAGCTTGTGACAGCTGTCAATAAACTCAGAACAACAGCCAACGTGAGCTATTTTCGTGGCCAACAACCACGTTCCCATTTCAACGGGTACATATAGATTTTTGTAAGTTTCAAAATATCGTTATTATGATTTTAATTGATAGCCATACGAATCGAAGCGATAGTTATGCGAACAACGACCGCTCAAATAGTGTGCGAAAACTTAAGACAAATATTTTCAGTGTTTGGATTGCCAACCGAATTGGTGTCTGATAATGGACTCACTTCATTTGAGTTCACAAACTTTTGCAAGAAAAATGGAATAAAATGTACTAAATCACCACCTTATCATCCCCAATCAAATGGTAGCGCAGAACGTGCGGTACAAACTTCAAAAGCAACACTAAAGAAAATGATTTTATTTAGTAAAAAATAATTTGTGTATTAATTATGGGTTTTAGTTCAACAACTAAGCAAAAACGCAGTCTGGCAGAGTGTACAGCTGTTTCGGATCCAGCCACGGATCGTCGTCAGCACTCTTTATGTATTTTATTTTATCCAAGCGACGCTATAAGTAAGTATTGGTATGACGCACAAGAGAATTTCTTCTCCTTTGCATCACACACCAACTCACTGAAGCAGCGAATGGTAAAATGCAGCAAACTGAATTTTTACTTGTTGTTGTATAGCAACCTACTACTATGCCTGGTTGAAGAATTTCCTCAAAGTCCCAGCCAGCAAGTTTCATGGCAAATGAATATTTTAACATCAATTTTTACAACAATTCACTTGCCAGAAAATACAAAAACAAAATTGTTTTTGGTTTGATTGGCGTACCCTTCATATGTTTATTAAGTAAAAAATTCATAATTTATGTATTAATTATGGGTTTTAGCTCATTTTCCAAAAAAATTTAGTTGAGTACAATTTTAATTTTTCATCTTTTTTTAAATTTGTTTTAAAAAATGAATTTATCTATATTCTTGGAATACATTTACTGTATTGTTGCAATTTTTTAAAATTCCCAAAAAAAAATTCTACAAAATTAATGGAGACTGTTCAATTATTTAAAACAGTGCCAAGAGGAAATTCATTCTTTATCAATCGCACATGTGGTGCATGTTTATGACGGTCGTCCCTTTCCCGAACTGATTAGAAGTACCACTTGGCCACTGTTAGTTTTAAGATTATATGACGGTCATTCCTTCTATGAAGTGATTAGAATTACCGCTTGGCCACTGATAGTGCCAGTTTTATTAAGGTTTTTTCTTTGCGAAGTAATTACAGTCTTTTATTGATATCATGCAGATGGTGGGAAATTCCTTTCCATGTTATCTTTACATAGATAATAATATATACACATGTTGCGTACTTCGTACGTATCATGTATTTAGGTAGTTTTTTAAAATGATATAAATAAAGGCATTGGGCAACCTCAAACCACCACAGCGCCTTCTTACTATAGTAACAGAGACACCTTTCTTAAAAGTCATTGTTTAATTATGCCCAGGCCCGTGCACAGGAATTTCCCGTGGGGGGGTTTATACAAAATTAATTTTTGATAGTTCAGCTAAATCGGATAAACATATGTATACAACAAAATAGTGATGATTTTTTAAATTTTTATACCCCCACACTCACTGCGGCAGGGTATACTAACTTTGACACAACGTTTGTAACGCCTATAAGGGGGCGTGTCCGGTATGGATCAGCATCACCGCCGGAGTCAATTTAGCCATGTCCGTCCGTCCGCACGATAGCGGTCGCAGTTTTGGAGATATCGACTTGAAACTTTGGGTACATGTTTTTCTCGTGAATACTGAGACCAAGTTCGAGAATCAGCCAAATCGGACAAAAACTGGGCGTGGCTCCCATACACCGAAAAAAAAGGTCAAAATTTTTCAAGTCTTTTTTATTGCTGCATCCGATTGGAAATTTTTAGAAACGGATTTTATGTTCGAGGTACTTCTTACTCCACTCTCTAGTTTTATTGCTCTATTCGATTGAAAATGTCAAGAAATGGATACATATAATGGGACAAAATTGGGTTTTGGGACCAAATCTTTTTTTGGTGGATTCGATTGCAAATTTTTAGAAACGGATTTTGGATTTAGCTCCAAAATAACCTATAAATTACACAAAATGTTAGTTAGATAGTTCACTCTCTAGATTATTATAATTCATTTAAGTTATACAAGACATTTTCGTTACGCTACTTTTAGACAAATAGTCAAATAATAGAAATTTAATTACAGAACACCACCCCACCAAATTTGAACATTTTGAATTTGAATTTTATAACGCTGAACAAGATGGCTATCTTGGAATTTTTCTATCACGTTTTTTAGAAATGTAGGACCAGGAAGTTAAAGAATGGTCGAATAGGCAAAACCCAATAACACTGCGTTACAAAAAAAAAAAAGCCTAGAACTTGGGGTGCCACCTATTACACGTTGTAGGTATGTCCAAAAAAATGATAACTGCATACCAGGTATTTTGATTACACCCCCAAAATTTTAAGTTAGATGAGAAAAACCAATTTTTGTTGGTGTTACCCAAAGCTGGGCATTAACTAGTTAATTCGTTAATAGTTAATTAACGAAGTTAAATTTTTGGTTAACTTTTAACGTTTTAGTTAATATCGAAAACCATTAACTTTTTCATTTAGTTAAGTTCAATTTCTTCGATTAACTAGCATTAGTTAACTTTGAAATTTTTAATAATTTACCTAGCCACACTGTTGAAAAATTGTAAACACAGAACTCTTTCGTGTTGTTGACAAAAATTTAAAGTTCCAAGTCGAGACGGCGTGCCTAGTCCGCCGTCAAATGTATCGGCTTGGTCGGCGGCGAAATATTGAGTCGATTATGTGGGCTGAAATCGTATATAGTTAAAAATTTTTTTTTTTCGGTTTTTTGGAAAAAAAAAATTTTTTATAGAGAATTTAACTATTTAATTTAACTTTTAACGAATTTAACTTTTCAACGCAATTAACTTTTTAATTTAACGAAGTTACATTTTTTATCAACTATTTCTGGATTAACGAAGTTAAATTCTCGATTAACTATGCCCAGCTTTGGTGTTACCCTATTTTTAATGATAACTTTATAAGTGTGAGCTTGATATACATAGCTTTAGCTTGTTGAAAAGAAGAGAAACATACGCTTTATCAGTGTATAACTTTGATTTATATGGCGAAAAACACAGAAGTTATTACTGAAAACATCGCTCAGACACAATTTTTTGACATTTATTTTAACGGTTTTTTTCGATTTTAGAATTTTTTTCGTACAACACTATACTAATTTTTTTACAAAAATTAAAAATACATCAAATTTTGCGTTCAACGAGCCAAAACTTCTTCAAATCCGTTCAAAATTGACTGCAATATTTTATTTTTCGCTGGAGTACAAAATTTTTTTGAATTATCTTTATCGCTGGTTCATCTTTTAAGATGCTAAAAAGAAGACGTAAAAGGTATAAAAAGTATTTAACTTCAAAAAAAGTCGAAAATCAAAAAAAAAAAATTTTTATAATTTTTAACATTTTGTACCTTAGCAAAAAAGCTCCAGCGAAAAATGGAATACTGAAGTCAATTTGGAACGGATTGCAACCAATTTGGGCTCGTTGAAACGAGAATTTGATGTATTTTTAATTTTTGTAAAAAAGGGGGGTTTGGGGGTTCCAAACCCCCCCAGAGATTAATTTTTCAGTACAAAATTATTGAAACGATACTCAAATTTTATTGATTTTACAAGGTTTTATGGTATTGAAATTTCCTTTTGCCAGAAAATTAATTTTTTCTGATGAAGTTTGTAAGCTGAAAGATTTTGAAAAAATTTATTAAAATACAGTTTTTATGAGAAAGTTTTTTGTTATAGCCAAATAAACATTATGAACAATTTTAAAAGCAATTTCTATACAACGCAAGTCCGTTTATTTGGTGATTTTTTAATGTTTTTTTTTTGTTTTTGATTAAATTAGTCCCAGAAAAAACATTCTTAGTTACTGAGTATTATGAATATCTCGAACAAAAATATGTATGTTTTTATGTTGAATTGAGCGAGTTTTTTTTTATTTGAATACAAAGTTTGGTAATTTTTACCGAAAAAATGAATGGCTCTAAACTAAATCGTTCATATGTTCAAAACAAAAAGTATTAGCACTAAACGTATACAGTTTTCAAAAGATTCGTTTTGTTTTGATAAATTACACTGCGTTACAGTCGCCCAGAACTTGGGACGCCACCTATTACACGTTGTAGGTATGTCCAAGAAAATGACATCTGCGTACCAGAAATTTTGATTACACCCCCAAAATCTGAAGTTTGAAGAGAAAACCAATTTTTGTCGGTGTTGCCCTATTTTGATTGATAACTTTAGAAGCGTATATTATGTATGCAAAGCTTTTTGAAAAGAAGACAAACAGACGCTTCAATCGGTGTATAACCTTTGTTTGTGCTCCGTCAACTTATATCTTTTTGCACTTTTTTTAAACTTTTTACTGTGTTTTTGGTTTTTTCTCAGAAACTATAGGCGATCTGTGCAAAATTTAGTCAGATTCAGTTTCAAAACGTCAGAAAACAACCTGCGTGCCAGAATGGCAATGCTCGACAATTAAGACTTGGTCGCTTTTTGCGTCTATCGCGATGTTGAATGAAATATAATGAAATTTGAGGTTCGTCGCTGTTCAGAATTAAATTTCGTCAATTATGGCATATTAATTTTTTTTTTTTTTAAGTTTGACTTGATTTGGATAGCATGAAAGTATTAGAAAAAACTACGACAGCTATTACACTGCGTTACATTCGCCCAGAATTTGGGGCGCCACCTATTACACGTTGTAGGTCTGTCCAAAAAAAATGACAACTGCATATTAAGAATTTTGATTACACCCCTAAAATCTGAAGTTTGAAGAGGAAAGCACAGAATTTATTACTGTAAAAATCGCGCTGACGCCATTTTTCGATATTTTCTAACAGTTTTTTTCGATTAAAGATTTTTTTATAGCACCATACTAATTTCTTTTTAAATTAAAAGTACATCTAATTCCGCGTTCAACGAGCCAAAATTTGTTCAAATCTGTTCAAAATACACAAGATACGTACGTATCATGTATTTAGGTAGTTTTTTAAAATTATATAAATTAAGGCTTTGGGCAACCGAAGCATCATTTATTCTCAAACCACCTCAAAGTAAATTTTAAAAAATAAAAAGTTTTAGAATAGGGTAAATAGCTTAAAAAATTTGTGAATTTTTTTTTAAAAATTCAAGTGAAGGTACAAACTCTCTGGTCAGCGACAACCATCAAATTGGACCATTTGATATAACTCTGTGAGGAGAATTCAGGTAAGTGCTTTATGAACACAAGCACCTCAGAGGCGCGTGGGGAGGATAAAGTCAAGGATAGGAAGGGACACGATAAGAAATCCGGATTGGTCCGGCGATTTCAATTCGTGTTAGGAGAATTAGGGCTAAAGGTCGAGGCTTTCCGATTAGGTGAGGAAAGTCTCGAGACTTTAAAACAATCTAGGAATATAGCGCATGATATATTTCTAGAATATATAAATAAGTTCGACGACGATGAGTTAGCAGAAACGCTCTACTCTCTCAAAGAAAGTTGCGACTTATTTTGTAAGGAGAATAGGACTAAGAGTAAAGCTTCTGAAAAAGCAGATACTTACATGCACTATACTCTCCCACAAGTTGAGTTACCCACATTTGAGGGAGACTACTCAAAGTGGGAAACATTCAAAGAATTGTTTGTTCAAATGGTAGCATAAAGGGGTATTCCTAATACACAGAAAATTTATCATAAATTCAAGGGATATTCCAAAGTTGGAATCTTTGACAAAGTTTCTAGACCATGAATACTATGCTCTAGAAGCTGTGCAAGGACAGCCCAAGGCAAATATTGGTATGCAAGAGAGGTCAGGTAAGACAGCATCCCAATGTCTGATGGGCTGTAGCTCTAATCATTTAGATGAACTATGTAGTGAGTTCAGTATTCTGTCAGTAAATGACAGGTATTCAAAGGCATTGGCGAATAGACTATGCCTCAAATGTTTGAAAGGCGGTCATTCGAGAATGTCTTGCAAAATTTAAACTTGTATGACATGTATAACATCACGTTTTACTGAATAAGGAAACTCAGAAAGTTAAGAGTGATGCAGTAAAACAAACAAAGAAGAATGTGAATAACCAAGGGGATAAACACATTCTTTTGCCCACTGCGGTGGTCAATGTGAAAGGTGATAATGGTAAGTCTGTTGGATAACGGATCCCAAGTTAATTTAATAACTCACAATTTTAAGAATAAATTGGGGTTAAAAGTGAAGCAGGGCAATAATACAGCAGTTACCATTGAAGGGATAGGTAACAATCCTACAGAAATTTCTGATAAAATTAATGTATGCATTGGATCATTGCCCTACGGGGAATCGAACCGGTCGGGGACAGTCACGTCACAGAGTTCTTACGGGCAGGGACCGGTCCCAGAATTGTCACCTTTATATGAAAGCAACCGGTCACTTTAACGTTGCGTTGTCATAGGAGGGGGTAATTTGCCACCATACAGGCACTTGGAGACTGTCCCAGGACTGCCCTAAGGGAGCTTATTAAAGGGCAATTGCCACCATATACACACTTGGGACTGTCGCAGGACTATCCTGAGAGACTGTATTGGGGGTCAATTTCACCATAATTTCACCTTATTGGAATGCATTAATTGGTTGTGTTTTGGTTGCAATCGCAATTTTTTTTTTTTTTTTTTTTAACGACGAATCCCAACGGTTCCACTTATCCGCCCAGCCGACCGAGGGGCACACCCGCATGACGCACGGATTTGGTGACCGAACAGCCGTAAACCGGATTACCCTGTATAACCGATCGCGGGTAAACATATCTTGAAATTCGTTTCAGCTACAGATTAAAATCATCACCTGATAAAACGCATATTAATAAAACGCGAATTAGGTTATAAATGCAAGAGAGAATTCTTCCAAACATAACATAATATAAGATTAACGTGATAATAAACAATAGAATTAAAAGGAAATATTATGAAGCATCAGAATTCATGCGACGAATATGAATTTGATCAAATATAATTTTTCTCTACTTTACGATATTAAACTTAACAAAAATACAAAGACAAAACAATTAAAACCGTTAATTTATGCGACAAAGATTACAAATATTAATTTTAGTATTTTATTTTTTTATACGAAATATAAAAAATCAAATACAAATATTTAAGTAAACAGTAAACAGTTAAGTAAACAGTAACGGAACGAATGTGAATTCAGCTAAAAATTTTGTTTTATTTGTATACAATATACAGTAAAAAACAAAATTCTGCTGAAATATAAATACAAAATACAACACTTTCAAAAAATCGACAATGCCGATCCTTGTGGAGTTTGGCAACCCTGTCATTTCGTTAGACCCTAAGCGGTCCAAAAACTCAAAGAGCAAAAAAGGCTTAAGTGTGATCAAGTGCATTTAAAATAAAAGTTTTAGTTTTATTAAGTGAATCTGACAGGTCAAAGACAGAATACAGGCTATTAAAATCGCTACAAATACAACGAAAAGGTTCATTCTGCTCGTAATTAGAACGGCACATCTTGTCGAAACTTGTCGCTTTTTTTTATTTGTTTGCAATTTACAACCAATAACGACTATTGATTTAAATTTTTACAAAAATATTAAATTGTATAAATTTAAAACAGTATAAAAGAAAAAAAATTAAATTTTTAAGTAAAAATTTTAAATCTGTAATAAAAACGAAAAAATTCAAAAATTTTCTTTACGGACAGTTCTTATAACCGGACAGCTTCAATAACCGGACAAATTTCATGGACACTGCTTTTTCATTAATTTTTCTATACAAATATCATTCCAATAACCGGACGCTCTAATAACCGGACGCGGCCACTATATTTCAAGCAATTTTGATCAATAAATATCTAATAAACGGACAAAATTCAAAAAAATCCCAAATAATATTTTCAAAAATTTCAAAAAAATCAATATTTTTCTATATACAGAGAATTTTTAAACTTCCGCATTTAGTTGGGTCCATCAAAAGTGGTCCGACAGCCGTCAAAGTACACTGATCTTATTTTTAGGACTAAACGAACCAGAAAATGTACGGGAATGAGATATCGATTTAATGTAAAATCTCTTACTTATATAAAATTCTTTGTGAGTTTGTATGTATGTTTGTTCCCTTATAACTCAAGAAATACTTGACCGATTTTAATGAAACACATACCAAAATGTAGGTAATTTCATTGATCTCATCATAGGCTATATGCCATTTCATTAAATTTGGGCGTTCGAGGTGGGCGTGGCAAATATTATTCTAAAATGCTATAATTCATGCAGTGTTTAAACGATTTTGCTGAAACTTTATGTGGTTTTGGGTAATGAATTGGTAATATGTTGATTTTGAAAATTTGCAGTCCGCCATTAAAATTTCTAAAGCTCTGTAACTCGGGTCCTATTCAAGGGATTTCGCTGAAATTTAGGATTTGGTGCTGGGAGGTGAATGGGCAGAGGGATGACTATTGAAATTTAAGATCCGCCCACTGCCACGCCTTAAAATTTTTAAAGCTCTGTAACTCGGGTCCTATTCAAGGGATTTCGCTGAAATTTTGGATTTGGTGCTGAGAGGTGAAAGGGCAGAGGGATGACTATTGAAATTTAAGATCCACCCACTGCCACGCCCTAAAACTTTTAAAGCTCTGTAACTCGGGTCCTTTTCAAGGGATTTCGCTGAAATTTTGGATTTGGTGCTGGGAGGTGAATGGGCAGAGGGATGACTTGCAAAATCTATTTTTATTTCAGTTGCTTAAATAATACATATAACATTTCTACGTTAACATGAAATAACAAAATTATTGCGAGCGAAGCTGTGGGTATAAGCTAGTATTAAATAAAAGACAATTTATGATCACTTGGATGCAATTCAAACCATTTTTTTTAAATACACCCTTACCCCCTCTATACGCGGACATCTCCAATAACCGGAAAAAAACACTGCGACGGTGAGTGTCCGGTTATGAGAGATTTCACTGTAAAAGAAAATCTGAAAATAAAAAATAAAAAATTTCAGATTTCAAAAGTGAAATTAGTGTGTGGCTTGTTCCGAACATCGTGTCTAATCAGCCATCACAAAAAATTGTTAAGGGAAACATACCGGAAGATATTGCTTTAGCAGATCCACAATTTGATGTTCCCGGGCGAATTGACATTTTGCTAGGAGCAGAATTATTTTACAAGTTGATAAAACAGGGTCAAATCAATTTCGAAGAACATGAGTATGTACTTCAAAATAGTGTGTTAGGTTGGATAGCCAGTGGACCTGCAATTTTAGACTCGTCCACAGTGCATTGTGGCATAGTTACATATAATGACAAGTTTTTAAAAATTAGAAAGATTACTAATGGAAAAAAGGTAAACATTTTTTGAAAAAGGTAAAACGATCTCATGTTGAGAAAGTGGTTGTAGCTTTGACATCCAAAACTATGTGGAAACGGTTTGGTGGTGCGGTCAGTCAGAAAAAAAAAGAGTAAAAAACAAGTTTTTTAAAATATACCCCCTTTAACCGACTAAAAAGCGACTTCAAAATCTGCAATGATATTAGGAGGAAAGTAGCCAAAAACCCTTAATTTTAAATCGAAATTGCTGAAATCTTTTCAGCTTTTTAGTCGGTTAAAGGGTTATATTTTAAAAAACTTGTTTTTACTCTTTTTTTATTTTCCTCTTTTTT